>LJPJ01002068.1:230635-466172 GCA_001430935.1 Amauroascus verrucosus
CCCCCTTTTGGTTCTGCATTACCCACCCCATGTGACTGTCACATTTTGCAAACAAACGTGTCGTACGAGCTGGACCCAAATCACATATAACCCATTAGTTACTACTTTTGGGTTCGAAGAACATGGTAGGCATGAAATCGTCTCAAACATCCAAATGCGTGGTTTGCGATGGCGGAAGGACGGAGGCAAGTCGCAAACTCCATTTTAATGGTTACGCAAGATCGAAATTGTCTCGTTTGGCCGCAGGGTTAGGCACGGGTGTTCAGGTCTTTCCCGCAACAAGCTCTGGTATAATAAAAATGGCTTCTTCCCACTGGGCGCAGCCATCGAGACACCCTGGTTGACTTGGCATTTCAAGGGAACGAAGCTGTTGCTACGGAGATGGCATGGTTGGTTCCTGGGCACTTACGACGACGGGGAATTCGGACTGGCACCTCAAGAAAGGAAGAGAAAGAACAGTAGAACATTCAACAATCCGTTTATCCACTAGCAAAAAAAAAGGGTACTCTCTTACATTCCAGCAGTAAGGATCAATGCGGGCAGGATCCGGGACCAAGAATGTATACAGTAGACAAGCCTCCTTGTTGTAAAAAAGGATATGCTGAGCGTCATCATGGTGTCTATGAACAGTTGACTCTACCGTAATCTTGAAACTTTGTGTCAGCAGTAAGAGGAGCGAGGAGCGAAAAAATCCCTGATAGCCAAGTTGGAATGGTTTTAACATTGGAACGACAGGGTTCTGAGGCCGAATGAATCAGACTGGTTTGTCGGTCCGATACCTGGTAATTAAGCCGATTATTTTTCCTCAGAGACAAGCGATAGGAGGTCTTGCATGTCGCCAATGGCTTTATATCGCCGGCAGGATGTGTGTGTGTGTGTGTGTGTGTGTGAGAGAGAGAGAGAGAGGAATCGCAGAATAGCTTCCAGAATCCTCTTGAGAACTGGACCAAGAGGTGATTCTTGGCGAGTAGCGCACGTGACGAGGCACCAAGCAAAGGAGAGTAAGATCTTTTGGCGATATTACTATCGATTTAACAAGTCATGGCCAGCCAAATTCAAAACAAACGGTAAGAACACTCAAAGTTGTTGGAACAGCCAGAGATAATCTATAATTATCAGGTTCTTCATGCTATAGAAAGCAAATAACGCCTGTCTCCATTGAGGACTGAGAAACCCTTGAAATTCGAAATCAAGACCCTCAGAACAGGATTTGGACCAGAAAATGAAAAAATTATTAAAAGGGGACTCCTTCCCAGATGATAATTAGATACATGCATATTGTTATAAAAAGTAACAGGTGCGTTATATTTGTTCTCTTCCCCGTACATCACATACGCATTGCGAAGCCGGCCTTGGCATTTGACCTACCCCCCCCCCCCCCCTCCTATTGCCCTCCCATCCATGCAATCGCCATTCATTCAAATGAAACAATAATTCAGAAGGGAAGAAAGAGATCATAACAAGTCTTGATCATTGCCGTGCACGTGTTTAGTGGGAGGCACGCCATCCGGTCATTTCGCTTTCAATGCATGCATGATTCGCTTTGCCGTAAACGGGCGAAGAAGCAAAAAATATAAGCTAATTTGGGGGGCTGGGCAGAAGGAAAAAAAAAATTAAATTTACAAGTAGGCAGCGAGACCAAGGAGAGCAGCAGCAATGCCGCCAACGTTGGCGCGGATGTTGGAGCCAGCACCTGGGAATTCAGCTGGGGTGGAGGCAGTTGGTCTGCCGGTGACGGTGTAGGAACCAGTGCCAGATGGGGCGCCGGAACCAGTGCCGGTTGGGACGGCAGTGGGGGCCTCGGTGGGAGCCTCGGTGGGCTCCTCAGTTGGCTCGGCAGTCTCGGTGGGTTCAGCAGTCTCGGTTGGCTCGGCGGTTTCGGTGGGCTCAGCGGTCTCGGTTGGCTCAGCAGGAGCAGAGGACTGGGTGTCAACTGGAGGGATCTTGATTGGGACACCAGCCTTGGAGCATTGCTCAACGACGGCGTTGGAGACAGCTAACGTTTGTGTTAGTATAGCGGACCTTTCTTATTTGGAGAATCTCAAAACAGGCGAACATACCGATGCGCTCAGATAGCTCTGGGCAGGAGTCCTCAACGCAAGGAGTGATCTTGCCTGGAAGCTCTGGCTTGCCGCAGTGGCACTTGAAGTCGAGCAAGTCGGAGCAGCCGTCGCTACTGAGAGCACTGACGAAGCAGTTAAGCTATAAAAGAGAACCGCCCGGTTAGCCCATCCAGTCTTTTCGATCTTCGACTTCCCAATGATTTTGGGCACATACAGAGCACTTTGGGACGTCTGGGAGCTGGGCACTGGCAAGGCCGGCAGCGACGAGAGCGATGAGAGCGTGAGAGAACTGCATTTTGGATTAAGTATGTGGTATTTTGTCTAAAAGACACGAGAACGATTATCCTCCCTATTATTACAAAGAACAAAAAAGCGACGAACGGCGGTTGGTTCGAGAATTAACGATAGTCTGTATGGACCACGAAAAACGAATGTAGTGATGTATAAGGGGGAACTAAGGAAAGGAAAGGGGAGGGAAGAGAGATTGGGGATGGGGGTGGGCTTCTTATATTTGAAAAGCCCTGCCCAGACTTCCGCCTGTCTCTCTTCACTGGCTTTCTCTCCTTCTGGGTTGTGATCCGCCCTGCCAATTCCAAGAATTGGGTGTCCAGGGTAACGGACTAGGGAAGGGGGGGAAGAGAAAAAAAAACAAATGGCTGGGGGGTAAGGGATCCACCACTCCACTTGGGAACTGTGTTTCTCCCCCCAAATTCCCGTCTCTCATGCCCATCCAATACATCCATGGCTTCCTTGTCGCCAGCAAGTAACAGGTACCCAATGGCCTAGTTTACTTTCTAGGCTATAACCTTCTTCAAAGGCGTGAGGTTTTTGCCCACTGAGAGCAACGAGGTGAGAGGTGAGGGGGCAAAAAGACTACTCCATAAGCCAGTTCACATGCCCTCGGACTCGGGTGAACATATCATATGAAATAATGTTCCATAACAGAGGTACTCCATACACACACTTGCCCACACAATCATGACTCCAGCACATTACGCCTCAGACACGCATGTGTCGCAACAATTTAGATTTGGCTGGTCGTTTTAGCTGATTAGGGCTCTACGATTGTGATCTTCGCCCAACCCTTCCCTCCTTATCCATTCAGAATTGCCCCTTTGTTATTAAACTGAATGGAGTCGTTAATTACCACGGCCTTTTATCTTGTGGTATTGAACGGGGTTGCGGGTTTCCAAGACGCATGTGTACAGTACATACATATATACATACAATACATACGTACTTTGCGCTCACGTTGGTCCCTGTCATCTCGCTCCCTTGTTGACATGCACAGTGCTCGATTGGATGTGGAGAGTCCCATTTCTTTAGGGGTCTTTCCCTTCGATGGTTGGGGGGGGGTTGGGTGCGACTGACAATAGCAACTTGTACCTCTTGATTTAGAAATTACATTTTTTCTGTGTGGAAAGTCGTAACTGTATGTATCGATGTTACTGTACAGGAGGACGCGCGGTGTGGTGGTGGCGAGTCCCCAGAATGTTCTGTATCGTGACTTCCCAGATAGGGATACTTCGGAAAAACCGGTTCCTGACATTTGCGATTTGGACTATTGCGTCGGGCAGTGGGGATTTTTGAGATACAAAGACCGTTTGTACCACTTCACTTCCCGCTGCCACGAACTCCTGCACCCACAGCTGCTCTCGAAACCTCGTCGATATGTACCACCCATCTGTACCACCATTACCTCAAGGCTTTTTATTTATTTTTATTTTATTTTATTTTTCTTTCTGCAATACAGAAAAAAATTCCGTAACCCCAACCCAACCCTTGCTTGACGTTACAGGCCAGACGGCAGAGCCAATGCTGGCCACCAGGGATTGGCAAGCTTTTGTTGAAGGAGTGATATGCACAGGCCTAGCCGCTTTGGATCACTGAGCATACGTAATTGGACTTGGCCCGAATCAACAACCCTCCTTCCAGAGTCTGCATGGAAAACAGAGCGGGCTCGGTCCACCAAATATGCAACCTGCCACAGCTCTTTTGAACGATATTTTCACAGCGCCTTGGGTTTTTCAATAAATTATGGAGCAACAGTGGGAGACACACGGCAATTTGAAAGCTGCTCTCTCTCTCTCTCCCTCTCTCTCACCCTCACGCAGACAGATTTAAGCAAGACAAGTTCAAGGATGGGAGCTTTGATGTCTCAATTCTCGGCCCACAAGTTACTGAGACAATTCAAGACGAATCCTTCTTGGAAATAAGCGTATGCTATGCGTGTGTGTGTGTGTGTAATTTTCCTGCGTCAGGACAAGAAATAATACTCCGTTCACATTAAGAGGATCCGCTCCCTGGTCCATGCAGAATGGGAAAACCTGCGTTAGCGCCCAATAATGAAGCTGGGATGCACCACCAACATTGCCCGACTGGGTAAGGCCCGCCCCGCATCCCGGAATTTCATTGGCAATGGCAACTGGATCGAGGTTACTAGCTGTATTGAAGGTCGCCGAGGTCAATCTCGCCACTTTCCTCGCTCTTCCTCCCTTCCTCCTCTTCTCCTCTCGCATGGACTCTCTCTCTGCTTAGCTTTCCTGGACGTCATGCATTTCAAACCAAATCGCGAAGCTACTCCGTGCTGTATCAACACACGGAGGCCCAAACTTCTTGGCTGGTTTTCACTCCAATGCATCCTATGCTTGTCGATTCGTCAAAAATTCCCCCCAAAAAAAAGGTTTGCCAGCCACAATGACAATCATCTCAATGCCCTTAAAAACACGAGAAGGGACTGGTCGATCTGGGGAAATCAATCAACATGCAAAGAATCGAAAGCTTGGCGTAGCTCTCTGACAGTTTGATGGCTTTCTTCGAGTCGTGACATCCACTTGTTTGTCCAAGCTTTTGGCTGGATGATTGCCCCGGTGGATCTAGACTCCCTCTTTTCCCAGTCATTTCGTTTTTGATCTTTTTTTGTCAGGGATAACGCGCTAATTGGCGCTCTGCGAGTTGGCTGAACGGCAAAATAACAAAACAAAAAAAAAAGAAATTACAGGTCCATTACTGGGCTACAATTCGAAAGTAAATCTTAGACACTGGAGTCATGACGGCCGAGTCGGCACCAAATCAGCGACAGAGAGTCTTGTTCCGTTACCAGATTGGCGCGCAGTGAGACCTTTGCCATCACTTGTTGGTTCAGGGGGACGCAATTTGCCTTTCAGCGAATCAAACCTTCAAATGCAACGTATCCTTCAATATTGCCACCACATCGCCTTCCCTGCCTGAGCGTGCGTGGAGTTCCAAAAAACTTCGCCTTCCAGGGGGATTCGCGTTTGTTTCTATTTCAGGGAACAGGGACAAGCTTGAGCTTTTGAATGAAAGCTTGCCCCTTTTCCTTCCGTTGTAGATTCTTTTTAGAAATACCTTGAATACCCCAGAAAGCGGATGGAGTTGCGGAACCAGACCACTCGCTCCCGCCCCTGCATGCATGGGGAAATCAGGAACGACTTGCGTCCATCGAGGTTTTGAGGAGAATGGCTGGAAGTTAGCAACTACTCCGGAAACCTAAATTATTGAAAACAAAATTTCAATCTTGGGATTTTGATAGGCGTGGGATCTCCCTCTCCTCGCAGGTATATAATCACATGCTTCCCTGTCTCGGCATTTTCGGACATTGAAATTCTTTTCACACAGTGTCTGGTGGAGTAACTTCCCAACCACTGCAAGCAGGCCTCGATTAATTTCAGCCCTTCTTCTTTTTGAAAGGGGTTGATCTGTGCGTCCTTTTCATCTTGATGGGGGCGCTTTTAGGTGGAGATTTTGCTAATTCCTCCCTTGACGATTTAATTCTCCATTTACGGAACCGAAAGGGAGCATAGCAATTATGATGTGCGGGTCTTGGCAGAAAGTTGGATTTCCTTGGGAAAGAGATTTCTAGTGCTTTATGCCAAAGGAGTGTGCCTGGTGTGTTGATGATCCATCTCAAATGTGGTTGATCATACGAATATTTTGCTTCTTTGATGTGAATCAAGGGTATCTGAAGCCTCTATACGTGGACGAGCGTTTGGGAGGATTTGACTGTTACACAACATTGGTTGTTTCATTTGGTTGAGAAACTTACGAGCTAATTACTTCGGCTGAGTTCGCGATAGCAGACGATGTCTGGCGCTGATTATACAAACCGTGTGCCGTATCTCTCGAGGCCTTGAATGACTGAGATCTAACAAATGGCTAAACTCTCACGTCATTTACAAGTCCACGTCTCTGCGGGCTCGAAACAACCCGTGTCGATCAGTAATTCGGCGCGATGTATATTTCCGAAGAGTTGCAAATTGTGAGAACGCCTGAAACAGGTCGTTGATTCTTAAACAGTTTCGAGAAATCGAAACGCGTCTGAAACGGGTTAGCATTAGCCTCGCCTGACCAGACCAGGTTTTTTCTGGGCTTGGAAATCGAACGGGGCCCTGAGCTTCATACACAACGTTGTGGACCACTTCCTACTAGTGCTAGTGCAGACTGGGAAAACATGGTGTTTCTGTTGTACCCTACGACGCGGCTCCTACTCTTACCCCGCGATCTCCACAGGTATTCGTCATTCCAAGGCTCTATTCCCTCCGAGCAACTGTGGGTTTCTTGGGTTTAATTACATCCTCTCGCTACCTGGTTCGAACTGGGAAGAGACGCCGCCATGGTCATCGTGGTCCTCGGTGACACATGGGAATGTCTGCCATCGGGTTTCTGAATCAATCTCAAAATCAAAGCCAGGCGCTATGAGCTCGGCCTAGCATGGCTCTCCAGCCTTGGTTGACATTACGAGTTGCACTTTGGCTTGTAGAAGATAACCCGGAATGGATTCGTCAAGCCGTCTTCTCACCCTTTCCTACCTTCCGAATCATATGCTTCTCTCACAACTTTTGCACGGTTGAGAAATCTCAAGGTCTCCGGAGATGGCGTTCCTCGACGTGGTTTGATTGATGATGACGTTAAGAGTTGTCCTCTCCCTTTCTACGCCTCGACTATACCTTAATTGTTGAAGTTACTGCTTGAGTCACAGAATCCCATCGAATCCACCATGTAACAAGAAGAGGGGTTGATTGCATCGGAGGCTGATTCCGTTGTCGGTTTCCTCGCGGCAACCATCAATACCGACAGGACGATTGGGATCAACCCTTAGAATGATGCCCATGCTCAAGACAGCTCCCCAACTATGCCGCTCGAGAAATACTCGCAAGGTGAGACATTGCAGGACAAGCAATTTGGCGAAGGTTAAAAAGGAAATATGCCTGGGTACATGAATGAGGGAACGACCGATTCAATGGAATGAGGATATCAAACAAACCCACGCCGTTGTGCAATCAATGACAGATCATCCAGGAGATTTGTGGGCTGCTCCCTCTCTCTACCTATTTCAGGTTAATCAATGAACGCACCTGCTGCCTGTAGGGTTCCGTTTCCTGCACAATATTCTAACGGTAGACGCATACCTGCTTGAATCAATATTGAATATGTGCTCCAGAGGTGCAGAAACTGGGAAGGAACTTTGACTTGGAGTTCCGTATATCACGGCTCTTGACCCTTGAATGCTGAACACAACAATTGAAAGGGATTTCAATTACATAAACAGACACATTAGAAACGCCAAACTCCTTAGCCATCTCATTTAAAAACTTCCCCAAGCCGGCCTATGATAATAATTCATCGATATATGCCTTCTCGCGGGCCACCCCGCGAGCTTCTTCTTTAAGTAGCACGGCGAGAACCTCTAATGGAGGGTTTAGACCTAGCTTATGCGCTCGTCGCCAACGCTTTATTCTGGCAATGCCAATGCAAGGCTAGAAGATTATCCGATATTAGCGATGATTTCTAAATGTACCAAGAGAAATTCGGAGACCAAAAGCAAGATATAACGGATCAGCCTTACTCCGTATTGATTTGACATATCAAAATGCCGAAGAATCTTCTCATTCGTGCTTATATCCTGTTGGTGAACTACAAGTAAAGAAACTCGGGATTAGCCTTTTCCATTTAATGACCCAACACGCTTCCTCCAAAGGGAGAGCGTAGTCGTGAAAAAAAAGAAAAGAAAAAGAAGGAAAAAAAAATAGACGGCGCTGTTTACCCTGAAACATGGGATCGATCAGTACTAGTACTCACTTCTAGGTGCCCTTCTCTTCGCCTCCTCCGCCTCCCAATACCGCTCTATATCCTTCTCCGTCAACCCTTCCGCCCTCCTATCCTCTTGCGACTTCGGCAAGTGCACCTGCACACGCGCCTGCTCCTTCACAACATTCTCAGACTTTGACGACGCAGCAGCCGGCTGCTGTACTTGTATCACGGGCTCGGCGACATCTGCAGATACAGCAGCCAGGCCTTCCTCGCTAGTTGGTGATTGGGGGGAAGATGTAGTGGGCGGTTTTTTTTGGCTAGAGATTTCAACAGCGATCAGGGGAGAACGAGTAGGAGGCGAGGGTGAGGAGATGTCTTTGGCATTTTTGAAGGATGAGGCTGCGGAGCTGGGCTTTGATATGCGTGATTTCGAGCCGAAGGTGAGGGTTTGCTGGTGGGTGGTGGAATTGCCGGAGTGCTGGCGGGTGCGGCGGCGGGTGGCGGGTGGCATGGTTTTGAGTTAACAATGTTCGTGAGACTTTTTTTATCAGCTTTGGAGACTTGACGAGAGGTGAATTGGGATAATATCAAGAATCGGGTCGCCTCGTGTGGTTGTATGATCTTAAACCGGCTTCTAACTGCCGTCTGCTGCCTGTTGCGCTGTTGTCCGTGGCAACTAGCCCTACAAAAACAATGCTTGGCGATCGCTACGAACCTTCAAGCCACTTCAAAAGCTGCTGAGCGACCATGAAATGCTTAAAGGCGAAAAAAAGTCCATAGGATCAAGTCACCGTACATACAAGTTCTCTAATTTCATTCTGGGCGTAACATCGTCTTTTATGCGAGGTTTGCTCTATTTACAAGTTTGGCTTTGGCTGGAACTTGAGCACTTCCGAAACGATTTCCACGATTTCCACAACTTTCTCTTCCTCAAGTCGTCGGCCAATAAGCTGCAAGGAGACAGGCGCCCCGTGATAGAACTCTGGGTCATAGTCATCCTGGATAGCCTGGTCTCTATCACTTAAAGCCTTCCAGCTGCTGCCTCGCTGAGGATCAAGCGATTTGTCAGCGTAGGTGACTGGGAATGTGCAGGCTGGAAGATCTGTTCATTGTTCATTGTTCATGCAGTTATTAGTTGTTTTTTCCTTTTTTATCAACAAATTTGATGGGCCGGTGGTAAGAAAGGTGAGAACATACCTAGCAAGTTTGCAACCCCCGTGAAGCCTACATAGTCTACCTTCTCTCCCAACCCCAAGCGAGCAGCCGAAGCTGCTGCAACTGGAGCGATGATACAGTCCATGGGCCCCAATGTTTCTGTCTTGGTAGCAAGCCAGCGATCAAGATAGTCTTTCTGCAGCTGGTTTCGCTTCAAGATCATTTCACGTAGCTTGTCCGGGCCTAGTTTTCCCTCAGAGGATTTCCCACCAGCAAACATTCTCTTCATGGCGCCGTACAAAGGTTCCTGGAAGGCCAGTAAGTTTGGCAGGATAGCTGAGGAGCCAAATTCATCGAAGGCTTCTCCTAGGAGAGTCATAATTTCTCTGTGAGCGATGGGCTCCCTAGAATATCATTAGTTCTAGGTTTCATTTCCGAAATTCTCGGGTCGAAGCCGCTTTACCATTCAAAGACATCGTGTCCTGCATCTTTCAGTTCTTTCTTCACTAATTCCAAGGCTCGCTCAACTGGTGGGTGGCAGGTGATCATTGTGTCATTGTTTCCAAGCACTCCGATTCGCAATTTGCGTCCCTTGGGCTGGATGACGTTTTGCCTCCAGGGCATCGGAATGATCTTGGGATCATAATTCCAGGGCGCCGCTTCTGCTGAAAGGACAGATTCACAGAATAATTTAACGGATTGAAGCGAAGGTGCCATCGGGCCACAAGTTGCGTAGACAAAATCCTGACCGGGGATACTAGGCCTACCACCCCAGGTCGAGAAACGCCCAAAAGATGGTTTCAGCCCATATAGGTGACAGAAAGCACTGGGGATACGGATGCTGCCACCGATATCAGTTCCTACTCCAAGAGGAGAGGCTCTCATCGCGAGTATCGCTCCTTCGCCCCCGGAGGAGCCGCCTGGAGTAAGGCCCTTATGGATTGGGTTCCGTGTTTCACCCCATACCCGGTTAGTTGATTCAGCCATCATCATCGCTGTTGGGATATTAGTCTTAACGTAGAAGACTGCGCCTAGATCCCTAAGCATATCCACTAGGACTGATGGTTTTTCTGTGGGCTCATTGGCATATATTGACATTCCAATTGACGAGGGATATGGAGGAGTCATGAAGTTATCTTTCAAGGACAATGGCAAGCCATGGAGCGGGCCGATTGTTTTGTTATTCTCTTCAAGGTACTTATCCAGATATTTGGCACGTTCTAACCCCTCGCGGAAGAGGACTTCGGTCACGCAGTTTGTCTACCAACATGTGAGATGTGAACGGGTTTGGAGAATGCGAGTTCAGTCATAGCATACCAGCTTTTGAGCAATGACGGTAGCTTTGCAAAATGCAGTTGTGGCGGCCACTGAGGTCAGTGTCCTATCCTTGATTCGCCGAAGGAGGGTCTCGGCATCTGAGTTGACGATCTCTAGCTCTTCAGCGGATAATAACCCAGAGGTCCTAGGGAACGATCTTAGGTCTCGAGGTAGGTCTTCTTCTCTGATGTCGGGGATCGGGAAGAAGGCGTTGATAGCATCATCACGCCTCTTTTGTGCAATGGCCGACACTTCTTTGTAAGATTGGGACATAGCGGTGGAATATATGCTATTCTATGTGAATTTGGGCTACCTTACTTGCCTTTGCAATTGAGATAGATATCATCTTTTGCTCAAGGGATAGTGGAAGGGCTCACAGGTTTATATTAACTCCAAGATCTAGCCATTGCACTGGCAAAACCGCATATCACGGCAATTCTGAATGAGGGGCATTCTCAAGAGGGGCATTACCTACGATACGACCGGTAGCTACGCTGAGTTCGTGGAGAAACCGCGAAATGTGTCTCTCTGGTACCCGGAGCGGAAGATGAACGGATGAGACTATACATCTTCATTGGTAGCGTACTGCCTAGCCTCGGCGTTTACTGCTTGGACTCCCGGCTATCTGGCCAGTTTAGCTCTGAGAAAGAGAGCTTCGTGCGGAATTATCATCTCTATAGCCAAACTTAATTCGTACATTAATCTCAAGTGGCATTGTTCACATAGTATTACCTATGGATATCCTCCGTATATCCAGAAAGGTTGATGTGGCTTACCCCACACACATTATCTGTCTACTGGCG
Organism: Amauroascus verrucosus; assembly: GCA_001430935.1. Classification (NCBI taxonomy): domain Eukaryota; kingdom Fungi; phylum Ascomycota; class Eurotiomycetes; order Onygenales; family Onygenaceae; genus Amauroascus; species Amauroascus verrucosus. Next base: position 242,025 of record LJPJ01002068.1, read on the forward strand.
GGGAAGTTGGTAGGGGTGCATATGGCCATTTGCCTTCAACCACATATTCAATGGTTCACAAGGACCTACGTATTGAAACCAGCCTATCAATGCAAACATGAATGTACTCTTGGGCGGGCTTTCTCCAAGATTTGCCGTGGAATATATCCCGGATGTGTCGGGAGATTGAATGCTCGTATAGCCGGGACCGATGTATGTACATACTTAAGTACCTCATGTGTATTGAAGGCAGTCTACTTTGAGATTTACAGATCACCAAAACATAGATATGTGCTTCCTCAGTTCCCTTTTTCGCATTGCCCTCCCAGAATGCCGTCTTCACTCCCTTCAAAACCGAGGCATGGTAGGGGCTGCATAATTGGCTGCTAATAATAGACTGGTAACTACGGCGGACTGTAAATCCGCTCACGAGCACTTTTGGCGCAAGCTGAGATTTCGCGTTGAGATGGAAAGTCAACCCTCACAAGCTACCCTTCACAGTTTCAATGCTTAGACAACGTAGGAAACCTACCCAAGAGCTAAATTCTTTTACTCTTAATAAACGCTATGAGTCGAAAATCTACTGAGCAAGCATTGGCCAATTTGCTTCCCACTCTTGCCGAGGCTTTGCCTGACGAGTTGGTCGAATTAGCCGCATACCTATTAGCACAGTCGCGAAGCTACGGGGGAAGCTTGAAACCTGAGGAGGAAATTGCGAGGCCATTTGCGTGTGCCCAAATTGCCTGCAACAGGTTAGTTCCTCATATCTGCCAGAATTTATATACCTTGGGCATGGCCGCTGAGACCTAATTGCGTCGCGGCTCTAGGTTAACCAAATCGCTGAAACTCCCTCCTACAACCGGTCGCCCGCCTTGCCCACCAAGAATATATAAGAAGTTATATGCATATCTAGAGCAAGCACTCTCAAAATCATCTAATGCAGCCAAAAGACAGGAGAGAAGTGAGGTTCGGCTACGATCGAAGCGTAATGCAGCTGAGAATCATCGCTCAGAAGGCCCGATTACACCGTCAAAGAGGACACCAAAAAAACTTGCAACCCCATCTAAACCGGCTACGGGAATTAGAGATGCGAAGCCAAATGAAGGTGCCCTCGGATTTTTTACAAAAATCCAGGATGCGCCGTCGTGGACGATGCCGACGATTAGGAAGATTTGCCAGGCCTTATCTCCCTTGTTGACGAGAATGCTCCCTACTGTTCCACCAAACGTCTCGACTTCGTTTCCTCCGCATATTTTTACCGGCATATCATCGATCCTGTCTTTCTCCGAGAGGACACTCTCCGCCGATGATCAAGCCTTTAGTCCTGATGAAGAGCTCCTGCTCTCGGCAGTTTCAGACCATTCCCGACCCCAAGAAGTTTCGTACCGTGAGGGAATGATAACTCTTATAATGGCAGTATATCTACTAGTTGTTGTGCGTATGCTTGGTCTTGGACGCGATGAGAACCAGCAACCTGGACTCACGAAGCGCCGCGAAGTTGATGTGGACATGTTCAATGATTTGGCCACTGCTGCTTTCACAAATGAAGGCCTAACGCCCAGCAAAGCGCTACGGAATAATGTTCATATTTGGGTCAAGTTGATAATCACACGTGGCTGGACGAATAATAGTGAATGGTTCGAGAATATCCCGATTTCCGTGCTTGAGGGTGCCGCTGACAACGAATATGGCGACTTGGAAGATGATGAAGATGAAGGCGATGTTATCAGTCCAAAGAAGCGTAGATTGATGAATCGATATATTACGAAAACTACAAATCGGTCCTTGCAAGTCAAGGAAAATCAATGTCGAGTTTTGTTACCCGGATTGGGAACAATGATGCATAATGGGGTAGATTGGTCAAGTGAAGAGAGGAGAGATGAATACTTAGCCTGGAAAGAGAAAATTATGAAGCGTATACGAGAGATGGAAAACGGTGCAATCTCGGTCTAATTGGCGGCCATTAATGCTGTCGTGGAAGTTGCATGTATCTATTTACAAGATATTCCGCCCGTTCATGAGATACCTTCGTCGGTCGACCTGTGTCTTAATACCAAATACTCCTTGTTCGATGATGTGGAATCTCTTCCTTGCCATTCTTCTCCATCTCCTTCATCCGGTCGTACAATAGAAAGTCGATTAAAATGGCATTGACACCCATGGGTTTTTCGTCCTCGGATTCGTACTGCTCCTGATCGAGATCGTGCGACTCGAGTCTGTCCGGCTTGTTTGTTTCCTCTACCGGTCCTATATCTAAAGCCTCAACAGATTGTGATCCTGACGTTGACGATGAAGATCCCTCGGCGTATGCACCAGCCTTCGCGGCAGTATGATTTCTCATAATCATCTGACAGATCAACTCCACACACCAAATACTGGCGCCGCGAAGTTCCAACTCCCATTTATGTCCGCTCGGAATAGTCTTCAACTGACGAATATGACTCTCCAACGGAGGAGAGTATAGTAAGCAGCCCAATTGGTGCAGCATTTGCGGGACGCGATAGTCGGCGAACATGGTTATTTTATCGATGTCGTTGAATCTACCGTATTTCCTACCCCTGAAGCAGGCCCAGATGTCTGCAACAAGTATTTGAGCGCGTTTGTAGAAGCGCACAGTTTTGCCGTCAAAGGTTGATTCATCGCGGAAGCAAGGAAAATTTTCTGCTATGAGATTTACCAGAGCGGCGGCGGAATTGTTTGCTTCTTCGATGCAATTCACAAAACTGCAATCATATTTCTAATATTCTGTCAGTTTAATGGGTGAAAACAGAAGAGTGTGTCTTTTGCGTTTATATACATCACAAAGAATCTGACCTGCTTCGCGCAGGCATGCTATCCGCTCTTGGAGGAGAGGAATATCCTCCTCAGTTGCTGACCGAAAAACATGTCTAACGACGTCTTCTGTGCATTTTTCTTCATTTTGCCAGAATTCGGGACTCGTGATTGGAATCTCTGTAGGTTTAAGCAAATAATCTAGACGAGAAAACAAAGGTCAAGACTTACCTTCGTCCAACGCTCTTTGTAATGCAGCTACCAAACTCCAGTAGCCGGTCCATTGCTCCCCGCGATAGTCAACCGCAAAGCGCCTAGACTCTTCCTTTTCCGCAGACCAGAAACTAAAATTCAACAGATCCATTGTAAAAATGAAATCAACGGTCCTTTCATTCTTTTTCTTTGGATGCAACTCGTGGGATGCCCATGTTTTGGTTGAGTAACACCTCTCTTGCATCATCTGCCATATTGTTTCTGCTGCTTCTTTTGTCTTTGTAGGATCAAGCGCAACATCAATAGCATTGTCAAAAATGTATCGAGCCCCTTGTAGCACTTTGGTATCAGGTGGTGCGGTTTTGGAAGGGCGACCCAAACCCAGGGACTGGCGGAGGAGCTCTAGAAGCTCTGGATCCGCTTCATCATCAGACATTTTGGAAAATTCAAAGGTGTTTCCACCAACTTTCAGGTGTGTGCTACTGGAAAAAGAGGGGAAATATATCTTCTCAATTTATGTGGAGAAGATATAAAGGAGAGAGAAGAATGAGTCACTTCGTTGCACAGCGAGACGGAAAGAGAAAATCAGACAAAGACAGTGAATAATAGTCTATTAAAGCAATTGAAAAAGAAAGGAGGCGATATCTTGAAGCATAGCAAAGGGCATGAGAACAAAAAAAATCAGATATTTCGAACAGCTGTCAGGATTTGATATCCCGGACTGCCTGTTTTGAGCGTTGATGATGCCGCTTTAAGACTCACGTCAGCATGTTGCCATTTCTGCTGCCAATCAAGCGCCGTCAAAACACAGCTCAAGACTGAACGTTGAACGGAGTTGACCAGCGGGATCAGCTTTTTGCACAGTTTTACCTAAGAGAAAGGCTCTCTGGTTTATGGAGTCGCTTTTGGATGGAAGCGGAGAAGGGTTTATGGGGAGAGCAGTAGCAATTGAGATCCTGGTATCTCCATAGTCGCGTGCTCGGAAAGTTCAAGGGAATCGAACGCGCTGGAGTTCTCGTTTGTAGAGACGAGTATCATGCTTCAGTCTATTATGACCATGGCCTTTCGTGAGATAGCCTTGCCATCGACATAGATGTGCCTATGTACGGAGTATAGAAGTGTTATATTGTCTGGTACTGTGGTCATTTGTAGAAATGCTGGCTACACATGATGTCGCTGCATTGTGTTTGGAGAGGGAATGAGACCCGACTAGGAACACATTGCAAAGTGTTTTATATAACTAATTATAGGCTTGTAAGAGTGTGACAGGTAGTTATGTTGTGTTGCAGACCGGCGGGATCGATTCTCCCTATTTTTCTTATTTCCTCAGTGAGGTCATCATCTCCAGAGGAGATCTCCCTCAACAACAACAACAGCCTTCTTCTCTTCCTTACTCCTGATTTCTAACTCTCCTATCTAGATTACTTTACTCCTTGTTACTACATTTCATAGACTTGTTTGCCTAAATCTGGGCTCACTAACAGGAATCCGGCCTGTCTGCCGCTCAATCAAGAAATGTCGGAAACGGTCGCGGCGCCTCTGCGGCGCGACAAGTACCTGAGTCAATCTTTAGGTACTTTATCAGCTCATATTCGAAAGGTAACTCAATTAAATAGTACAAATCCTGTGATAACTCGATACTAACAATATCTTTTCTTTTTACAGTCCCGAGTACTACTCGTTGGAGCCGGAGGCATTGGGTGCGAGCTTTTAAAGAACCTCCTCCTTACGGGATTTGGGGAGATCCATATCATTGACCTGGATACCATTGACCTCTCAAACCTGAATCGCCAGTTCCTCTTCAGACATGAACATATTAAAAAATCCAAAGCCCTAGTACGACTTCCCCTTGGCACGTGAACAAGTAATACGCTCTCTACCGCCCTGGCTAACTTCTATGCTTTACAATACAGGTAGCAAAGGATGTTGCGAGCAAATTCCGACCCCAAGCGAAGCTCGAGGCATATCATGCAAACATCAAAGACCACCGGTTCAATGTGGAATGGTTCGCATCGTTCGACCTTGTCTTCAATGCCCTAGACAACCTCGACGCTCGGCGACATGTAAATCGCATGTGTTTAGCAGCCAACATACCTTTGATCGAGAGTGGGACAACTGGCTTTAATGGTCAGGTTCAAGTTATAAAGAAAGAGCGTACCGAATGTTACGATTGTACGAGTAAACCAGTTCCCAAGTCCTTTCCGGTCTGCACGATTAGAAGCACACCAAGCCAACCCATACACTGTATTGTATGGGCTAAAAGCTATCTATTGCCAGAGCTTTTTGGTACTTATGAGGATGGTGTAGAAATGGATCACTCGGAAGACTCTGAGAATGCGAATGAGATCGCAAAACTACGACAAGAAGCGCAAGCGCTCAAGGAAATCAGAAGCGCTATGGGGTCCCCCAAGTTTACGAAATTGGTCTTCGAGAAAGTCTTCGCTCATGACATTGTTAGACTCCGTGGAATGGATGATATGTGGAAAACTCGAAAAGCTCCAGAGGCTCTTTCGTACGATTCTTTGTTGGCTGAAGCCAGCGCAGTCGACTCGCTGATATCGACCCAGGATCAAAAGGCCTGGACATTGGTTGAGAATTTTGTTGTCTTTAAAGACAGCATTCAACGTTTAGTTAAGAGGCTGCATGATCTACAGGCAGCTACTCCAGAGGGACCATCCCCAATCATCACGTTCGACAAGGATGACACTGACACGCTTGACTTCGTGGCCGCCAGTGCAAATCTTCGCTCGACAATCTTTTCTATTGATTTGAAATCCAAATTCGACATTAAACAAATGGCTGGGAATATCATCCCGGCAATCGCTACAACCAATGCAATGACGGCAGCGCTTTGTGTTCTACAGGCCTTCAAAGTTTTGAAAGATGATTATGATCATGCGAAAATGGTACGGTACCCTTTCCATTCATGAAGATAGTTCTAACTCTCGGATAGATTTTCCTTGAACGGTCCGGGGCTCGAGCGATTAATATGGACAGCCTAAAACCACCTAATCCAGACTGTCCGGTTTGTTCTATCGCTCAGGCGAAAATTTTTGTTGACCCTAACAGAGCCACACTGAATGATTTAGTTGAAGGTATTCTTCGGCTAAAGTTAGGTTACGGCGAGGAATTTTCTGTCAACAACCAGCTGGGAATGATCTATGACCCTGATCTAGAAGATAACCTGTCTAAAAAGCTCAGTGAGCTTGGCGTGGAAAAAGATAGTTTTGTTACTATCATTGATGAAGAGGACGACTGTCCAAAAGTCAACTTGGAATTGCTGGTCTCCGAACGGTAAGCAGTGAAATTACCTATTTTTCCATGCTTCTTGACATGGACACTGGCCTCATACTAACGGGCCTTGATAGACCAGCGCCCGAACCACAGTCACCCGTAGCGCTCGAGACTGAGGTTCATATTCCAACTAAACCGAAAGCTTCCACACTAGAGGTCCCAGTAAACGGGACTCTAGAGCAAACGAACGGTACGCTAGGTAAAAGAAAACGAACCGCGGACGAAGCAGAGTTAGAAAATGGTGGCCCTCACGCGAAGAAAATTGCAAAACCTGATGCGAACGGTGACAATGATAACCCTATTCTTTTGGATGATGACACCGGTGCTATTCTAATCGACGATTAACTTCTTGGGGAGTCCGTGTTGGTAACCGTCACGAAGTTCACCACTCAGGATAACCCCCCTTTTTACATATGGGATGGCTGCTCGACTCAATCAGCTACGCCATCCACATTCTTTCGAAACACGCAAACATCCTTTCTATCCGAACCTCCTATGCTAACTAATATTCCCGTTGTATCAACAATTTAATCAGATTGTGTGTCATCATATTTTCTTCTTGGACTTTTTGCCGTTCTTGGTGATATATACTTGGGAGGATATGTGACGACTTTGGAGGTTTTGGCGCAATAAGAGGAAGGCGGCAACACGTCCATTGGGCTCTCGGCTTGCATTTACAGGGCAGAAAAAAGGCTTTTTTGATTTCTTTGCATATTTCTCTCTTTAGACAGGTTTGGCTCCCTACCTGACCAATGATCATTTCCGTATTCTGGTCATTCCACTATTTACACTCTCTTTCTTTCTTCCAAGTTTTCATTTGGCTTTTACAGAGCACTCAGTCCGCCGTCGAGGTTCAAAACGCAGTTATTGGCGTACTGGTTTGTTGCGAGGAAAAGAGCGGCATCAGCGACTTCTTCGCACGTGCCAAATCTTTGAAGTGGGACAGATAATCGTGCTTCCTCGCGGATTTGGGGGCTTAGTTCTGAATTATTGGCTGTTAGCAATGTTTTCTTGTGCTTGCGAATCCTGTTTACTTCTAGGGTATAGAAATTTAGGTTGAGAACAATGCTTGTCAAAGTTTACGAGGAAGTTTAGGCCTCAGAAAGGAGCAACTAGGTAATCGGTTGACAGGGAACGTACCATCAAGCATTTTTGTCTCTATATACCCTGGGACAATGACATTGGCGCGCAACCTTGACCCATGTTTCAAAGTAGAAGCTTCTGCGGCAATCGCACGGGTTAGAGCGATTACTCCGGCTTTTGTAGACGCGTATGTGGCTGCTCCAATTCCACCTTTAACAGCATGAAGGGACGATACGTTAACGATACACTTTGAGCTTCCGTTGCCGGATAACGATTTTCTGCGGAGTTGTCGGCTTAGCATCGCTCGACAAGCGAATATAGTCCCTTGAAGATTTGTTCGGAGCATTTCCGAAATATCTTCGTCTTTGGCAAAAGGAAGGAGTGAGGAGTGTGAAACTCCAGCGGCATTGATGAGGATGTCTACTTGGTCCTAAGGACATGAATATGAGCTCCACAGGCTTGAGGACCAAACTAAGGGTGTCTTACTATGGTCTTTTTCACATCATCAGACCAGAATGATGGATTTCCAACATCTCCAATCATTAGGGAGATTCGATCACTGACGGTCAGCATCTCAGATGCAGGCTGTTCCTCGACTTTGGAACTAAACCTTCCCCACGTCTTGGGACCAGCGGATGGGGATTTTCTTTCTAATTCTTGCGCAACGGCTTCCTTTTGCACGGGCCTCGGTGGAACGATTTCACCTAGACGGTATAACGCGCTATTCAAACGTTCTTCGCTTCGGCCTACGAGAATAACTCTCTCAGCGCCTTCAAGCAACATACGCTGTGCTATAGAGAAGCCAATCCCCGACGAAGCACCCGTAACCATACATGTCAATCTCTCTAGGCGTGTAGGATTCGTAGAATGTCGTGTAGATGAGCCGAAATGGCATCGACGCTCTTTGCGGCATGAGGAGTGTTTGACTGAGCAGCTCTGAGTGAAATAACGCGGAAATGTCGCTAATTGGGCTGCTTTTAACATGGTAGAGTGCTGCTGTTGGCTACCACGGAGTAAAAAAATGAGTGTAGCCATTGGAGGATTCATGGATATCAAATAGTATCAAATGTGTATAGATTTGGAGAGAATAGTTATGGTCATTCGACCTCGCCCAGAATGTGAGTAAAAAATCTACTCAAAGACACTGTAGCCAGCAGTAGACACAGAGCCAAAACTTATATAACTACAGTTCCTGTGATTGGGAAATCAACTTGTTTCAAAAGCAGAGGCTTTATGGCTTGTTGACGCCCTTCATGGATGGTCGTTGAAGGGCCAAAGTTTTGTTATCTTATCTTATCAATCCCTCTCCCAACCAACGCGTTCTCGAATGGACGTCACGGCTTTTCTCTCATCTACGCGTGATCACTTTTCGACAGCGATCCTGCCTTCAATTCTCCTTTTAGGCCGCATGATACCGGGTTTTTAGTCCCTTTTTCATAATCTATTAACTCGTCTTGAGGACGTTTACACCAATGGACGCTCCAGAGTTCGTCACTCTCGCCTCCAATGACGGATTCGAATTCGTGATTCTGAGAAGCGCAGCCTGTATATCTGGAACAATACGTCGGATGCTTGACCCAGCTAGTCTGCTTTCCCTTTTTAACTTCCCAATATTTTGCATTTGTGGTCTGCTTTAGTTCGGCTGGACCAGTTAGGCGCTGCTAACTAGTAGCTATCACGAGAACAGGCAAATTTTCTGAAGCCGTTACCGGTCGATGTGTCTTTGAAAATATGAAGTTCGTCGATTCCTCATCCTCCGGAGCTCGCGATTGGCGAGGCATCCCAGTTCTATCGAAATTCGGTTTTAATACTTAGCTCTCTGGCTCTAGTGGCGTCCTCCTCGAGAAGGTCTGCGAATATCTGCTCTATCATGAGAAGAATAAAGGTCAATTCAACGTACCCGATATGGAGATACCACCAGAGTTATGTTTGGAGCTACTTATGGCAGCGGATTATTTAGATAGTATGTGCCAACTCATATAACTATACCGTCTGATCTCCCTTGCTGACATTCTTATTTCGCAGCGTAAACAAGGTTTTGTTCTTTTGAGGGTATACAGGAATACACTTTGTTTGGCGCCAGGGCTTGAAGGTCCAATTGAGATTCAATGCGGGAAATTTTAGGAGTTCGAGTATGTGCTACCTGTTCACTTCCTTTGACGAAGCCAGAAAAGATATAGATATATAGAGCTTGCTTCACACTATATGTCATTCTCTTTCAAACTGATTGTCGTGGTGGCCTAAAGCTCGATTGACGCCCTCACTTGGCATTACGTTCCTCCTCTAGTGACGTTACTTGGAATACGTCACAAAGTCCCTTTGATGGCTGTGGAGAGATACGTCTAAGTGTGATGGGTATAATAAATGTCCCTCGTGAGAAAAGAAAGCTTTGGGGGATGAGCCAATCCACACAACATTAATCTCGTTGCTACATGGCAAATTCATATGCAAAATGCAAGGACGAATTTGGAGCTTCAACTGTAGAGAGGGTTCTGCTGAACAAAGGCCCTAAGGCAATGTTATCCTAACAATGCATTAGTGCTTTAAAGTGGGCTACTTGATACCGTGTGGATTGGTGACATTGAGCAATGCATGAGTGCCTCAAGAGGCACGACGTTCTCCGATAAAAATCGGTCCTAGCACTCCCTTTCTCCTTCACCCCAAACCCGCAATATGCTTCTCAGCAAAACTAGGAGATAAGGAGAGTTGATTTTGAGAGGCGCTTTCGAACCACAGCCAACATGTGTACGGTCCTCTCGACGCCATTTAAGTTCATGAACTGCACGCTTAAAGGGCAAAACACCGCCATCTTGTTTGTAATCAGCGGCTAGATTACCCAAAAATCGCCTATGATGAGCCAGGAAATCATCGACAAGCTCGATTGCAAGAATGACAAAAAGTCAATTCTTCAATTAGGTGATCATGTCTACCACAACCTTACTAAATCAAAGGACATCGCTCCGGGGAACAACCCTGAAGAAAGCGGTGTCTGGAGCGTGAGACGGCTTCCCTATAATGGCAAAGAATTTCACCTTTAGCCGGTGATTTTTTGTTGTTACTTGAACCACTTTGGTTGACGTTTCTACTTCACAATACTGCAGAATTTGACTTGACTTGGAGCTGAGAAATATTAAACGCTGGTGAAGGAGATCCATTCAGGGAGGCTCGAAGGATCCTCTGCAAAGCTAACCTTCTAACGTCACTAAGTGGATTTTTTGCTATTTTTTGCGAACGATGCTCACATCTTTTCACTATACTTTCTCCATTGCTTACGGACGTCCTTCCGTCTTAAGGCAGGGTCAACCAATGTTACCTCAGAAATTTTTGCTGCCATATACCCAATTGTAGTAGGTAGCCTTAACACGATTGATGCGCCATGGCCAGGCTACCGGGTGCTCTGGCGACTATCCATATTATATTCGTCGCATATCCTTTTGACTCTCGTGTTCATTTCCGTATTGTCCTTGATATGGCCCATCAGTCCTGCGAACTGCACTCTATAACACTCATGCACTATAGCCAGAGTCGATCGCTCTCTGAATTTGCGAACGCTGTTGGTAATTTTCCCAGAAGCCAAGCCCGGTTGAAATAACACAACATCACGCAAGGCCGTTGCAATTGAAAGAAGCCGTATTTGGTTGGCTTTGCTCCTTAACTCAGAAACAATTGACAGGCTCAATTTACGGACTTGTTTTAGTCGGTAGAGTCCGTGCACGAATTAATTTGACAACAGCAAAGCTCCTTCTCTCGCTGCGCAGGTAGATGATCTTTCGTATCTCACCTCGAACTCGGTCTTGTGTAGGATCTCGTCTCTCGAACCACTGTCGTTCCATCTATCTGGATTTTCGGACCCGCTAGGCACGACAAGAGTGTTCGCGTGACTTTCAACTGTTGAAGAAGGAACAAATCGATTGAACGACCGAAGACCAATACTTGCACTCTTTTTACCCGAGTTTTCTGAGTAGTATTGATACCCGCGTGAAGTAGAACGCTTGCGATGTGTGAAGAGCGACTTGAAGGCTGCGACGCATGATACCATCACAGCAACAGTACATTCCGTCGCGTCCCAGAAAAGGAGCCAAGACGGCGGTGTGTGGTTAACGCCACCATCGGTCACAACAATCCGAAGAATCGACATTGCAATGACTGTGAGACTGAGTAGGAAAAGTCCACTGAGACCGATCTTCTGGGATAAAGGGAGAGAAGATGTAAGGATAAATGCAACAGGAAGGGACATAACTAGGCACAGGTTAGTTAAAAAATGATATAGGCATACGTGTACTGGAAAGGTGTACATACGTAGGAGATCCGTAAATATATCAGCAGTGGTGGTGAAGCGCAGGCTAACAGCCTCCAGTCGGATATTTCTTGGCGTGTTGCAACCCACTAGGAGAGCATGTCAGTCAAGTTTCAAGTTCTTGATATAGCATTGCACATATGCTAGAATGCACTTACAAGAACTCAGATCCGAACATGCAACTGGAACGAGAATAATTGTGACTATCCCTGTGATTGCTGTAATGCATGAAATGGGCCACCAGGCACGGCGAAAGGTAGGAAGTTGGTGGAATATCCTCCAAAGCAAAGCAAGAAGGCTGAACTTTACTGTATAAAGACAGAGAGCGAAGATGATATTGCTTGTAAATAAGAGTTTAGCCAGGAAAGCTAGCTGGTCTAGAAAGTTGAGGGGTAATGGATGTCCTTGGGATACACGGACTAACATGTAAACCGACGGCGCAAGCAATGTAGCTACCACGTTATGGGCGAGAAGTAGGACAAAAGCAAGGCCTGCCAAAAAGTCGTCCAAAAATAGCCGGTGGTGAAGCCAGAGTCGAATCGCATAACGACTGATAAGGAGCAAGGTGGTGACTCCGAAAAGCACCCACACGGTCACCTGGAAGTGAACTTTAGCAGTTGCATACTGCAACACATTGTTCGATACATGATGGGGTCGATGGGTAATGGCCGGGATAACATACAAGAAGCGCGGACTGACTGATCTTGGTCACCACCACCGGTAGCTTGAACTGGGTGATGGCATTCATGGTGACTGTGGTCTATTCCTTAACAAGGAGTGGCCTGCAAGAACATGATTGATGGACAGACTGGGATCCGTTCGAGCACAACTTCAAGAAAATCCGTTGAAATCCCCCAGACAGAACAATTTCCCCAATAGGGGGGTCATAGGATGATTGAAAAGATGAGGACTTATGGAATGCTGTCTCCCAAAATATAACTCGCTCTTCAGCTCTGGTTTATCCAAAAACCTTTTTCCGTTAGGGAAACGGGAATTGTCTCCACCCGATCGGCACAACTAGCCAGGCTGTGAAGACAGGAGAGGCGTGTTTTCATCTGACCATCTGTGGCGTCTGGGGGTCGGGGGTCGAGGGTCTGGGGTCTGGGCTGGGCATCAGGCGGAGAATTCAAGACGCCGGCCTGTACTAGTCTGATTAGAAGGCTGAAGCCAGGGAGGACGATGTGGAAGCATCCCGTCATCCCATAAATTGGAAGAGTAAATTGCGGTTCAGTTTATACATAAATCAACATAAAGATCTGTTTTGCTCATTGACGACGGACTAGAAACTAACAGAGAGACAAGCGCATTCAAAGAATCCCATCATTGCAATGCCGAGGTTGAGTACGAGTAGTCAGCTACCGGCTTATTCCTGATTGGTTATTTGAACCGTGCAGAAGGACGGCACGGATTTACTATAACCCGTGAAACAGTCACGCTAGTCTAGGAAAAATTAGTTCGATGTCGGACTCGGCGTGTCCGTATCACATTGGGAAAGGCTGAACCTGCCAGATGTATTGTTGCAACCAGTTGTTTCAAGCCATTTGGGAATTAGCAGAGTTTGGGCTGTTATTGGCTGCTGGAGAGCTAATTCATCCGACATGCAGTTCGGAGTATCGTGTGAACTACTGGCCTCAACCTTATATTGCTAGCCTCTGAGCACAGATCTTCCTGGCACAACACTTGTGGATATCACTAATTTATTTAAAGCTTAATGTACTCCGTACTCCGTACAGTTGGAAAACGCATCAATGATATTGAAGCTATCAATATCCACTATCATCATGGGCTTCCATCGGCTGCATTAACCAGCTATGGCATGGTCACTGTTATGAGGTTTTACCGGTTGGGATTTAACTCACAGAAGTTACAAGTTCGCATTGACAACGTGAGCAAAGGAGAATGCTCCAGGGACGCTGCCTGGTGAGAACAGGCACGCTCGCCTATGTAATGAGTGGCGTGATAGGAAATTTTCTGCTTCCATATACTCCGTACGTCCTCGTTCCGCGCAGGTGATTGTCACTCCCACGTTGTCCACGTAGGGAAAGGTACCAAAGCTGTCTGATAGGCCTGGCTCCACAACTTTAGGTTCTATTGAGTCCACCCGTGCAGGTTTTATCGGAATCTAACTATTTTGGCTACAAATGTCATCAAAGTTAAATTCCAAATTGTGGCTTGCTCTAAAAGGCCCGTTATCAGCTCAGGGTAACACTCGGTACGTTTGCAAACCGAATCGTCCTTAATTACCAACACGCGTCCCTGGGAGTTTGTCCGTATTATGGACAACATCTACATCTTCCTTATCATTCCAATGTGGATGGGACTTCGGATCAAATCGATAAGTTTCGAAGGCCCCTTTTGAATCATCGCGGTAAATGGATAGGTCGTTCCTTTTCCAATTCCAAGCTCTAAAAAGCAGCCTTTGTTGGAGTAGCATTACTCGTAGTAGGAAGGTGCTGTGTGCCAGGCACTCGACCATCCATGCAGATCTATGTTATCGGCTTCACCCAGAGCCATTTTGCCTACCAAGCAGTCTTTTGTGCCATTAAAAAACCAGCAAAAGTTGCTCATTTTCTCAACAAACCCGTTCCACCTTTTGCAGATAGTGCTATGGCTAACCAGTGGATTCTCCGGAGAATCATCCACTGCAGTTTAAGGGCAATAGCTCCAAACGGGTCATGTTTGTTGATGGCGCAGGCAAGCGATGGGGCGAGCAAAGTCCCGTTTTTGTGAAAAGATCAATAAGGTGGCGAGGCTAGGGCTTCGCGGAGACACCTTCATAATCGAGAACCCTGGATCCGCCTGATGGGCCCAATGAACGTGTAAAACAGCCCTAGAAGCAGATGGTTGGTCGTCTTTAACCTTGACTGCTTTCTAGCAGAGCAGCATAACAGGGTGAGTTCGCGGCAAGTAATGAGCTTTTGTGGGCGGGCCATCTATCGTCTTCCCTTCTTGCCTTGCAGCCGTCTACCACCCTTTCCCCCGGGACCGATTGCCGCCTTCTGCTCATATAGAGGCTCTTTGATAAACCCGGCGTCCGCGATCCTCAGGTAACTAACTACACCTTGATCAACAATGCCAAGGACAACGTTCCGCCATCCGTGCCGCAACCGCATGTACATTAACTGATCTAGTTTTCCACCGCGCGGAGGCGTGAGCGGTGTGCTGGCTAATAGTTTTCCTAGTTCGGTGAGCGTCGGTATTGTGGGATGTGTTCGGGCGTTTATGACTGCGATGCGAAAGTCTGGAGTACCAGGGGAAGATTTGCGGAATGGTGTTGAGGGCTTGTAGACATTGAAGGCGACGCGGTAGGGAGAGCTTGAAAGGGCAGCTGACTTGATGATTCTCGGATCTGAATCATGGATATCCGGATCGAACGCTGGGACAATGGAGAGAGCGCGATATATGTTATCTAATTACATAAGGTTAATGTTGAAAGCCAATATAAATGGGATGTGAATGACGAACCGTAGCTTCGGTGGATTCCGAGACCTATAATCGGCCCATGAGCAGTCGAGCATGTAGATTGGGAACTGACAATGGAGTAGAAAAGTCGCGATAAGTGTCCTAAAACCCCTTTGGGCCGCGATTCAGCAGACTTAGTCTCAACCCCTTCCTGAAGACTTGCGGATCTTGTCATTTCGGACTGGTCCGCTTCCCAATCTTCCGCACGAATAACAACATATCCAATCCGTTTCAATCCCGCAAATACTGTATACCGTTCTATTGACAGCCCTCTGCGTCCAATAAAACAAGCATATGCTGCTTGCAAACTCATTGGCACACCTTGCTCCATAGCATCGACTTCGTCAATCATCCCCTTGTCCTCGGACGTCTGTATCGGCCACCGAATATCCAAACTGCCGCGCTCGAGAAGGTATAACGCTTCCTCGGGCAAGAGCCAGACCCTATTAAACTTGTCTGCCCGACCCATTGTCGTGAAATGCTGACCCCGAGGATTCGGGATACACACGCAAAAATCATCGTTATGAGGGCGACAAACTCGCCTAGCGTTTTTTGGCAGTGTCTGAATGCCAGGGGTTTCTTCCTCGACACTGGCCTCCGCGTTCGTGTTTTGATGTCCTTGATCCACTAACGGCTGTACAGGTTCAAGAATGCCATCTGGACAAAATATACCCACGACTTTGGTTTTGGGGTTATGAAAACGGGGAAACATGAGCGCATTGTGCATGGCATTTCGAGAAACTGCGAGAGTATCTGCTTGCTGAAGTGTTGGGTTTGGCTCAAAGTCTTTTTCTCCGCGACGCGGGAGAGCTTGCTGGGTCGGGTCCGAGAGGCTACAATGTGAGAAGTTAGGGCTATTTTTCCAAAAAAAAAAATAGCAATTGGGCCTACAACTCACAAGGAGAGGTTGTTCAGGAAGCGGAAATCCTGAGTTTCGTCGCTGATATCCTGGTCGGTGCTGGTGGAGGCACCAGACTGCCGCAACATCCCGTCTTCGTCTGCATCGGCCATTCCGGTTTGGAATTAAAGATATCTTCCCGGACCGCTGGTCGTTTGCGCAATTGACTCTCTAATTGAAGTTGCTCCTTTCGGAGCTAAATAACTTTCTTGGCACTAGTCACCTGGCGTTACTAAGATATGATGATACGCCCCTCGCCCAGCCTTGTTAATCCTTTTCAACAAGCCTTTCTCGCTTTAATATCGATCCAAAGCTTCCCACTCTGCTTACTTCCAGCCATACAGTCCTACCGAAACGGACATAAAGATAAATGACTCCTTGCCCCCGGATTTCCACTCCACTAATAGACCAAGCAAGTTCTCACAAAATCCCCATTTGAAGGTAATATATCTTGCCGTTATCTAACAATATCAACTTCTTCTGTGCGCACAAAGATCTCGAGGAATTTGGCGAATACACGTGCTTCATTCGGTCGCAATTCGCCTCAATATCGAGCTGTGCTGGATATGTTGCGAGAATGTATCGCAGAAGTTGAATGCCTGCGGGGTGGGGAAGGGGGAAGACCATCGACGGACGAAAAGACAGATGACAATGCGGAGACGCAAGTGGATGATTTGCGTCTTTTGTTGGAGAGGGAGCTGAGGATCGTGGAGTGATAGAGTTTAAAAGATGAGATCGAGCGAGCCGCAAGACGCATACTTGATCATTCAATGGCTGTTTTACAGCTTGATAGTACACTCTCCGTACGTCCTAATTTATAGAAAGGCGGAGAGAGGACTTGCAAATCGTATCAATTTGGGGACCGTTCAGAAAATTGCCTCCCAGGAATACCTCAGTTATTTAAAAGTTGGTTGGGTATTACCTGGCACTTTCACGCCGTGCAATACTGATCATCGTGAGATATAACTAAAAAGGACCGTTATAATCAGTACATTGATTGCCGCTTGCCCCTTGCAAAAGCATCATAGGATCCGCCCATCACCATTCGCTCAAGTTGCACTTCCACCTCGTCCGTGGGCTCGTCTGGGAGATCCGCCCAATTTACATGAATAAAGAGGTCTTTTAGTCCCTTTAGTAGAGTAAGTGGCTCAACAAATCGCTTATAAACAGACATCGTGGCCTCTCGGCGGTCTGGATACACTGCGCTCCATATTGAATATAAATGAAGTGAGATGACAAGCTTTGATAGAACCATGTATTGAGAAACATAGCCAAGCGTATCAAGCCAGGATTGTAAAGCAGCCGGTGTGATGCTCTTTCTTTCCAGTTCGAGCCAGGAACCGGCGTTAATGGTGAGGAATCGTATGCAACGAAGGCAGTATTTTGGCAGGCGGTATAGAGGCGGCTGAACGGGCGAACCATGAGATTGGTAGACGAAAGAATTCCTAGAGAAGAACAAATAGCACGACAGCTCTCTCATTTTGCGATCTACCTGGAATAACGCGCTAGGAAACACCCAGCAAGGACCAACGGAAGTGTATTCGATTGATTCATGGAAAAATATGTAATGAGGACTTTCGATGCACTTGTTCAAGATGTAACCAATTCCCTCAACCCATGTAACGCTATCCGGAGCAGATAGCTGCGCACGTTCAAGAATCATCAGCTGGATTTCAATTGGAAGGTCATTGAACGAAACGGGGCATAAGGCTTTGATTGGCCGGCAAGCTGTAGGACACTGGTCTCCAGCAATTTTTGGAGGCTAAAACCTCTCCCACGGTAGACTCTTATAGAGATTTCCCTCAAAGTGGTGAATATGGCAAGCACTTGGAGCATAGCTGAGGTATAAGTAAACTCAGTTTTCTCGATGAGGCGGAGATATTGTCTAGTATTGAAATATTTCGACCGTCAACCATATTCATGACTTCGTAAAACAAAGGGCCAGTTTCCTGGAATGATAATATGTGAGCCGCCTGTGAAATGAGATGAGTCTTGGGTCGGGGGTTATCCTGAACAGTCATCATTCCAATCAGTAAACAGATACTGGCGGCGGCGACGGGGATGTTCAGTCAGCCTAGAGTTGGCTTTGGAATGAGAAAGAAGGACTTGTTTAACCTCAAGTCATTGACTACGAGGTATTTTTCACCATATTGGCAGTTGCAAAACAATACGATACAAATTCAAAACTATTGCCTTGCAAAAGTCATACACTCAAGGATGCTGGCCATACACAAGGTTATAGGCTAATCGAGGTCTTTTAATCTTTAAGAGCGGTTAATCGTGACCTTACACAAATCGGTTCCTTGTGGCATACAAGGAAATCAAACAGAAGACACAAGTGTGTAGGCATAAAAGAAATCAGAGGACTTGAAAAAAATAAAATAAAAGAAGTAGAAATCTGTTTTTGGTTGCATAAAGCAACTTTCCGATAATAGAGGGCCACGCCTTTCGCTCCATAATACTCCAGATGCCCGCAGGTTTTCCACCAGCCCCAGCCCAATTAGACAAAACCAATCCAAAAGTGAGAATGGCCGTCCAATGCCCAGTCCCTGTATTCTTAACCAGGCAGAGCAGGTAAATCCGAACCAAATGTAGATGCGTACAGGTTATGAAATGGAAAAAAAAGGAGTTTCTGAATTCGATGAGAACGAGGGGTTGGTTGCAGGGTGATAGGCCGTTAATGGCACAACTGATAGGGTACTTCCAATATGTCGATTGAAGTGGAAGTTATACCAGATTTAACCCTTGCAGAGAAAGGTAGAAATGGGAGGTAGGTAATAACCCGCAATTTGGGCTAAATATTAAAAATATCTTTCCACCCACCCACGTACACTTGGCCGTTCTGCCGTGACGCTTATTGCGTTCATATTCAAAATATGTACGGTCAAGGTGTTTCGACCACGTAAATATGCCGAGACATCATAATGTCGATCTGGGCCATGATTAATACATAAGCATAAGGGTCGGTAGGGTCATGAGTTTAGTCATAAGTCGTTTGATAATGCGTAAAGGGTGCGCCGAATCATCATGTTACTTTTCGGTCGCCGAATTGACAGATCGCGAGATTAATGCGTCCACTCGTATTAGCTAGCTTCAATCAATTAAAGGCTTTTTCATGTTGCCCACGATTGCGACGTTGATATAATCTAGTGCGCGGGGATCATGAGCACGGACTATTGTCGGCAAAGGCAGCATCGGATTATCCGGATTGATATATCTGGCTTCTCTAGCTGCTTGTTCTATGGCTTCCATTTCTTCTTTGCATCCAACATGATCTTGAGGACAAACGACGATTGGTTGGCGAAGTATTATGTCTTTAGCAGAAGTTAAATGTGCCTATAAGATACGATTTGGTTAGATGATTGTAGCTTCGGTCAACCCTCTTTAATACGCACCTTGACCGTAAGATAATATTCAATTTTATACAGCGATGCAGTCGTGGTAAAGGAAGTGACAGCATAGGAAGGAAACGCAGGTTTGGCACGTGGTAGAATTCCATCCGAATCGCGTAGGTCCCTCGACGGGAAGACGAGACCCAAATTGGTGATATACCCGGCATCCGGTAGTTTCATACCCACGCTCTCCGAGCGCTTTGCAAGGGTCTTGACTTTGCGCTGCGGTTCATCGCCTTCGTGATTGTATATAATCTCCTCATCGATGGTCAGGGTAAGTTTTTGAATGGTGACTTTTCGAGCTTTGCTTATCCAATCTGGGTTTGGGGAAAGCTGCACATATACGCTGACGGGGTCGAGAGGGCCATAGGACCAACGTGGTAATGATATTCCCAAAGTAACGAGATGATCTGAAACCTTTTGCGACGATTCAGGTCGGTTATACATCCCAAACGTTGATAAAGTGTCGTATCTTGCCAACGGTACAGGAAATGCATATTTTCTTTGTTCCGATGGGCCCTGCTGGACCATAACAACCAACTCATAATAGGTCTCTGCGGTCCGGCTTGGAAGCTGTAAGCTCGGCGGGGGCAGCCGCCTCGATGGCTCCTGTCCACCTCGGCCAAACGGTATAAACAATACAAATGGGAGGTCCATAGCCATAATCTCTTCGTGATCACGACCCATCGGGCAGCGGAAAAGGAGCATTTCTTTGCCAACAATATCGGTCATTTCCTTCCGAGGCGCCGCGAGGTGTCTCTTCGTTACCGAATCGGCAGAAGGATGTATCGTCTCTCGTCGCTGTAGACATATTGTGACCATGGAGATGTTAACGGGAGCGGAGATGCCAGCGCTGGGTCGTATTTCAACCTTTCCCTCGATGCGGGGCTTGAAGAGCAGGTGGTCAGCGGTGAGTATCGCCAGAAATCGCACAAGAAATATGCGGCGAACACCAAATGAATTTGACAGTAGTTGAGGCGCATAGGACACTCACCAGCGTTGCTGATATGCCAGGGTAGCCGACGAGAAAGTTGCTGTTGGGATGCCCGGACACACGCACGAATGCGGCCATCTTAGATCAAAGCTTTGTCTCAAACCACCATGAGCTGGCGATGGGAATTCGCGTCGCAAACTGGAAATCCGTGATCGAACCTTATTGATATGATAGATTGCGTGTGGTGGTGACGACTACAAAGCATAAGGGTATCCCTGCTGCTTGTTTGGATGTTGGGAACCCAGCGCTTGACGAGCAGGTATGGGTGTAGTCAGCTTAACTAGTTAATCGCGGTGGGAGTGATTGGCGGGGAGAATGCGAATGGAACTGGATATGGCTTGTCGGGATTTAGGGTGCAATAGATGAGAAGACAATGAGGAATGGTAGAGAGAAAGCGAGCATCGTATGAAGCGAATGCAGGGATGACGGGATCAAAGGTAGCAGTGTGGAGGTAACGATTCTATTTAGGGTGGTTGTAGATGCATAATACTAGGCAGAGTGTGTACGGGTGTGCTGAAGATGATAGTACATGCCAGCAACTAACTCCTCAGATATCTCTTGGATGGCGTGGCAGGGGACTGCAATTGGAAATTTGTACTCCGTACAAAAGAAGCGATTTGATAAAACGATTGTCCGGCCTGACCTTCTAGGTGGGTTTGGCTTGCCCAGAGGCTGTTCCTTGATAACTACAGGACTGACTTGGGCACATTAACCAACCAACTAGTTAACGAGATAACTACTTGATTGTGACTAAGGCCAGCGGAAACAACCAGACTGATCGCAAAAATACTCGCCAAACGTCTTTGATAGGCTGCGATTATTGCCATTCTGATGGCTGAGCAAGTTGTTTTTTTCCGTCAAAAACGGAAAAAAGGGAATAGCTGCCAGCTAATTAACTATCTCTACAACATATCTTGCATAATAATCATCACTGAATCCGCCCTATCACTTTGCTTGCATTTGGCACCACGTCAGTCCGCAGCCAGCGATATTGAGGCTCTTGCTCGGGATGGCGCCTCACCGGTCATGGGAGACTTGATGGATAATCCGGGGTTTAGTTATCCGGGGGTAACTTAGGTTCATAAGCGCTAAACGAGCGGGATACCAACAACCTAACACATGCAAATAATCTACTTCAGTACTGGGTACAAAAAAATATTCTGATTATTGGTGGCCGGGGATTCTGTCTGGCATCGTCTGAACCTCGAGCCTTTGGCCGACAAGACGCGACTCGTTCGACGTGCAACCCAGCTCGCAATCACGTGATTGACTCCAGATGCAGCGTGGAAACCGGGGAGAGACAGCGAACATGGTTGCTATCTGATTTCGGACTTGATCTGACTGCCGTTAAGTCTTTCACCACGATGTCTGTTACAGTAAGTTCATCACCTCATACTGGGCTAAGAAGCTTTCAGCTTCCTCCGAATCTAACGTCTGTTTTCGATTGCACCAGCTCCATACCACCCATGGCAATCTCAAGGTTGAGATATTCTGTGAAGCTGTCCCGAGGACTGCTGAAGTACGTGAACCGGTGTCCAAAGCACTTTTTATTTTACATCCTGCTCTATTCCATATTCCCCACGATTCGCGTCTTGATAGCCCACAGGTACTAATTCCAAGCCATAGAATTTCCTCGCCCTCTGTGCCTCGGGCGCGTACAACAACACCCCCTTCCACCGTCTTATTCCGTCTTTCATGATTCAAGGTGGCGACATATCTCTCACCCTGCCGCCTGCTAATAACTCTGAGCAACTTCCTCAGCAGCCTTCCCTGCCCTTCGAAATTCCTAAAGGCGGAGCATCAATCTTTCACCCAGAGTCACTCGAGCAAGAAATCCACCTACCATCCCTCCGGCACAATGCCCGCGGAATCCTCAGTATGGCGAGCAAGTTCGTAAAAAAGAGCACGACAAGCTCCGAAACAAAGGAAATCAACGGCAGTCAATTTTTCATTACATTTGGCCCTGCGCCCCATCTCGACGGAAAGAGTACGGTGTTTGGAAAAGTGCTGGGCTTAGCTGCAAAAGGAGCAAAAGAGGAGGAAGAAGATACACTCTCGAGGTTAGAAAAAGCCAAAGTGAAAATTGATAAGAAGGGAAGAGTCGTACAACCCGGTGATACTGGAAAGAGTAAGAAGAAAGATAAAGCGGACCCAGAGGAAGACGAATCCGAATGGGAAAGAATCGGAATTGAGGGCGTGACAGTCCATGCGAACCCTTTTGCGGAGTGAATCACGAACAATTCTTTGGTATAACTTAAAACAGAGAGGTCGTGGGCCGAATTCCAAAAAAGCAAAAGGTTTAGACGCTTAATGGATCACTCCGAATGAACCTAAATGAGACGTTATTAACAATCGTTTCGCAACCGATATGTCCGTCGCACAGATGGCCTTTTGGATGCTACTTTCAAGCAAAGCCTCTTCTGGATATAGACATCCGACTTTTGCTACCCCCGGTTTTCCATTCCACTACTAGAGCCGAGGCCGTCGGTTGACGCTTAGCAAAACAATCCGGTAGTTAAGATAATGCACCGGTGGCTTTTTAGAGCTTACAAGCAACCTTTAACACTACAGATAACTTCGGATAGGCTTCCGGGTGCCCTATTATCATGCTTTCTCTTCGGTATACAAGACAGTCATGAGATGGCGCTAACGAGGCAGCAAAAATTCGTCACAGCCTCAGTTTCTTAATAGCGACTATCTATAACTCATACAACATACAAAGCAAATTGCAAATAATCTTCCTATTAAGGAATGACATCCTTTTTTGCCGACTCTGGCGTCTAGAGCTGTTATCACATGTAAGATAGATCATTCTCGTCATTAATACACATAGCAAGGAGGAAGTAGGAGTGTAAAGTCCTGCCTGCACGAAGGATCATGATTTATCATTATTTGCAGTGGGGTCTTCATAACCCTCCGTTTTCATATCTTTCAACCCTAATTCATCTTCCTCCTCATCTGTTCGGGTATAGTCTTCGATGTGCAATTTGGGATCAGGGTCCGGAGCGTGAAGGTTTTGAACGTAACTGTTTGCCAGTGGATCTTCGAGTAAA
The DNA here is from genome assembly GCA_001430935.1 of Amauroascus verrucosus. Classification (NCBI taxonomy): domain Eukaryota; kingdom Fungi; phylum Ascomycota; class Eurotiomycetes; order Onygenales; family Onygenaceae; genus Amauroascus; species Amauroascus verrucosus. The sequence continues at coordinate 265,462 of LJPJ01002068.1, forward strand.
ATCTTAAATTTAAGTTCTCCCTTGATGGCAGCATCAAGTCTGCTAAAGAAATTTTCCCAGGCAGTTCGCTCGTCAGCGGCCATAGAGTCACCAGGTGCCAAATCTTCATCGCCGATCTCAAAGATCTGGCCATGAAGTTGATCGCGGACTTGAGTTAGAAGACCTTCAATCGTAGTAAACCGGCCACCAAGTGTGCCTGGTTGCACAGAAAGGTCTAGCTCTTTGCTTTCCACCGCACATGTATCGGACTTGAGGATATCACGAGACAAATCTTCAACACCATCAACTTCAAGAGTAATGCGTCTACCTTTCTCTGGAATAGCGCCGCCGGTTTTGACTTCGTTTGACCGATAACCGCAGTGTTCACAGACTGTGCTCCAAATGAATACCTCCTTAAAATGCGGAATATCCACCTTTTGCATATTGACCGAGCAGACTTTTGTGCAACCAGGGCATTCGGCAGGAAGAGTGTATACCTTCCCATCTATAATATCAAGGTCTTCTGGGTCACCCGCACTGACCACCATATTTCCGGTCTCTTCCCCCGCTGCGAGGCCTAGCTCTTCATTTTGCTCCCGAGTGCGACGGTAATCCTTGCGCTGGTATTTGTGCCTTTCATCATGTGGCGCAGGTGCAATCCACGAGTTACCTGATGGGTCGTCGAGCGAAATCGTGAACGGGAATGCTTCGCGGTGAACTATTTTCTTCAATTTTTGGATGATGGGCTCCAGAGACTGGTAAAGCTCAGGATTGATGTCCTTCCTCGCAGGTTGATCACTTTCAAGTTGTTCGAGAATCTTCGACAATATTCCTTCCACGTTGGTAAGTTGTCCGTCACCTTTTGGCATTTCTATTCCAAGTGTCTCCAAACGAAAGACTGCTGAGTCGCTTTTAATGACTTGTCGTTCAAAATCCCTAGGGCCTTCAACTTCTAGTGTGTACTTGGCCCCCTGCTCTTGAATTTGACCGGCGGCTTTGATCGAATTATTTTTGAAGAAACAATGGGGGCACTCGAACGATTCTAGGAGGACGTCTCGGAAAAAGGGAATGCGAAGCAAGAGAATCTTGGTAATACCCTAAATAGTAGTGAATAACACGCTCACGGCCGGGAAGCAAATCGCAGCTTACATTTTTGTGACAATGCATACACAGGCTTTCCAGTTGCATGGGCCCGACATCATCCTCGTTTTCGTCTTTCCCTTCGTCCTTTCCACCTTTATCCGCAGGATGTTCTTCGATCTTAGCCGCGAGATGTTGCGCCGAGTTCCCTTGCGACTTTTCTGATAGATTCGAAATAGCCGCTCCTTCGCCGTCTGCCATAATTTCAATTTCTAGTACCAGCTACTGATGCGATAGATAACGCGGTTAAGACTTCTTTCTGGGCGGCGCTGATGATTGCTGGTATTGGCAAAAAGAATTGTGACCGTGAGTGACGGTGATAGGTTCTGGGAAGGAGGAGTCAGGTATTACGTTCACAGCAAGGAAAAGTCAATAATTATTCTTCGTCAAAGTGAGTCGGTCTGGATTTCTCATTGCCAAAAAGTTGCCTTTGAACATTTTCTTTGCTGGGATGGTCCCCCGCACTAATCCCAAATTGGACTAGCGTTGATTACACACCCCGCGCTAAGCCTGTTTCAGTCATTGGCGGATAAAATATAATCCGCGCTCCTTTGGGGAGTATTAGGGCCTAGGGCTGTAAAAAGTCGAGAAGCCCAAGGGATGGCGACGGGGAGCTCTGGGAGGCCTGCTGTTTGCTCGCTGCTAGAGCTGCTAAAAGGCCTTGTTGCTTTCGGGCTTTCGCTCTCTTCTTACTACTCGCATTATCCGAACCGCTTTTTATCGTATCAGTGCTGGGCAGAGCGGCAGCATTGCCTGTCTGCACGGATGAATTGCTTCGGTTTGCAGGCTGTACGGAATCCGTCGCTGAGCTAATAGGTGGGCTTGTTTTCTTTGAGCACTGAAGTTTTGTTTTCTTGAATCGCTGGACAGTTTGACGATAGCATCGTAGGCAGCTGTAGACGACACTCGACGCCTTGTCCACTGCAGGCAAGTCCTCTTTGCACCTTAAGCGTTTCTTGACCTTTGAGCGCGTAGACACCGTGTAGGAAAGAGCTGGGAGCCTAATCGTCCCGCATGATGGGCAGAATTCCCTTTGTTGGCTGGAAGACACTGCCTTTGATTGTTCGTGAAGAACACGGTTGTGGACAGTCAAAAGATGTGCTGATGTGGATGGGCTGTCAGAACCCAGCATCAGAGCCGACTTTTTTAAAAAGTTCAGCTGGGTAACAGTTCCCGCATAGCTCATTGCAAGTAAATAGCGAGTGATACTCTGATTGGGATAAACATTGGGTGTAATGGCCACAACACTAGAGAGTTTGTGAAGTGATCAGTTGGGATGGAAGAAACTAAGGATGGAGTTCTAAAGTCCTTCCTAAGAAAATCGCCTCACCTCATTTCTCTTTTGACAATCCAGCGTCGAACACAAGACTGTTTACTTTCAAAGACAATATCTTTTAGAAACTTGTATTCAAGAAACCTCCCATCACCTTCTGCGTCTATTCAACTTCTGTTCTCTTATCTTTGATGATTTTACAGAAAACTGTCATTTGCTCCTCGTCTTGGTAGCCACCATGACAGCTCTGATGGAAGCTCGTCTGTCAACGCAGTCGGGCTTTCGGCTTGCAGTAGAAGGATGTGTGAGTTTTTCGTATCTCTTTTGGTATGTGACTGCTATCATAGCTTTCACTGTACCATTACGCCTTGTTGAAACTGACCTTCTCAGGGACATGGGAAACTACATGATATCTATGCGTCAGTAAAGCAATCTGCCGAATCCAGAGGATGGGATGGTGTAGATTTGGTCATAATCGGAGGAGATTTTCAAGTGAGAGCATTACGCCTGACATTTTTAAAGCCGTTCCTTTGACTAAAACTGGTCTCAGGCTGTCAGGAACTCCAATGACATGGCTTGTATGGCCGTGCCTCCGAAATACAAAAATATAGGCGACTTTCACGAGTATTACAGTGGTGCTCGTGTAGCTCCCTACTTGACTATTTTTGTAGGTGGCAATCATGAAGCAAGTAACTACCTTTTCGAGCTGTATTATGGAGGCTGGGTCGCGCCCAATATTTATTACCTTGGAGCTGCAAATATTGTCCGATGCGGACCGCTTAGGATCGCCGGCATGTCAGGCATCTGGAAAGGTTACGATTATCGCCATCAGCATTTTGAAAGGCTGCCGTATGATTATCATGCTATGCGATCGATTTACCATGTTAGGGAGATCGACGTTCGCAAGTTGTTGCAGGTTCGCACCCAAGTTGACATTGGGATTAGCCATGATTGGCCGCAGGGCATTGAATGGAGTGGCGACGTTGATAAATTGTTCCGGTTGAAACCTGATTTCATCCAGGACGCTGAGACCGGAAAACTGGGGAGTCCTGCAGCCAGATACGTTCTTGACCGATTGAGACCCGCTCATTGGTTTTCTGCGCATTTACATGTTAACTATGTTTCCATACTGGAACATCTTTCCTACTCCGCTCCCAGGCCGGTAAATGCTCATGAAAACAACAAACATTCAGGCTTGAAGGACCCTGCTCTAAATCTGGGACCTGATGAGATAGTTGACGCACAAACTCAAGAGACTCTCGGAGAACCCGAGGGCAGTGAACGAGACCGCATTAGTGCGTGGAAAGGCTTCCATGAACTTGCCTCTAAAAGGGAAGCCGAGGAAAACGCTGAGTACTTAAGGGCAGCCGATGAGTTTAGACGTCGTATCGACGCCGGAGAAATCGAGAAACCAACATCGCAAATAGATTACCAGGTTACGTGGAAAAAGGTGGTCACCGATAATGGTCTTTCGCGAGAGGTTGCCGATGTTGTGAGAACCAGGACTGGAAATGGACTGGATCAATCGCAACTAGAGAATGTGTCTTCTACTGTGAAAAATGCAGACGAGATAGATATAGATATGGATTCTGCATCAGAAACGGTCGAGGTGCCGGATGAGGTGTCAGGCATTTCTATCCCGAAGCATGAGTTAACCGCGCCATCAATGGTTACTCCTATGCCGCCATTAGCACAGGCCGATGGCGTATCCGAGGAGCTTCGAAGCCTTTTGCCAGCCAGTTTTCAGAAGCCCGATCATTCACAACGCACGGTTGCGGCTGAGGAAGCCCTGCCGGAAGGTATTACAAACAAATCAACAAAATTTCTGGCTTTGGACAAATGTGGGCCAAAGAAGAAATTTCTCGAATTACTAGAGGTCCCTGCTTTGCCTGAAAACGATCAAAGCGAGAAACAGCGTCCGTATCAGCTTGAATACGACAAAGAATGGCTAGCCATCACGCGTGTTTTTGCTGAAGGGTTTGAAGTAGGAAAAAACATACCTGTATCCGTGGACAAGGGCAGTGCTTTCTACAAACCAAGGATCATTGACGCTGAAAACTGGGTTGAAGAAAATATTGTTAATGAAGGCAAAATGGTCATTCCGCAGAATTTTATTATAACAGCGCCTGTCTACGATCCAGCTGTACCTGTTACTACCCCTGAGCAGCCCTTTGAGTACCTCAATCCTCAGACTACTCAATTTTGCAAAATGCTTAGCATACGGAATCCATTTGAGCTCTCTGCGAATCAGCGCTATGAGCAAGAATTGGCTATAATTCAAGCCAACGAACGACGGAAATTGGAGCCCAATGATGGAGGCACACGTTTTCGAGGACATCACAGGGGCGGTCACCGGGGTGGCGGCAGACAACCCCATTGGGGTCGTGGCTGGCATCGAGGCAGAGGTAGGGGACGCGGTGGACCGCGAAATGTTGCTTAACAAGCTTTACAATTTCTGCTGCTAATTCTCCAAGGTTGCTTTATTTCGAGACCAAATTCGCTTTTAAAGCTGGGTTCTCTGTTGCCCGTCTTTGCTAGGAGCTTGTTTTGAGTTATTGTCCAAAAAAGGGAAACGGGATCCAATTCTTAACGCCGTATGCTTCCCCATGGTGTTGTACATCTACTTAGTTTCGTTCTTTGTTTTCAAGTCTGTTTAATTATATGGTACATGTTGCTCCATTGCAAGGAAATCGTTGGGAGTTAAACAAAAAGGAACAGCATACAACAATTCACAAAGAGGTTCTTCAAGAAATATGTATTAGAGGAGGCATTTAAATTTGAATTTACAATGTCATTTTTTTGAATGAGAATCGTCAAGAATCTTTTACATACTGCTTCCTGTTAAATGGAAGACGCATCTTTATTGCGAGACAAGTAGATTGGGAAGATCCCTTGACCATGTATTCGCTTTACCCTACTCGATCTCCTCAATCCTTGGATGGACTCCTGCCCTCACACCACTTCCAACACCTGACAATGGATTGATATCTAACCCCGCCAGCCGATCGCCCAATTCAAATCTGGGTTGCTCCATGACACCTTTTTCGGTACGAATTCCCCAAAGTAGTGACTTTTCAAGCCATGCTTCCAAATTCTCGGTCAGTACCCGTAAATGGCCGCGTACAATGCTGTCCGTCTCTCTACCTTCTACAAAATTCAGCACACGGAGAATATCAGGAATGTTGCCGATTGCTGTGTATTGGGAAGGAGATTGCTGAGCTGATGAGAACACAAAAGATGAGGACGAAGTAACTGATAGCCCGAAACCAAGATGCCTTCCTGATTCCCTGGCTTCATCTAGCGATTTAATTAAGTCGAGTAACAATATCACTGCTGCGCGTCGTAGGATAGCGCTTCCTTCATTAGTCTCGAGGGTAAGTGTGGATATAGCAAGGTCGATCGAAGAAGAGGCCATTGTTGGACCTAGGCCAGCCAGATTGGTTCGGATCACAGATGCAAGAATTGATATTGCCGAAGCGCGAGCTCGTAGGTCGTCTGGGGTAGTATCGGCAGCAGCCCCGGCCGCCCATGTGTCAAGTATTGTGCTTGAATAAGCCTCTTTAGAAGAATCCTCAGTCTCGGAATCCATGTCCTTATCCACCTGATCCATAAGTTTAGACACATTTTCGCTTAATTCGTCATTATTTGTCGCCAGTTGAACATTCCTATTATTATTCTCTCGCCGTTGTCTCGCTTTTGCTTTTATACCCCTTCTACTGGCCACTTCGATCATAGTTTCTCCGAGGACTTTGGCTACATCTCCGACCAGCGCACTTCCAAGATCTTGAATTGTTCTAAGAATCGCCTCGCCAATTTTAAGCCGTTGATCAAGAGTCGACTCTTCGTTCCGATCAGCGTAGCGCTCAGCAAGTGTTACTATGACAGTACGCGGATGTTTCGAAGCTAGAGACCCGATGAGTTTGATAACATTGAGATAGACAAACTCGTCTGTCGCTACGGGTTCATCATTGGTCATTAATAGAGAAAGAAGAAGTACGAGAGTTGCAGAAATATCAAGGACAGGGGACGCTTTGTCAATTAGCTGACACAAAAGAGAGAGGCCTTCAGCTTGAACGGGAGCTAGAGGAGATGAGATATTATTAATTGCCTGGCGATGCATTTCAAGATCAGAGATATGAGATGGTACAGGGGTAGATTTGACAGGGTTTTGTTTGGGGTCGGAAAGGGTGATCTCAAGAAGCATAGAGGAGGTGATCGCGGCCTGGACAAGTGTTGGCGGGAGAAGGGACAAGAAGGAATCTATATCAGACTTTAGAGAGTGCAAAATCGGCGATATTGAATCGGATAGTTGAAAGTCGGGTGAAGCAAGGATCGTCGAGAGAAGGCTGAATGCTGGTGTTAGTGATTCTGAAGTCACTGAGGTATCAAACCCTGGATAAGGCTTGGAGTTTGTTTCAGTCTTGGCAATCCTGCCTAGTGACTCAAGGGAGATACTGTCATGACCTGGCGACTGACCCCTAGATTTCCCAATGCAATTCTTTTCACTTTCGACTAACTGCTTGATAAGCTCTAGGGCTTTAATAGGGTGGCGGGATAAAGATTTTTTAAATCGACCTAGGAGTTTCTCCGCGATTTTGGCACTGACAAGTTTTCGTAACTCAGGTTGTAATTGGTCTTGCTCGCGGTGCGATTGCGACCAGCTCGCATCTTCACCCGTGGCCTCACTGAAGAGCCATAATCGGCTGACATGAAGGAAAATGTCACCAACGGATTCTTCTTTTTGCGGATCTGCGGCCAATAGTTTTAGGAAGACTTCCACACGCCCGTCTATATTTTCAATGACCCTAAGAACATTACGTTCGCAGAATTCGTGATCTGCACGTTTACGGATCGAAATACCACCCTCTTCGCCAGGACCATAGATGCCGGCCACTGGCCCATCCCAAAGGATATTATCGGCAAGCTTGATCGCCCTGGTAGTACCGGCAGATACACTGAAAATGGTTTGTAAGAGTTTGGCTACCTTTTGTTCCCACCAAGGTTTCTGATGCTCTCTAGCATAGCATTGCACTCCCCAGAGGGGCAATAGCACTGGGCTGACTAGCCGTTTGAGTAAACCAGGATTTGGATGTAAAATTGCCAATGCAGCTAGTCTCTCTAGGGCCAGTAGTAGCTTGCGTTCTGGAACAATGGTATACCCTTCAAAGTTTCCATCCTTTACGTCGGGAACAGAAGAGCCATCAAGGGCAAATAGTTTTAGCCATGATGTAGTAGATTGAGAAATTCTGCCGTTTAAGGCATCAAAGATCGGCTGAACGAAGATGGTAAAACCAACGCTCCCAGGGGCGCCATATGGACGTTTGCCAAGGATACCATTCCCAATCACATAAGAAGCTGTTTTCTTCATATCGGAGTCTTCTCCATCGAGTAAAGCGAGAAGTTTCGGCGCAATATTATAGAAATATTCTTCAGGAGCAATTCCCTGTGGAACTGATGACAATAATCGGGATGCTTGCATAATTGCTTGGACAGTAATAGGTGGTCCGCCGGATGTTGTTTCTGCGCTAGTTTGCCCTAATGACGGGGCAAATTGAGAAGCGAGAAACAAGATTGTTTGAAATACGCCATCTTTTCGCAGCGGTATCCGAGAAAGCTGGGAAGAGATACGGATCTTGAACCACGATGCTGTGCTTTCTTGAAGTAGGGATGAAAGCACTGGTAACAAAGACGGTGTGTGGCATCTACGCATTGTTAGACTTTGGTGTTAAATTGATCTGGAGAAAGCCATACCCGTCAATGATATCATCAAGTAGTTTCTTGTACAATTCTATTTTAGGGGAGGCCAAGCTCGACGAGTTAAACGCCAGCTCGGCGGTCCCACAGATTATGTCAGGTAAAATTCTTCCAAGAATGATCGGCTGAATTGATGGGCGTCCATCTTTGAGAATTTTACTCAAAATATCGACGATGCAGCTCAAAATATGCGTGTGTTGCGGCACTGGAATGTGTGTATTTGAAGTACGTTTTGCAACGATACCCGCTGGAAGAACGGAAATGACGCGCTTTTCTAGGGGAATGCCAACTCCACTAGATAAGGAAGGGTATATACCCTCAAAGGCTAAAAAATCAAGCAGAGCATGAAGAGCTCTGCGTCGTTTCGCATCCTCCAGAGCTTGATCATGTTTCCCTAAAGCGTTCTCCGAAGCAGGCTGGGCGGTTGGTTCTTCGACAAAGGCAGCGTGAATACAGGTAAGCAAGTCAAGTGCCCGCTGGACAGCGCGAAATCGTGGGGTTTCATTCTGATGGTAATTGTCGGGCAACGTTCGACTTAGAATGTCAACGAGTGGATCACCACGGAACTTCTGTATTTCCTCTTAGACACCTGTTAGTTGTAGCGGGAGTAGAGTAAATGGGCTAAGGAAGTCATGCCTTTGTTTAGCACTGGAAAAAGAAATTCGTTTGCGGCATCAAACGCATCTTTTAACTGTTTTGTATCCTCCATTTGGGTGACTGGACTGCAATATTGCCCAAGGGCGCTGGGATTTGAAGTTTGAAGCACATTTCCCTTTTGAGTTTAGCCACCGCCAGTGATCAGTGACGTCACGCGTGACTGCCCAAGGTTGGTCGCTCCTAACCAAATCGGGTCTTCGCGTCGAGGAGCGCGACTTTTCTTTTGTTGACACACATCGCCTTCAGGGTTTCCACTGCATCTTCATTGTCAACGCACCACCCAACTCATTCTCTTGCTGGCCGATATCTTACCTTATCGATGAGAAACTCATGCTGAAGGACTTTTCGTTTCTCATGCTTTTGTCTAAAGCCAACATGCCCGTCAATCCCAACAACCCCAAGACATTCGTCCCTCTACTCTCCCGGTAGCGCTGTCGTGCTTCATATATGCAGTTCAACCTCCCTACAGTTCTCCAATGGCCGTTACATAAGTCAAATACCCTCGCGAGAACCATATCAGCTTAGATCGCTTGTTGCCTTTCTTGCTTTTTGGTTTCGGGTTAACGGAAATTGGAACTTAACCCTAAGTCACTACGTCGGGTGCCTCTCTGTCTTTCTTGATTAGGCACAAGTCTCGTGGTTACAGCTATCAGCTCTCTGATCAGCCTATTCTTCTTCTTTGGGGGAGGATATAGGTGAAAGGAAAGATGATGTCCAGAGCCTCTCGCGAGGCAACAAAAGATGGCTTACTATGCGTCCCTAAATTCCGAACGGAATACGCGTCAGTTTTCCTAAGCTGGACGGTGCGCTTGGATCAAAGGAAGGATATCCAACTCGGTGCGTGAAACCGTGGAAGAATGGGAGATAGTTGGAGAAACATGCTGGGCCCCTTACATCCGAGGTTTGCCATTGGGAGCCACCTATGCCCGGCATTTTATGAAATATGTTGGTCGGTCGCCTTGTAATAGCTTGGGAGTCTATTGCACGATCTGCTGCAAATGGGGATTGTCTAAGAGCGTGAACAAACGCCCTTCAAGAAGGGCAGCCTACGATCACCCATTTAATATGTTTCACTTGTGCATGTTGTATACTTTCGCCGGAATCGGTTTCTAAAATCGTAGCGAGGTATGCAATGCCGCCTGTGTTACTATGGGTCTCTTGAGCGGTAGTCCTTTGGAATTGCTGTCAGGAATATATGGCGTGTTTTCTGCCCCGGATAGATTGTCCTACATGCCCAGTGGTCGGATATGAATTCTCTGGCGATTCAAGTGTTGGGTTGAGCGTAGGGTCGATCTCATTAACGATTTCTCTTTTCCGTGGCTGGCCGTCCCATGCATGTTTCGAACCTCCTAGGAGTCTTACCTCGAAGGACCCCCATTTTCCAACCCATATTTACTCGGCTAAACGATATAAGATAGCCCGATGGATTTTGCGTCGAGTCGATAAGCATAGACGTTTAACTCTGCCAAGAGTATCCGGATCCACCACGTTAATTTCCTCGCTATAAGTTATGCTTATAGGTTGGGGTGAACGCCGACACGATAGGTATCTTCGAGGGTTTCCTCCAAAATGCCTACTTCCCACTAGGGGAGAAGGAAGCGGTTTTTTGAGGATGTTATTTGTTCGCTTCTATTGCCCTCCGTTCCGCGGGGAGGAAACAAAAACTAGTCTCTGAGGTTACTGTATTACACACACCCGGGTTATTCCCAGTTCATGGGGCTTGAGGCCGTCGAGTGTTGGGTTGGATACGTTTGATGGCATTCCATCTTCTGGGTGGTTTTGGTAGACAAAAGTGAGGCGAGAGGGTTGAATTCTGTGAGGCTCTTGGATAATGCGGTGTTTACGGTCTTTTATGGAATGTTTCGGGACGTGTGTTTTCGTGGTAACTTAGGCTGCGGTCCGTCACTGCGATTTGGTCGATGATGATGTTGGTTCCTTCCAGTTGCTTTACCGCATATTACCTTCTCAATGTTTTGTCGGTGTTGAGGAGCTTTGTTTTGAGCTAACCCCTCGCGCTCGATCTTCGCTGTCACATTTCTTACTTGGCAGGTTTTTGTATGACCCATCAGTTTGCACTGGTTTCTGAGAGTGAGTTTGGCGGATGTGGGAATAGAATAACCTTGTGTCATGTCGGGACCTCTCAAGAGTGAGGCTCAAAGCTTTGGCTTGTCCGATTTGATACTTGCCTTTCCTTCATTCAATAGCTCGCTACGCTTGGAAAATAGGGCCGGCAAGCGAAAGCCATTGGAATGAACTGAAGTGTCGACGAGAGGTTGGTTGAAGAGATAATGCTTCTTAGCTTGACGAGAATGTTGATAGGCGCGGGCATTCTGGGACAAGAGGAGACATCATGATAACCGACAAGTCTCAGTGGATTTGGCAATACTGAGTTGCCTCAGCCGTTCCTTTCGGGAACGGCTAATTATTTTTTCATAAGTACCCCAAATTGTCATTTGTTATATCCTCGGACTAACTACGAATATAGGTGGAGGTGCAACGAAGGGCGTGGGTACTAATGTGATTTTTGAGTGCGGGCTCCGACATATTACGTTCCACGAGCTATTAGAGGCTTTATTTCGAAGACTTTTGCTACCAACAATAGTACTTGGCGGAGGCTGGATCATTTATGGCGGGAGGCATTCGGGCTACAGATGGCCCCTTATACTACATGGGATGACGATAGCTTTAACCACATGAAATTGAATAGCATTCGGCGCCTTCTCCATTGCTCGATTTCCATTGTAACTTCCTTCTTTTATGTTTATGCCATGAGATGTGGCTTCCTTTGACAGGAAACCAGTGCTCTCCTTCCCAAAAACTGCACAGCATAATGTTGTCGCTTTCTTTTCGCTTCCGCGCGAGGATTTTCTCTGGTTTTTGTTTTATTCTGAAGCACCGTGTTTATCCTGACTCGTTAATAGTACAGTAACTGAGGTCAAACCGACAGCTTGGTTGTGTGGTTCGATTTACAATGTTATTCCCTCTTCACCCCTCTGTTCTCGTTGCCGTCATAGCGTGTGCTATTGCCGTCAATGGGAAGCCAGCTCTACCCGGCATAAAGGTGCCATCCCCAAAATTCCCTTCGCATCGCCTCCCGGATCCGATGCCTGCCCCTGGCTTCGCTGTACGGAAACATTTGGACAACCAAAAGCGTGGTTACAATCGCTGTGGTCCTGATTTTGGCCCCTGCCCAGAAGGTTTTTGCTGCTCGCTGCATGGTATTCTCCGTCTCCGTTATGCTTTGAAGAATTGCGGCTGATCTCAATTTCAGGATACTGTGGACATGGACCAGAATACTGTCAGGCTCCAGACTGTCTTTTCGACTTTGGAAGTGGCTGTGATGCTCTGAAATGGCCGGAAGGCGAAGAAACCTACCGTATTCCTCGTCCCCACATCGGAGAAGTACCTTACGGTTTTGTCCCCATATACCAGTGTGTCAATCCAAATACAGTTGCCTTGACCTACGATGATGGGCCAAACGTCTATACTAGCGACCTTTTAGATATTTTGGATTCCTACGATGCAAAAGCTACGTTCTTCGTGACTGCTTTTAACTCTGGCAAAGGCAGTATCGACGATCCCAGGTACCCGTGGGTCGATATTCTTCATCGAATGTACGACAGCGGCCATCAAATTGCCAGCCACACATGGTCACACCAGAACCTAGACCTCATGTCGAGTGAATTACGACGTGAGCAAATGATCAAAACTGAGATGTCACTTGTCAATGTCCTCGGTGCATTTCCTACCTATATGCGGCCCCCGTACTCTGCCTGCTCAGTACACTCAGGCTGCCTAGCGGATATGGACGACTTGGGTTATCACGTATCTTACTTCAACGTTGACACAGACGACTACAATAATGCCTCGCCTCACCAAATCCAGCGCTCCAAGGATTTGTTTGATCATTCCATGTCAATGCATGAGGTTACTGGGCGTCCGATGCTCGTTATTGCTCATGATGTGCATGAGCAAACTGTCTATAATTTGACTATTCATATGCTTCGTCGTCTATACGAGTCTGATTACCAACCAGTTACGCTTGGTGAGTGTTTAGGTGACCCGCCTAGCAACTGGTACCGCTGGATCGACGAGTCTTCGGCCATGTATCCCGGCAAAACGGACCCAGATACTTACAGGCGGCCTGGGGAAAAACCCATTTCGAATGATGGAACTTGTGGAAAGGAATACACCTGCACTGGCTCGAAATTTGGTAGATGCTGCAGTCCACACGGCTTTTGTGGTAATGCCTCTGATCATTGCGGATGGGGCTGCCAGGAGTCATCTGGGGAATGCTTCGTTCAATCAGGAAGGTTGAGAATTCTTCATATGAGGAATAACATGCCGAATGAGACTGTTCCGTTGATCGAAGTTAATCATCTTAAAGAGTATCATGAAGATGCCGAATACAACGAACCTAGCCATGAACAGGGCAGCGACTGTATACCCGAAATAGACGACGAAGACAATCAGTATAACGCAAGTGCAAAGGAAGATGAAATTGACGAGGACGGCCCGGCTGAAGACGATGAGGAGTACTACGACGATGAAGAGGATGAAGATCAATCGAATTTTGTTTTGAAATCGAATGATATCAGCCGACCTTGAAACCCCGCTCCCAGTTCATCTTTGCTTATTAGGCCTACCTATGCACATAACAATACCTGTTGCAATGTTTATGTATCAAGAATACTCCGTAGTGTCCTTGTTTATTGGCTCTGGGCTTCGCTAGGTCTGTTTTAGGGAAACCGCCTTGATAAGGTTTCTTAATCAGTACTCGCGATATAGTTCTCAAATATCAATTGAGGTAACCTATGCTAGCATCCCTATCACGCTGCTTCTGGTACGTCTCCCCCACGTTTTGAGAGTTTAGAAAAACTTATCGGGCTTCTACTGTAGCTAGTTTGAAATTTGCAACGATACATACATCAGGACGGCACGTAAACCGTGTAGACTCAAATCTTGTATATCAACATACAACAGAAAATTCCTGTAGCTCGGCCGAAGACGGCGAGGTCCTTAAATGGGATATATTGGGCGCTATATAGCTAAGCACACTCTAATTATACATAATAATCATACACAGTAAAAAAAGAAAGTCATTTCTTCGTAAGACATGATGCATAATATGGCGTTTGTTACGGGTTACTTGCGAATAATTTTTAGCAATGGGGCAATCCGCGCTTTGCGACTCAGTCCCACACGATAGGGTACCCTTTGGTTTACTGCGATGGGACTGTGTTTGTCTGGGCCCTTCTCTGCTGACTTCTTTGGGGTAGAGAAGGTTGGTGATTCGTTGTCTGGGAGTGGTTGTGGGGGTTTGGTTTCATCTTTGGCCATAAGTGTATTTTGAAGAGTAGGTGTAGGATTGGAACTGGGTTCACGCTCCCCTGGAAATATGTTTGTATCTTGGATATATGTTTGTTCATGGAGCGTGCATGGTTGGTCTGATTGAGGTTGTATTCGGGGGGGGCCAGATTCATCAACATTAGCAAACGTTTCTGGTGCGCGGTCATCAATATTGACACTTTCTCTGCTATATTCTTCACCGCCATTGGCCCTAATATTCGGTATTTCGACGGCAACGATATCGGGCTTTTTCTTCGGTTTTTTACCGCGCTTTCTTGGAACTTGATCAGACGGCTCTGGGCCGGTCGCTTCAGAGGTATGGGTGAATCGGGAATCGGCTCGAATCCCGCTATAGGAGCCTTCGTTCGGAATCATATCTTCCGAATCAACTTGGACTTTGTTGAGTAAGTGGGATTGCTGTGAGTCAGTATATTCCTTCTCCGGCGAGGGAACGGCAAGCCTCTCATCCACCCAGAGAACGTCATCTTCCACATCAGAGTCGGCTACTTTTTTAATAATGGCTGAGGTGGTTTTACCTCTCTTTAACTTCTTTTTCTTCGGCGCTTTGCGTTCGGTTTTCGAGGTCTCTAGTAGCATGGGTGTATTCGGTTGCGCCACAAATTGAAACTCTCGGGGAGCAGGGTTTACCGCATTGGGTAACTTTTCGCGAATATCCAGACTTAAAGGCTCCTCTTGTTCCGCATACTCCCAATTTTGTTCTGCGTCTTTCCTAACCGTATTTGATCGATCATGGGGAAGATTGTGAACCAATTTAGCATCCAAATCATCAATGATTACTTCATGGTCAACACTGAGCTCATCAGCTTCTTGGACTTTTCCTGCCCGCGACCTGGATGGTCTCGGCTTATACATTTCCTTTGACGCTCCGCCCAAATCATCCGAAGTGAGCTCATCCCGGTCATTAACTATATCACCACTCGTTTCAAGTTGTGTGCTTTCACTGTAAAAATGGTGTTTTTTCACAGCGATTTGAACAGAGATAGGTAATGCAAGTTCATCGATGCTATTTGAGGGTGACAGTGGAGGCTGCACGC
Source organism: Amauroascus verrucosus (assembly GCA_001430935.1). Taxonomy (NCBI): domain Eukaryota; kingdom Fungi; phylum Ascomycota; class Eurotiomycetes; order Onygenales; family Onygenaceae; genus Amauroascus; species Amauroascus verrucosus. The sequence continues at coordinate 280,669 of LJPJ01002068.1, forward strand.
CATAGTCTGTCATAGTTCGGCGAGCTCGTGCCAACGTGGTTGATGACATAGGCTCCGTATCCTGGGGGGAATCGGTGGGCATAGGCTTGGATTTGGAGCGGCCTGGGTTGTTGGGGGTCGACTCCTCGTGGACGTCTAATTGTTTCATCAGGCTATACGAGAAGGCACTATCAGTAATCGTGCCGCACACCGGCTCTGAAATAGGTCCGGTTGCGCTGCTGTCTTCTGGCGATTCGTTGTTTAGAGTGTGCATATGGTAGAAATTGACAGGCGTCTGAGCTGCATTGGAACAGGCATTATCCTGCAGTGAGAAGGCCCCATGGTGATTTCTGGATTCGTCCGTGAGTAACCACTTATGATCATCAACTATCATTGCTGTTCTTCGTCGCTTGAGTCCAGTCTCGTTTGAGCCACCTCCATCACCTAATTCTTCCGGTATCCCAAGTGTCGCATCTCTCTTCAAGCTGGTTTTTGAGAGTGGTGACGCGGGACCACTTTTCGTCGCGGCTTCATGGTGTTGCAATTCAGGGTCATTGTTCTCAGGCGCGGTTGGGATATTCTTCTCAGAATCTGAGAGTGATAGCAAACGTAATTAGTAACAGTAGATAACGCGGATGGGTTTGACCTGCACTGTGCCAACTCACCATTTGCTTCTTCACTGCGATGATTGCCGAATTGGTGATTTTCCCCAGGATGCACCTCCAATTCGACTTGGCCGGTAGAGACTAAAGACTCATCAAAATGCGCCTTCAAATCTGGTCCCAAATTGGCACTGCTGTCTTGGGCGTTTGAAAACGACGCTGTGAGGTGAGGGTGATTTGAGATGGGGTGGTGTTCATCTTGATTCCCCTTCGATGCGCCGATACGAGAGCGAGGTATTTGGAAGAGTGTTGTAGAATCATCAAGTTCGTCGTCAGACTCGTCAGAGTCTTGAATGACTCGGTGCGTAGCCATCGTGGTGCAAACCTCAGTAGGTAGTTATGAAAAACTCAAGGACATATCATTACCTCCTTTCCCATGCAGTCACGAGTTTGACTTTGCCCGCCAAAGAAAACCTCCCAACGCTCACAGACACGAAGTTGTTTGCGCGTCAGAAGGCATTTCTAACCAAGAAGAGATATTACATGCTTGGTGTCTTTCAAGTCGTCCGTCAAGGGTGTAGTTGTTAACTTGCTGGCTTCATATTTAATATCCAAGCTCTGCGGAGTATTAGTTAACTAACCATGTAACTAACTAGTTCAACAATTTAGAGCTAGCTACGGAGTACACAAGACCCAGATTCAAACTTCTAATCTGCATGCTAATAGTAACTTCATAAACGATGCTTTTCGATCAAGTGTTGTAGGCCAGTTTACCGTTCTCCTCTAGTCGCTCCTTCAGAGGAGGAACCTAGAGCCAAAGCTGGAGTGCACTACTATATTATGGAAAGTGTTCTTTCTTGGCAATGACATAGAGTATAAATGTAGGAAGTTGCATAGATGGTCGTGTCTTGAATACTATTCTCATGGCACTAGGACACGATACCTAGGGGCTGCTCGGGTTTGGGTAAAGGGTCTTAGTTGGGGGGAAAACTTAGTTAAGTTGGGGCTTGATGTTCTTATTGACAATTCCTCCAAAGGAGTTGGGCAATCCCTCGTTATCCATTTGGGTCAATGTTTATGTTTCCTCATAGGTTCTTTGAAGCCCGGGAACGACTGAGGGATGGTGACGATGATGAACTACAAGGCATCAACCCCAAGAGTCGAGCTACAAAACATCAGGATTTCAGGAACTCCAAAGCCTCTGGTCAATCGGATCTATTTTCCAAGTCCTGGCAACTCATTTGCATACGAATGTTATCTTAAACAACAAGTTCCACGTGCTGTCGGACTCGGGTTGAAAACAAGGGTATCATCTATCGCCATTGACCTGAATATACATTATAACATAGGCTATCCATAGTTCTGCAAGACCTGCGCTCTGTACAGATTTGAGTTCATGATATCGTCTCGAGAATAAGGAGCAAATTTGTTCCATCCATTAATGATTACTCGAGGTGCCCCGGTTTCATAACTCCCCGGCCAAAAAAGTCGCTAATAAGCCCAAACCTATCCCTGCTGCGTTGTAGTTCCGCCTGGAAAAGTTCATGCTGATCGGCCGCTTTAATTTGACGTTCACGGATAGCCTTCATCGTAGCGTTTTGTGGCGAGCACACCGAACATTCTAAATCTTCCCCATCCGTGTTTAAACAGCGTTGATGAAATGAGTGCTTACAGAGAAAATGTACGGTCGGAAGGTCCAAATTTCCGCCACAAGAGGAGCAGCGGCGGGTTTGGAAGACGGCGGGTTTCGTGCCCAGCTCTGAAATTTCTTTACGTTTTGATTCGGTTTCGGTGGCATAACTGCTGATGAGCCGGCGGTTCTAAAAGACCTAGTTAGACATGACAATCGGAATGGGTGGCTCGGACAAACGTTTGAAATCTCCTTCCTATCCCGTTCTATATTGTCACTAAGATATTTCTTGATCATGCCCATCGTAACCACCGCATTATTACTGAGTGTCTGAATAACTTGAAGGGGCGACATTAAACCGTCCTGGTCTATGCGTTTTAGCACAACATCAAGTTCATCTCCAGCTTCTTCCAAGGCTTGCGGACTTGAAGCGAAATATGCAAGTGCATCTATGTAGAGTTGAGGCTCCTCGGGACCATATCTCCTTAGGGCTTTGATTACCCCAGTAGTATCTTTGGCTGAGACATATGACCGCAATATATCGGATCGCAAGCCTTGTTGCTCCCGTACAAGCGTCGTGCCTTCCTGAAAGCCGGATAGGTCTGATAGTAAAAGGACATTGGATGTGGAAACCGGGATCTGCTGGTGAAATCAGTTACAGATCGACTTTTCAACAAGTTTATTTCGGTACTTACGTCTTTCCCCTCAATCAACTTCTTTGCCTTTGTTTCCCATTCTTGTTTTTCGGAAAGGTTCTTCTTACGGCTTGCAGTATCAAGATACATTTCAAAGAGCGTTGTGTATAAATCGATTTTATCATCTTCCTTTAAATCGTTTTGGGCAATCAGAGCTTCTAGGAAAACAATGAACTCTTGAGGATGGTCAACAAATGACGAAAAGGCTGATCTCGGTTTTGGAACGTCATATTCAAGTGGTAGTTCTGTCTCTAACGCGATTTGCGGTTCACTTATGGCGGACTTCGTATTTCCAGGTTTTGATGAGTTAAGATACGGCAGCGGAATAAGTGACGCGAGATTCTGGAGCCCCCCTGCGCTTTGGGTCTTTTCATCCTTAATGACCTTTACATCTTTCTTTCGCCTCGGCCTATATCTACCTGTATAATAGTCAATGAAAATTTTGGCTGTAGGCTGTGGGCAGTGTTCCAGTAAGACTCGAGCATATTTCATGAGGTTTGGGTACGCCTGTTTATTTTCAGCATGTTTTCAACAGCGGCAAAATTAATAGAGACGTACCAGGCTTGGTTCAAGACTCCAAATGAATTGCAATGCTTCAGAATATTTTTTCGAGTCCTCGATGAGAATATCAACTACCACATCATTTTCTCCGTGTTTCGTTGCTAAATATGTGGCTTGCTCGAAGTAGCCACCCTGCCGGCACATTGCGATCGCAGTCTCCAGATCGAATTTCAATTCTCCGGGGGCTTTAATGAACGAATCAAGCTTAGTAGTGTCCTTTAATTTCGCATAACAGTTCAAGAGTAGTGTTGTGTGATCAGCCGTTGCTTTTTCATGATCATGAAGCTCTTCGAGATATTCAATTAGGTTATGGATTCGCTGCGTGTCAAGGAACTGTGAGGAGAATTAGACCAATGGCATTATCGAGGTTGAAGCATAGGTCTAGCACATACCTTGCGGATAACTTGCGATGGCTCAGTATTATCTATCGCACGGAGATATTGCTGCATCGCCGTATTATAATCACCTTTCTGATATAGATAGTCACCATATTTGCGGAAGATAGTATTTTGTTGAAGCGCATCAACCCCAGCTTTTTGGGCAAGGTTGATGGCTAAGATATAAAGATTTCTCTGGTATAGAATTTCCAGTTTTTGCTGTAGCGTCTTTTCACGGTATCGATATGCCTATGTATAATGTTAAGAGTAAGAAATTGTGACAGAGGTAAGCTCTCGTACCTTGCCGTCCACCGTAATAAGGAACAGGTCTCCCCATTCCTTGAAGACACTCTTAATTTTTGAGGATATAGATTCGGTATGCGCAACAAATTTCAAGTCCGGGTCAAGGAGGGTAAAAGTAGACGTGTTGAATAATTCATCTACTTGGCTACTTCCAAACTTCCGTAAAGCGTCCGATTTGCCTAGAGGCGCCCGCGGTGGACAAACCAAAGCGATATAATCCTTGAACACATCAATCGACGTCTTTGGACTATCGAATGCGAAACTAGGCCCACGACCACTCGCCCTGTATGTGTATATAGCATCTTCTCTTGCAACCAGAATATCTCCCGTGTCCTTATCAAACGCCATGCAACCGACTCCGCAACCAAGATCTTCCAACGTACGAGCGGGCTGACCATCGCCTTTCCCGCTAATAATCAGAGTCAGTATCCGCCCAGTCGTAGCAATGAACAATGTTGTCGTAGGCCCACGCTGGACTTCCAATCCAGTAATCGGCTCCTCTGACTCAAAGACCGTTCTCTGCTCCGCACCACGATCGTGAATCAAATCCCCTCTCATAAGCGTTACAGAGCCATTCGCAAAGCCCACCGCAACTTGCCACAAGTCATCCAATACGACAAATGCCGAGACGGGGAACTGTCTCTTCTTATTGTGGACTGACTTTGTTGATCGACAACGTGGGCCGCCGGTCTTCTTGTCCGCTTCGTTTAGTGCCCATACTTTTAAAACGGGCTCACTTGACAAATCCTCGCTGAGGGTTACAAGGTACGATGTCGAGGAGATTTGTTTCATGTGTGTAATGGAGCCTGGATCGTAGGCTTTGAAGGAGCGGATGACCTTGAAGGCCTGGGATACGATGTGGACGAAGCCATCAGTGGTGCCGAGGAAAAGGTTATCGGATCCGGTGCATATACAACTAATCTCGGTCTGCGTAACTGTCAGCATTCACCAATTTTCGTCCACCGGGCATTATTAGGGCAAATATACTGACACCGAAGATGGACGGTTCATCTCCACCTTGGACCTGAACCTCTGAAATCTCAAAGAAGTTGAACGTTTTCCACTATTTCAGAAATCATTAGTACTGAATAAATATTAAATAGAAGTGCTTACCGAAGTCAAAGCCATGTCCTAGTCCGGCGCCATGGGTCTGACATGTTAAGATCCTTATATCTACCTGCTTGTATTTGAAAAGCTATGCTTGACTTCATCTCTTGATGGTCGTTTGGTTCCCAAATTCTTTGGTGTATTGTCACGCCTGTACAATGTATTATTTGGGCCAATGAAACCACTCAAAATATCTTAAAATTAGCCAATGAACACGTTTTTCTATTTAAAACAACCAATCGATGCCAGCATAGGCTGCGTAATTAATGTTGCTAACGTCATTTCTGTTGGAGACCAGTATCAACCTTGGCAATTTATCACGCCAACTAATCCATAGTCTTGTCATAGCCCCATTGTATAAACATCAAAAACAATCACTATTGCATTCCAAATTCGGTGCCTATGGGTTGTGTAAATGCAATCTACTGATTTGGGTTTATCAAATCGAGATCTTATTAATTCTTACTTGTATTATTAACCTGCATAGTAATATTTCCTCTGAAGAGACTAATCCAACATTTGTATCTCGACAGTCAAGAGAAAGACATGAAATGCGTATTTAATCCATGGTCATTGCCAGGATAGAGCGATTTGAGAGCCTGATAAACCAGATATTCACAGGCGATAATTCGATTGTGCACAACATCCCTAGTGCTTGCTTCCCACTGTTCTCAACACACTGGAAACGTATAAACTGGCATACTTCCTTGGATGCCTATGGCTATCAGGTGTTTCTGCTCATACTCCCGCGACGAATTGACTGAGCTGGTTGCACTGCGGAAGATGCAGCGGTTCTGCTCGTCTGGAAGCTGACATCAGCATGTAGCTCCCAGCTCTGAAGGAAACTTCCTGCATCCGCTATCGCTTGATCAAGGTCAAAATTATCGAGTCCGGCGAGAAAGCCTTGGCCATCATGATGTCTTGTCCCATTCGTGGAAGCCGTTAAAGTGAAAGGGAGTGCTGTTCCGGACGACTCGGCGGACTGGTTTTCGTGTGAAGGGATAGTTGGAGAAGCCTGGTTCGAATGGCTCGATCCGGGGCGAATGTGTCGTAGTTGGTCACGTTCCCTATCCAAACGCAGCTTCAATCCGGTCATGTGGCGTTCGTGGTCGGAAGTGTTTTTACTCGAATTATGGTTGAGGCCGGGACCCGATGACCGATTTCTAACTTTTTTTGCAGCACTAGAATCATAAGGAGTGATGGCATTGATTATAGCTTGAGTGTTGCTTAATTCTTGGGCCGTTCGTTCATCCGAGTTGTTTTGTTTGTGAGGAGTTCTGAAACATTGGAATGGAGTGATTTGCCCAGATGCCTCATCTTTGGCGGATGGTCGTTTCGCGAATTTCTTTGATATTGTGCAGACGGGGCTACTACGCCCAAATGTTGGAGATTTCGGACTAACAAGGTCGTCTTGAAGAGATTGTTGTGCAATGGCCGCCGCGGCTTGCGTAAACCATTGATCGGGACTATGCTTTACAGGACTGATGGTCGCGAGATTTGTAGCGAGGTATTCCGTTGAATGAAGGGAAACCATTTGGTTCTGATATGTTGTTTGGTCAGGAACAACCTGTGCACAATGCAGATCACTTGATATATGGCTTGGGATTTTCTCCTGGGGCTGGCCTGAACCACATGCCGTAGAACCTATACTTGTATCCAGTTGAGGGTTGGGCTTGGAGTCCTTCAGCCTCATCTCATTTGACTTTAGGAATGGATTGATCCGGCTGGAACTTAATTTAGTGACTTTGCTCACTATACGTTGTTGCTTCGAGACCTGTGAAGAGACGCGGTGGTGTTGAAACGAGTCGGATAGCGTAGTAGCGTGGGTAGGTATCTGTGCTAAGTTTCCAAGCTCTTCGCTACTGAGTTCAACCGTGGAACGAGCTTTGTCCGGGTTATCTCCATTATTCTTGCTAGTCGTATCTTTTGACCAACGGCGTGGAGGTGATGGTTGCTTCGAATATGATGGCACTCTCCGCTGCTGCCTATTTTCAACGCAGGGAGCCAGCCTCGTGGACCTGTCATGAGATATTGTTTTAGCCGGAGTCGTGATTAGAGACAAGTTTGGGTGTTTGGTAGTTGGAGGATTGATTGGTGTGAACCCAATGGAGCGAACATTTGAGGTGTTGGAGGGGGGTTGAACAGATATCCCCTTTGCATTGCTGGAGGCACCTTGATTTTGTGAAGTATCTGCCCTTGGTCGACTAGAAGGGGTTGGGCTCGGAGAGCGTGGACTGTCCATTATACGGCGATCTAAAGTTGGACGATCTTTTTTAAGCCATTCCTTGTTTGGGAGGTGCAACGATGGGCATCGGGTCCTCCCTGATGATGAGCGGGCCCCCGGTGCAAATGGAGGATCCGACGTGTGCCGCAGTGTGTTCAAAAGACGATTGTTGGATACACGCTCTCGATTTGTGCCATTCTTTGAGTTCCGTCGCACCTGACTGTCTGAATGTGGAACCTCCAGGGGAGGCAGCATACGATGTTGGGCGTTGTTTGGTGATTCCTGTATAACAACGGGGCTGGGTTTCGACTTTTCTATAACCGAAAATTCCAGGTTCCTTTCTTGACGTGGTTGGCGAGTCATTTTCCATGGGTTAACCCACCCATCTTCTATGGGCCCCTTGAGACCAGCACTGAAAATGAAAAGCGGCTTTCCTTCCAAATAATCGCGGCCTAAACGTTCAAACTTTCTCCTTTTAGCCGCGCGAGAAGCATCATCAAGCTCGCTGTCGGAGTCTAAGGACCATATCACTGTATCTGAGAGAGATGGGGAGAGCGGTTCGAAGCAAAGCGGGGAGGTTGGACGCTGGGGGGGCATTTTTGCTTGCAATCCTAGGAGTCAAGAGTAAGGTCTGCGGCTGCAGAGACGCCACTATGGCGCAGCAAATGCAACCACAGTCTGTCCAAATTGAACATTTGGCAGTTGAAATAGAAGAAAGTATTGTCCTTTATGTCTCGCCTTTTTGATCTGCCATGAAGAGCTTGTCCAGCCTCACAAAGCAGCCTGCGAACAAGGTGATCCCTGCATTGGCGCGAACACGTCGGTCACGAGATTCCGCGTTCCACTTTACGCGTGACTGTTGCCTGGCCAACCATTGCATTTGGGACTGACGGGTGGCGCAGCGCTGAGTAAGCAGACGAGGAGTCTCAATGTCAAAAACGAACGTTGGATCCGCAGACCTTTGCTTCAAGCCTCTTCAGTGCGCTGGTAGACTACTACTTCTATGACAAGGACTACTTTTGCCGCACTTCGCCTCGAAAGGGGCCTTACGCGAACTACGATCTGGCTGTGCGTGGATGACCGCGGGGAATGATCTAAAAATGAGAGGTACTCTGTTGACTGTGTACTTCCTATTCTCTAACCAGTCATTGTAATTCAAAGTTGATAAAACAATTATCTTTAGTGCCTCTCTATGATTATAATCTGGCAACATATCTTTCATCATTGCAGGCTGCAATGCTTGACCTAACTACCCCCAGAATCACCATATTGGAGAAAACGACAGAAATGTGAGTGAGCTTGTAGGTTTACATGAGGCTATGTGGTAAACTAGCTGAGATGAAACTGTGAATTCCCTCTAGCTAATGGACCATGTCCATTAAACAGGTGCTAGTGGCTGCTGGATGTTTGAGCCTTGTTACAAGACCGCATTGCGAATGCCGGTACCTTACGGGTCAGAGTACTTAACCCCCACAGCACTACAAGCAGAATCTCATTTCATAAACTTGGAATACCTCAGGACCGTTGAAAAGCAGCCGACGGCTAGGCAAACCGCATAACGTTCGGGTTGAATATTATTTTGCTTCAACTCTACTAGTAACAAGGAACTTGGAAACCTCTACGTGCGCATTATCCATTTATACGTATGGAACGGGGGCCTATAATCACTCCTCCTAACTTGGTATTTTGGTGCCAAATAGCTATCTCTATGGAATTTATGGGAAGAGACATTCCGATGAACTGGCGGCACAAAGGATTTATATTTCATCAGAGAGTGTACAGTACATACATAATCACGCTGGGTTATACAACATGGAAAGTTTAAAAGAAGGAAGCTCCTTAAAAACCAGCTTTGCAGATTCCAAATCCGCAAAGATCACAGGGATTAGGGTTTCAGCATTGTTGCCCGAGATATAATCATACTCGAGGTACACCTTGTGATCCCATTAAAGGTTCTAGGGCAATGCCTATGTGAAGGCAAGCACTGTAGACAGCACGAAATAGCCACCAATACTCGGTAAAAAAACTTGCCCCAGAGTGCTCTCTCGTCGAGATCAATTTGGCTGCCAGGATCCGCTAGTCTTCTTGAAACCATAGCGCTTACCTGATTAGTTTCTTGCCAGTTGATTTCATCCCTGAGTTGCACAGACTGTTTCTATCTCGATAGATTCAAGATTCCACAAGTAAAATGGTTGAATGATGAGACCATAAGTGTGCGTACTGCAGACTTCAAGCATTGCTTCAGTAAACCATCCTGTATTGTTCCAACGTCGGGTCTCAGTCTCACAAAGATAAACCACAAGGTGTGGAATGGGCGTTGCCCCTGCTAGGCTCTCTGTGACTCTGAGAATGTGCTTCAAGAGGCGGTTAGCTTGACCACAACTTTCGGAGTCCGGAGCTGGAATGAAAACTTCTACTGCATTTAACTTGTGGAAAGGAAAGTTATAGGCCTCCCCTGCCATGAAACAATTTCCACCCTGACAGGGTTCGGTCAAAAGTGCTACCGTCTCGTCGACGGTGGCGATGTTTGAAGGCGATAGGACAGCGAACTTTCGCAAGTCAAAGGATAGATACGATTTTGCGTAAATAATTTCTGATATCTCATCGTAGATGCTTTGCTGGCCCGGAGAATTCGAAGGTCAGCCTTTGCTGTCGCGCCTTCTTCACCGACCGGAAGGAACTCCCGCGAGATCATTTCGCGCACTTCGTAGGGGAATATCGCAAAGACGCCATATCCAAAACAATCAGTCATAGTAACAATTATATCTCAATTAAGGTATAATATGAACTAGACAAGGATAGGTCGCAGAGGAAAAGCACACAAGCTCGCAGACGTCTGATGGACGTTAAATAGATATAGAAGTAGCAGTAGCAGTAGGGGATATATACGTATATATATGTTATATACATATATATCCCCATCATAACTCACTCACCATGATTGCTTGCTTGTCGTTACCATTACTCTACTGTGATCTCATCATAATCTGTTTAATGTGATACCTGAAGCGACTGAATGACGTCTGGATGTTGTAAGCGCCGTAGTGGGGATGTAGGGCTGTCGGATTAACTATTCTCCAGCCGCCTTGTCATGGGCTTACTTGATCGGGAACTTTGTTGTGATGACCTCAATTTGGAGGGGACTAACTAACGATAACCAAATGAATTTATTATGGGATGCGGTTTAAGCTGCAACCAACATCGGCTTTTTTTTGTTATTATCCTTAAGAACAACGGGCATTCCCTATACTCAATTTCTACATGTTATTTACTATTACCACTATCTTCTTACTCTAGTGCTTTGTTTACAAGCTTTTGTTGATGTTGACCGAGCACACTGGTGAGATAAGCTCCCATTTTCCGACGTACAGCAGCTGCGCCAACCTGCATTGCACATCGCCGCCATGGCAGCCAAAGAACCATGGCTCGATGGCTTGTCAGACGACTGGTCAACCCAGTCACGTCTCTCCACTCTGAATTCCTCCCCCAAACAATCGAGGCGGTCATACTTCTCGCCGCTATCCCAAGTTTCCACTGGCGAACGTAGCAAGCTAGATAGGCATTATCGAAAACCTTCCGCGTCTTTTGCACCGTCTCGTCCTAGAAGCCCCTCGTCACTCAAACATTCTTCGCCAAAATTTTCGCAATCGACGAAGCATAAAAATTCATTTTGCAGCCATTCTTCTTCCAGCGCAGCAGCGTCGCGAATTTCGAAAACAAGATTAGATCCACCGACCGAGACTACATCCACAATGAACATTCGACCCTCGAAAACAAAAGAGTTAGGCACCACGCCAGAATGGAAGCGCAGGATCCTGCGTGGTGTCGCACCTGAAGGCGAAAGTGGCGACCTTTTCGGTCCCATTGGGCTGCAAAAGTTGTTTACGCCGCCCTCGGGTCCCGAATCCGCGTCGCGAGCAAATTTGCCGAAACAGAACGAGCGGAATAAATTGTCCTTGAGATCTCGATTATCTGGAAATTCGGGGGAATACAAAATAGGAAGTTTATCAACAAATGGCGGTTCACGAAAGTTGAAATTCCTTCGATCCTGGGACAAAGACAATGTAAGCCTTACATGGATGGAACGGATGTCCGAGGTCTCTCGAGCAGACCTTAGCCGGCTCTTGCGGGAGAGTCACTCAAGTATCAATGAAATGGACTTGGGATGGTTAAAGCAAGATTTCTCCCAGCTAAGTCTCAACTCTGAGCGATTTTCCGTTAATGAAATTCAGAGTCGATCGGTAAGTGGCCTTGCAGAAACTAGAAACGAAGCCATTAGCCCAATACCACTGCCCCCAAATGCTGTGTTTAACGACGGCGGCTCTTCTCATGTTCGCAGACCTACTTCTAGCGCAAGTGATAGCTACGGTTTACACCCCGAACAAACCGAGGCCTATGCTGATATAGATGACTCAATTGATGCAACCAGCCACTCTTTGCCCGAAGGACTGTCCATGGGCACGCAAGAGTTTGGTTCGCTCGGTGCACAAATAAATACCCAACGAAGGGGTTATCTGGATGACAATTTTTTCCATAACCGGTGGCTGACCCCATCGCTGACACCATCGCAACTCCCTTCTTCCATTGCCGCTTCCCGCATCCGGAACCCATCACCCAACGATGGTCGGTTAGATAGCTCTCGCTTGGCACCTCCAATGCTTCCTCAAACGTATACACCGAAGAAACAGCTCGATAAGAATAACCATCAGTCTGACAAGGGCGATACGAAATCGTCTGGTAGCCCTCTAAAGTTATTTGGAAACCATGATACATTTACGAATAACAAACTGCTTCGCCGAATGAGCCAATTCGAGGAAACCTTTGAAGCTACACTCGAGGAAGGCCCATCATGCGCAATAGAGTCTGCTGAAATTAGCCAACATGAAATTAATGTTACGGAAAATGTAAAGGCTAGCCAGGGTAGGGGTGAAAATATCCCCTGTGGTGCTTCGCAATCGCCATTTGATGATGATTACCAGCCGAAAGACGACGCATCGCACCTATCAAAACATGCAGACAAGAGAGTTTTGAACAGCCCTACAAAGGGTTCGGCTCCAAAGAGGAGACGTACTTTGGGGACCGTTAACAAGCCTAGCACAGCATGGCATGAACCTATAATTGAGGCGTCGGAGTTCAGTTCAATCTTAGCCGGCCCGCAACAGCACGACGAAGTATCTCCAGCTAGTAACCGTTCAAAACAGCATCGATCCGCTTCGTCGGGTATATCGAATAGCGCACCAGCCACACATACAAGACAGATAGAGGCGAGTTCATCGCCACTTGTGTCTCCTTCGAAACCAGCAAAGAGTCGCAATAGTAGCTCGTGTTCTAAAAATATAAAACATGGCTCCCCGGCGACCGCAGCCAGAAAAGGGTCGATTACTACCCAGGATTTCCTTGATGAGGCTACCAAAATAATGCACCATATACGAACACGTGGCGGGCCAATACAGGTGCTGCCTGGATTGGAAGAGTCCGAGGTAACAAGCGAAGAAGACTTTGACGACAACACATTTAGTGGAGCGTCAACGCAAGAGGAGTTTTCAAGGCCACCAAGTCGTGAATGCGGTGGTTTTCGGAGGCCGAGGGGCACCAATGAGCCAGACCCTCGTATTGTCAGCCACCTGAAAAGGTTTGAAGATAGTGACGAACTGGACGTTTTCATGGGCGCTTCAGTCATGTCGCTTCGTCTTAAATCAAGGCAGAAGGGAAGCAAAGCAGCCAGCCCGGACGTAGAGGAGAGTGGACCGGCAAACATCCGGATACATGAAAGTGTTCATCACCTTCATCCAGCGCACGAAGGTGCAAGAGAGGAAATCTCTTCTTCAAATAACTTGGGCTTATCCAAGGCCGAATTAAGGACTGTGGCTTCGAATGGAAGTATTACGACGGGATCAACGGGCAGCGCAAGGGCGAAAGGGATAATATCCTCACAAATGATTTCACACTTGATCCCTGAGCGAGTGGGAGCTATGACCTATGATCGGAACCACCACATGTGGATCAAAGGTGGTCTTACACCGGACCAGCTTGTTGCATCCTTTATTAGCGAGGACGATCCGTTTCGAGATATCCCAGATCTTAATGTCGATGAGCTCAGAGAATTGATGGCAGTAGGGAATGTGCCCCGTAGCTCAAGGAAGCCAGAGCAATCCAAACGTGACGGTGACCACGTCCAAGCCACTGATAAAAACGGGCCAAAGGTACCCAAAGCTGAAAGCGGCTCGCAGCGACGATCACAAGAAGCTTGTTCAAACATTCCCCTAGATACGAGTAGCGTGCAATCTAAATCTACTCAATTTACGTCAAGCGAGCCACAGCCAGACACAAGAGCTACGTCGTGGGCCACAGGAGATTTGACAAGGACGCCGACACATCTAGCATCACAAATTCATATCTCCCAAGATGCAAAAGAAGTAGAGCATGAGTCTCAGCTTTGCAATGGCCATCCATCACCAGTTTCTTTGCCTATTAGTGGCGATAATAAACATTCCAGAGCCGTCACCATAACATTTTCATCTCCATTAGTCTCACAGATCGGTTATCCAGATGAAGGTTCGCTAGTCAATGAACGCCGAGCTGGAAAGCCAGGAGCCTCTGTTGGAGAGTGTTTAGAACCCAATTTCGAAATAGATGGGACTATTAAACGCCGGAAATCTGCTCTAAAATTGAGATCACCTCAATCTCCGTTACCTGGACACCTCAATGGGAGACCTGTCTCACGTATTGATGAAAAAGATGAAGACTTGTTTAATGAGCTTAGTGAATTGAACCAGGAACTCTCAGTTCTTCCTGCCGCAGAGGAACTATCTCTGATTGCGCCGCAAGACCCCCGTCTTGATACGAGCTACAGTTTTCATCTCAGCCCGTTAGGGGACTTCACCGTAAACCAAATCGACGAGTCGCTGAAGTTGGAAGTGAGTTATGTCGCTGAGCGAACGTATCCGTGCTCTCTTCGACAGGTCCATGGTACATTTGCTTTAGCAGCCGAAGAGTTGGTCAAGCATATTACGGATGTGGAGCCTTATGAAGCGTATTGGGGACATTTGCGGCGTTTGAATCTTCGGAGCAAAAGGCTTATTACGCTCCTGCGACTGAATAAATATTGCGGCCGACTTGAAGAGTTGGATGCATCCGACAATAGCGTCGGCCAGCTTAGTGGCGTTCCTACAAGCATGCGTAGTTTGAATATCTCGCGCAACTGCTTGTCAAATCTGACGGCGTGGGGTCATTTGTCGAATCTCCAGTATCTCGACGTTTCGAACAACGAACTCGAAAACCTTGATGCACTCTCTGGGCTGGTCCATTTGAGAAGCTTAAAGGCCAACAATAATAGACTTAGTTGCATAAAGGGTGTCTTCAATTTGGACGGACTCTTGACTCTCAAGGCAAGAAATAATGTGCTTGCTTCCGTTAACTTCAAGCACGCCGAGCTGTAGGTAATTCCCGTAGGCACCTTGCAGTCTGTCGCTAACGTGGATTCGCTCAGATTCCGTCTAACTAAACTAGACTTGAGCGGAAATCAGCTTGCTAACGTAGTCAATATTGATTCGCTTGCCGCTCTAGAGACGCTAGACCTGCGGAATAACGACATCCAGAACTTCGCTGTTACTCAATCGCTCCAACGGTTGCAATCGCTGAAAATTTCGCACAATCACCTTCAAAACATAGACATCTCGATATTTCCAGCTTTGCGTCTTCTCTATGCTGACGGTAATCATCTTCACAACATAGATGGACTTGAAACATGCCAATATCTCGAGAATTTGTCGATGAGGGAGCAGTCTGATTTACATGGAAGTGGCTTATATCCGCTTACAATTGACTTGGACTTGTCCGCCAATGCCTCAATACGGAAGCTTTACCTATCATGTAATAGACTCTCCTCCAATTTGCTTGTGCCTAGGTCTTCGGTGCCGACACTACAGCTCCTAGATCTAGCTTCGTGTGGGCTAGAGGATCTGCCACCGACTCTTGGTCAAAAGTTTCCGAACTTGAGCTCCCTAAACCTTAATTTCAACGCGATATCGGATATCGGTCCACTTGAAGGAATTTCTAGGTTATCTCGATTGTTTATAGTCGGGAATAGGATCACTCGCCTTCGCAGATTTTGTCAAACTCTGAGAGCTGTTGGCGGGCGCGATGGAAGCCTTTCAAAAGTGGATGTTCGGGGAAACCCACTTACTGTCGGGTTTTACCCGTCTCCGGTATCTGGCAGCGGGAAGGCAATCAAGGAAACACACGATGGTGATCACAATAGCAGAAAGGACCATCAACTTGTGAAGCGAAAAAAGGTTGAAAATGATTATGGTCGCGATGATGAGGATGACGGGATTCTACCAGCCATTGGTGGACATGCTGATATTATCCGTGGAGGCAACGGGGAGCAAGTATCACTCATCCGACGTGAAGCTGAAGATATGGAAATCGATATTGATGACCCTTACACGGTTCCAGCAGCAAACCCTACCGCCGATGAAAAGTATATTATACACCTGGATGAAGCGACAAGATTACGACGGAGAGTTATGGAGTTAATGATTCATGCTGCTACTTCTAGTCGGTTGAAGGTGTTGGATGGGTTACGTTTGGGCAGTGGTACTGGGGAAAATGGGGCTGCGGGCTTGAAAAAGGACTGGGTTTGGCGGAGGCTGGTGGAGTTGGGAGTTTTGAAAAGGAGAGATTGATCGCGGATTCTTTTTCTGAGATACCTGTTTTTTCCTGCCTCAGTTACCTTGCGTTGCGGCTGGATTGATGGATTGGTTGTGTGTTAGTGTTTCGCATAGAGAGGGATTCTCATTTTTATATCAACTCATGATACCAACACGCTCATATTAAGTCCGATTTGGATTCCGCATGCGGGTTGCGGTGGGATTCCATCGATCCCCCCCACGTGACTGCGGGGCATAAAATCCCTTACAACTTCTCTTCTTCTCTTTCTTCTCGCACCTCTTGCTGGCCAATTCTCCTCTTCAATTGCGCTATTCTCTTCCGATTCAATCTACATCATCATCATCCTCCTCCAATTTCTTCGGTACGACGGTAGACTCACCCACATAGTTACTCCCTCCACCAGTCGAAAAGCGGAGCCGCGCTGAAGGTCCACACTGGACCAACCACTGTCGTTCGCCATGGATTCATCCAACGATCAAGGTATTGTAGTATAAGTATCAAGTCACTGCACACGCATGACAGGTGTTCGACCCAGCGAATTCCTTGGATTTCGCTTCAATTGCTTGTTTCTTTGGTCGGCCATATCTTCCTCGACGTTACTTAACGCTTCTGGGAGATATGGAAAATCAAGGTTACGGGCATTTGAGACGACCATCAAGGTTAGATCTGAGTTGTTCTGAGATTATACTGTCTGAACTTGATCTAGATAATTCTAGCGAAAGGACATGCGCGGCTTTGACTACCCCTAACCCCAACTCCTAGTCGTCTCTTTGCACTTGAGCTCCATGATCTGGACTCAAGTCCATGGATTCGATTTTTATGGTGATACTGACTTGATTTAGTCCATACATTAGCCTTATTTTTGCCCTTTGATCGTAAATATGTCGACCGATAAGATCACTTTTCTTACCAACTGGTAGGTAACGATAGCAAGCTTTCATCGTTTATCGACTACCCGCAATTGCAATCAATTTTTCCTAAAGAGTGTTCCGTAAAATGACTTTTTATTGATACAAGGCATGCTACGCCATATCACGCCCCCCTTTACCTCGCCCAGGCCAAAGGTTACTTCAAGGACGAAGGCATCAAAGTTGCCCTTCTCGAGCCAAACGACCCCTCTGATGTCACCGAGATTATTGGCAGCGGCAAGGTTGACATGGGTTTCAAGGCCATGATTCATACCCTAGCTGTTCGTACACTTCCTGGAGAGCACAGTCGATAAAGGCAGCAATTAACAGCCCTATAGGCTAAAGCCCGAAATTTCCCTGTTTTGTCCGTTGGTTCCCTTCTCGATGAGCCTTTCACGGGTGTTGTCTATCTAAAGGACAGTGGAATCACAACGGATTTCCGTTCCTTGAAAGGAAAACGCATTGGATACGTTGGGGAATTTGGCAAGGTTTGCCTAGTTTTCGTTTTGGCTATGACTTAAGTGATGATCCCTTGCTAAAGTTAGGATGTAGATTCAAATCGATGAACTTACCAAACACTACGGCATGTCTAGTGATGACTACACTGCAGTTCGCTGTGGCATGAATGTCACCAAGGCCATCATCAATGGCACTATCGATGCCGGCATTGGTTTAGAAAACGTGCAAATGGTTGAACTCGAAGAATGGCTCGCCTCCCAAGGCCGTCCTCGCGATGACGTCCAGATGCTTCGCATCGACGAACTCGCTGAACTCGGTTGCTGCTGCTTTTGTTCCATCCTTTACATCGGAAATGAGGGCTTCATCTCTCAGAATCCGGACAAGGTGCGGAAATTCATGCGAGCCGTTAAGAAGGCGACAGATTACGTCATAGCGACGCCAGACAGCGCATACGAAGAATATATCGATATAAAACCGATTATGGCTACGCCAGTCAACCGCAAGATCTTTGAACGTTCGTACGCCTATTTTAGTAAGGATTTGAAGAACGTGAGGCGCGACTGGGAGAAGGTTACTAAGTACGGCAAGAGATTGGAGGTTTTGGATGCAGCGTTTACGCCGAATTACACGAATGAGTTTCTGACTTGGAAATTGGATCCCGAGTCTGCTGACCCCACAGGGGACCAGAAGAAAATGTGTGCCCTGCAGAAGCAGGTTGCGCGCGACGGGGGATTTATGAGAGTGCAAGCCACTGCCACTGCGTAATAAGGCTAGACAAACCCCCAACTTTGCATATTTGTATCATAGGGCTATACTCTCTTTCATATCCAGTCCTTCCAGCGAAAGGATAGAAGTCCAGGTACGACTAGCCTTTTATCTATAAGGAAAAACGTTATATCACCTGATTTAGAAATCAACTCATACATCATTTAATTCATAACACTAACCTTGGATCACTACATAGCACCGACAAAGAAACGAGTACGAGGTAGAGGTAGACGCTCTTAACGTGGTAGTCAAACTCTCTGCGCCTAGCCATGAACAAACCCGGAAGTAAGAAAGTAATTTGAAGCCAAAGAGTTCGGGATAAACTAGGTAAAGACTCAATCCAGGAAAGTAATAGGGAACAAGAAGAACCGGAAAATGGGCATTGGACTCCTACAAATGGTCTATAGACCACAAACCGCCCCAGAGGGTGGAAAAGAAAATGAGAAATTGCCATACGCCGGCTGGGTAATTTGAAGTTGAAAAAAAGGAAAGAAATGAAACCGAACAAAGTTTATAGCCGTGGGAGCGAACAAAATGGAATTAAGAGAAACACGAATGGGTTGATGGATCGGTTGGAGGTTTATACGATGGGGTCGAAGAGAAACATTGGCGATTGACAAAGCGCTTCAGAAGGGGGAAAAAAAGGTTGAGCGAAAACGGTGCTTCTCCGCGTAACGCAAGGCCATTAAAGAAATTGAAGAGAAAACTGATAACTAGAGCCGGAAACAAGCCTCTAAGAGTCCGTGCTTTATGAAAAGATTTTGATGCCGTTTAAACCCGTTTATGCAAACTCCATTCTCTCTTTTGTCCCACACATATTTCACGCGCCAAAGCCAACACCGGTAACAATAATTGACATATAGGAAAGCAACAACATCCTAATTTGCCGGATGGAATCCCGGGCCGCAATCTTTTCCCTGGAGGTAAAATGGAGCTTCGATATAAGGGAGAAAAATGAGCCGATTTGAAGCGGAGAAGATGCATCAGATTCGAGTCAGACGCTAGCCTCTCCAGGGTCGCTGTCAATTAACCCTTCCTCCCAACAACCAGTGCTAACACTTGCGCGGCCAGCACTTCGTGGCCCAAGGGCCATTGCTTCACCCTCACCACGCTCCACGTAATCCTCATAGTTAATCTCCTTTAAAATTCTTTGAAAGTACATTCGAAGCGTACGAAGCCCCCGTAAGTAACCACGGTCAACATCATCTGGATGGTGTGGTGGACAGGGAGCGTCTGCCGGAATACCATCTTCTCCAGTGACGCAGTTCGCAAAATCAACGATCTTCAGTTGAAGGCCTGAACTATCATACTTATCGCTAAATTTGGCCTCGACATCGTGTCCGTTACGACTTGAACTATCGAGTTTACCCCGAGGCTCCTCATTCTCAGCCTGTAATCTATCTCCGTCATAGAGAATCAACAAACTGCTAGCGTAAAAGCGATACCCGGGAAGTCCGCGGATCATGCTTTCGAGGCGGGATAACTGTCGTAAGATAACAGGGATCTTCTTCGTCACACTGTTGTAGCTGACACCATCATATAAGAATCGCGTCAACGCGTCCTGGAACTCCCGGCCTGCTTTAAGATCACGACCGAAATATTTATCCTCGAATAGGTACTCTTGCTTCTTAACGTTCCAAACTTGCATTCCACATAATCTCACCCCCAGCTGGGCGGAGGTGGTAGTCTGGCACTTTCGTCTTTGTGATTTTTTCTTCTTTTCATCTGCTTCAATTCCATACTGACGAGTGCCCATCTTCAAATCCAGAACACAAGGTTTATTCATGCCCGCGGTGAGGTCTTCTAGGAGCAAGAAGAATTGAACGCGCTCGTCCCGTGTTGTTTGTGCCTCCTTCGGATTAACAGGAAGGCGTACTGGTTCCCCGCTAGTGGTTCCAAGGGTAACAGGCATAGTCATTTCTTTATCGCAGTCCGCAGGCGTCTCATTTTCATTTTGACCTGAAACCCCTCTCCGATCTAAATCTAGATCGTCACGTTGAAGAGAACGCGATTGCGTATCGTCGGACTCCATTTTGAAAATCTCATCTTCCCCGTCCCCGCCATATCCCTCATCCTCGAAGTAAAGGAGATCTCCCGGCTTACTAGTACTCATGCTTCGTTGTCTTTCTAGACCGCTTCCAGAGTGTCGACGACGTCGTTGAATGCCACGTTCCGACTTGGGCGGCTGCGGGCTCTCAGACCTGGTTACCTCTAGGCGGTGACCATCTGCACCTACAATGGCGGAGGCGGACGACGACAGACTAGGTTTCTCGCTCGATGGCCGTGGTACTGGCGATTCTGGAAGAGATTCACCGCGGTCCCCTTGAGACTCGGAGCGTTTCTCACTCGAATCACCAATTGATCGACGGTGTTTCGGATGGGCTGCCCTAGATCGTAACTTCGGGATAGACCCGTGCGCTTTTGTGTGTCGACGATGACGATGAATTGTTGGTGGAGCAAAGACCTCTCGCAGGACTTGTTCCTGTAACTTGGTATTAACGGTAGTAGCACCCCAACTTACTCCATTGCTAGTGGTACTCGAGATGAGCCGCGAGGAGGAGGAAGGGGAAGGGCAAGTTAGGCTCGCTTCAACTGATCCAGGCGAGTGGGTTTGCTGTATGGCCCGATCATTAGCGGGAGACTGAGGAGTCATGAACAGATCCATCGGTATTATGTGTCGATTATTTTCTAATATCACTTTCGGAACAACGCCGGTAACCTGCTGTTGACTGAAGATCCTGGGTGCATCTCCAGAGTTTTTGGGGTTCGGGACGTCTTTCCCACCATCTTTGCTGCGAGGGTTCTTGGGATGAGCTGCTTCTATATCCATTTCCACCTTGTTCCCGTTAGGTTCGTCTACAATTTGTTTTGCACGTTTTGGGCCCTTGGAGAAAGTAACATTTAACACGCCGATGTACCTAACGCAGGAGCAGATGTCAGCATTAGCGATAAAAGAGAATGTTGCGGGAATAACATAGATCTCCTTTGACATAAACAAATTCATAACAATGAATGTATGGAATAATAATTAGAAATATGGGACGATATATACGAACTTGGCAAGGAATATCAACATCTCTGGATGGCGGCGCTCGATCCTTTCATAAAATTGGTTCTCTCTATTGTTAAGTTGTTTACACACTGCTCGTCGTGAAAACCGGAATACAGTGGTGTGGCCACCAACTTGATGTCGATAAGGCTTGAGTTCAACGGCGCCGAGGGGGGCCGGGGCTGGGTGTGCATGTTGGGAGCGTTTACGAAGGTGAGTGACGTGTCGATCTTCCATGACTGCAGCAGTTGGAGTTGTCGCTGCTTCATCCGTCAAGCTAGACTCGTCTTCCTTACCGGATAGAGCACTTTCATCAGCAGAGTGTGGCTCTAATTCTGAGGCTGACTCAACCTCTAATTCTGAGATTGAGGTTAATGAACGGGTATCATCATTACCACGAGGTGCAGAAGAGTCTCGCAATTCCCCATGGAGAATACTGCTGTCGTCCTTCGATAGTAATGATATATCAACGTGGTTAGAAGCCTCCGGTTCAGAGGATTCCTGGCGGATAGTGGCCCTACCTGAGACATCAACACGATAGTCGTGCAACATTTTTCCTTCTGCGTGTTCCTCGCCAGATTCTGCCTCTAAGATCGATGATTCATCGAGAGTTCTCTGGTGAGGAAAGTACAATGCTGACGAAATGCGCTCCATTTGATCGTCTTCGTCTTCATAGCCATCGGACGCTTCTCGTATGAGATCCCGATTCTTTTCTGGTTCCGGTTTGTCAACGGTGCCATCTGCTCCTAGTGGAATTTCAACATCATGACTGTGTTTTGAAGTAGGGGCGCTGCGAGATAAAGTCTCATATAGGGCTTGTTTGGAAGGCAAAATAGGGCAGGTTCGAGTTCCCGTCAAAGCCACAGGAGATACGGCCTGTAGATCGGTACGAACACGCATAGACGGAGGTGCGGTGTACTTTTGAAAAGGAAGCTCTTTGACAGTATCGACAGGCATGTGGTTTCCCTTCGCTCTCAGTATCTCGGGTTCGGACCGGAAAGAAGTGAATAGCGGTCGACGCTCAGGGCTGGCGGGCCTGGTCGCGGGCGTTTCCGCAGGGAGTGGTTGGATAGACGAAATTGGTTTATTCAGCGTGTGATCTGGTTCATTCCAGCGACGTCGTTCCTGGAGGTCCACAGGCTTGTCTTCTCGTTTCTTGCGCTCGGGAGCGGCCGTGTTTTCTTTAAACAAGCCTAGATAATGGCTTGACTTTCGGCTGCGAACGTTTGAGGTCGGCTCTGCGTTGGCGAGGCTAGCCTCAATAGATTTCTCGACGCGTGAAGATCTGCTTTTGCTAGAGCTCCGGTCTTTCCGATGACTTTTTAGATAATCGTGGGCAGAATGGCCAAATTCATGCAGTGACTTGCGTACAGAAGCTGAATTGCCACTGTCGTGAGCAAACAAGCCTTCAGATACAAGCATTTTCGCGCCAGTTCCCTGCCGGCTATCAGGAAGTTGTGAAGAGGAGGAGGATTCGGTGAAAGTGTTTGAGGTACGTAGAGGAGGATGGCCTTGGGTTACTGGGGGTGTGGAAGTGAGTCTAACAACGTCTTTGGGGTTGGTGGTCGAAAGGTCCTTCCTCGCGGGGTTGAGCGACGCTGAGAGAGCGCTGACATTCTGCCGGATGGGGAAGCTCTTCACTTTCCTAGGCGGGCGCGGTCTCTCTTGTTCCGGAAATGTATTTTGGAGAGGCGAGCGATGCGCACAGTCGTTCTTTCCATCAGTTACGGCATAAAGGCTCCGAACCGGAGAGGTCACATCGTTCTCGGCGGGCAAGTAGTGAGTGGCAAAGATGCTGTCTCTTTCAGACAGCTGCGGGCTCTGAGCTCGATATGATGTGGAAGAGGAGGAGGAGGGGATTGTGGTTTTGGTTGTCGTGGTGGAGGGAGCGCCGCGGATCTGTTCAATGGGAGCTGTAGCGGAACGATGTTTCGTAGGAGAGGAAGAAGAAACGGAAGCTAGGAAAGGTTTTATTGACGGCGTGCGGGGAGGAGAGGGAGGCATGGATGGAGTGGTGGCAGTGGCAGTGGGAGTAGTTGTAGGAGTAGTAGCAGAGGTAGTTGTAGGGGATGAGGGAGACAGGCCAGTGGGGTGGGGAGGGTGTGAGGCAGCCTGATCGCCGTGATTGGATTGAGTGCTTGCACTCGAATCATAGTGGGCAGACGGCGCAGGTGTCACCAGAGCTCCAGGAGAGGAATTAGCATTGGCGGGAGGGAAGCTTGACATGGGGAGGACATTGGTCAAGCCAGATGAAACAGGTTCAATGCAGATAAAAGGCCGGGATGGAGGGAGTTTTAGGGAGGGATACGAATAGACAGAATGGGCAAGGTGCAGCAAGAAAGAGAGCAAGAAGCAGGAGAGGAATTGGGAGGGATGGCGTGGACTTGGAAGAGATGAAGAAATGAGAATGTGGGAATTGAGACCGTGGGTTTGCTGATGGGAATTGTAATTGTGATGGAACAACTCGTGATCCTGCGTTTGACTAAAACAGATGGATGATGAATGTGGCTAGTGCTCATGTTTCGAGGCACAGTACATACATACGTTGGAGTAAGGTATTGTCCTGTAATTCAGGCAGCTCGTAATCTAAGCCACATTACAAGGCTGGCAGTTTTGGTTCAAAACGGCGCATTTCCGTTGTTCCCCAACCCTTTCCCCAAATCTCAAGAAGAACCTTGGGAGCTTTCATACATTGTGTATTTAACTATGTAAATTACATCAGAGAGAGCCGCTCGTCAACCTTCTACAACCCTCAAGGCCGCCCCAACCAGTGGTAAGAATCCGCGTCAAAATGTATTCAAAGTCATCAAGCTCTGCTGCGCTTCTGACAGGGTCAAGCCGCAAGAAAAAACTTTCCGTGTAACTTCCCATCCGCCGCCGCCTTAATCGACGACCTGTCACGTTGTCCACCCACCGGATTCTACAGGCTGAGGGCGAATCCCATGGAACAGGTATGCTCAGTCGACCAGGGTGCTCATGTGTGATTTGCATGGAACAAACAAGGGGCAAGGATTATCTAGTATGCTGTCTATATTCATATCCTCGCTATTATGCGCTGCTATCTCCAATTGTACTGTGAATGTCATTGTTCTTTCTGGATTAAAGATTCACGCTAATAACGATGCACTCCCGACCTGATAGTGCGTTTATTCCACATGCGAAAAAAAAAGTGAGAAAAAAGAGAGAGAGAGAAAGGTACGCTTACCCTCTAAAAGCTTCTACCCAATAATGCCCGTTTCATTTGCTTCGCCCCATGAAGAATATGCGCCTCTGCCGGTGGACAACGGCAAGATGGAATCCTACACAAGGGTAGGATTTGAGACGCAGTTCTTTGAGTCACTCTCTTTGCCCGGCCAAAATAAAAAAAAAGAATAAAAAAAAAAAAAAAGACAGGACTTGTCGTCACGTCCCTTGTCCATATCTCTTCTGCCGAACCTTCTAATCTACCAATCATCCTAAAACGTGTTCCATTTGTGTGGTCAAATCAAATCCTGGAGTTCCCCGTTCTGTTATACCGCCTACTGTGCAGTTCGCACAAGAAGTTCTACAAAACTTTGACGCGACTCAACAATCTTGGCCAAACGATTTATTATTTATTTAGCAGTTCATATTCCCAGGCCTTCATTCAACATTGGCCGCCCTTTTTTTTTCTCTCGTCGTTCTGGGCCCGTGCTGCGCCACAAGTAGTACCAGCAAGGCCGTTTCCCTCGCCCAGTTCCAAACGAAACCGGTCTATCCTGGCACTCCTGCGCAAAAACCACTTGAACCCAGAAAACGGCCCAAGTCTGCTGCAAGTCCCACGAGAAGTTATATTTTCAGCTTGATTGCTGCCCTCATGGTAGGTGTGGGCTAACTAATTGTGGATCTTCGATTCCGACTAGGGACCGCTAAATCCAGGTTTCTGCTCAATTGTAGCCAGGGCTCTACCCACATGTTTCCGCATCGCTCCATTCGGCTGCCACCTCCAAACGAAATGCGAACAAAGTCTCTTACTCTGCTTCAACATTGAAAGCAATCCAACTCAGGGGCCTATAGCTGGAGACCTTTCTAGCCCATGGCGTTTCGCTGCTGCTTCACTTCCAGTACAAGGATATATAGTTGACATGTCTTCAAGGGGGCAAGATCCTTCGCAGTCCGTGAACCCCAAAAGTGATGACCCCATTATGGAAATTGTTTCCCGGGGATAGCAATGGCCCAAGAAGGGCGATTTGCGACCTTCAAGCGATGAGTTCTGCCCTGGCTAGGAACCAAACTCCATCATCTCAGAATCTCTGACTCAGACCCAAAATACACCCTGGTTTTCCCGGAAAAAAAAAAAAAGACACGCGCCGCCCGATATATCCGCAAAGCGGTCGGGCATGTATCGGATATATTCCCAATCCCTGAATCCCAAGGCAACCGTCGAAGAAAAGGTATATATCATGACAAGGCCTATGGCTTCTGGCACTTTAGTTAGTTGAAGCCTCATTGAAAGATTGCAGTTGACTTTGCTATCAGCCGTGCTCGAGGAGCGTGCATCAATTGATCTGATCCTCTGTAGATTGTCTGTAACTCCTACAGTAGCACTTTCATCCTTTAATAATGCCTGAGCTGAGCACAGTTGACGTAGGTATAGGCCTTTGACCCCCGAGTTCCTTGAACTTCCGCCCTGTAGTCCAGTTGCCATTTGTGGCCTCGACATTGGTAACTCCGAGTGGCTCGGCCCTTTAGCTTCAGAGTGGCTGGTGCACGGGAGAAGCTTTGCCGTTTCTCCGCATCTCGGCTGGATCCTACCTAATGACCTCACCTTCTTCACACACCTATTCCAATATGTTTGTTCAAATGGCATAACATGAGTTACATTCCTCCTTTTTTACCTAAATCAATTTTTGCAATGGTGTTCGAATTGCCTTAATCTTTCAAGGAATCAGGTCTTTCGTGAAACTCCCGAAATGGAAACTCTCTCGTGACTCAAAAACACTGGACACACATTCATCATCCGAAATAGAAATGAAGCTGTTATAGTATCCCACTTTCCACTTGAAATTTCATTTTCCCTACCTTTATGCAGAGGCCCTTGTTAAGTATCTCAAGCTAAGGTTGAATCCTCTTTGTGGAGGATAAAATTACGCGGATACTACGGCGTCATCCATTAGCAGTACGCCAGACAGCTACCATGGGCGTTTCGAATGGCCAGAGCCATGGTAATGGTGGTACACGCATTGGCAAACGCGACTTCGATGCTAATCGTCCGCTTCTCGGCCGCAGTGCTGATGGCGAGGAGGTGGAAGACGGGACAAGTGGTGGCCGAGAGGGACGGTACTCTAACGAATCGGACGGCTTGCTATGTGATGTAGTGGGCGAAATTGTTAAAAGGGATCGTGAGTTGTTGAGGAGGGAATTTGTGAGAATAGGAGGCTTCGTCTGGGCTGTCCTAACTGCGTACGTCATTATTTTTCATTTTGTTTTTATCGCTGGCTTCACCGCATGGCGGAGATTGTTTGCTTCAATGAAAAAAGCTGATGTAACTGATATAACAGTGCTTGTGCGGGCAGCATCACCGGATTTTCGATTTACGGCCCTCTCCTCTTATCACACCTCCACTATTCACAGTTCCGCGTCAATGCTGTCGCCGTAGCCGCAGAATTGGCTATGTACCTTCCGGTCTCGTTCTTCGGTTACCTCTGCGATAGATACTCACCCGGCCCGGTTGCGTTGTTATCCGCCTTCCTTTTCGGCCCGGGATATTTGCTTGCTGCGTTGACATATAGATCTGGACCCCCACCGGATGCAGGAGGGTCGGGATGGCCTTATGGGGTAATGGTACTTGGCTTCCTGGGTGTAGGAGCCGGTACGGCGTCGATGTACTTGGCTGCTGTGACTACGTGTGCGAAGAACTTTGCCCGGAGTAAACACAAAGGATTAATGCTTGCAATGCCCATCGCGGCGTTCGGCTTAAGTGGGATGTGGCAGAGCCAAGTTGGAAGGCACTTTCTCTACGAACGAGGCCTGAACGGTGAAAAAAGTGATGTGGATGTGTTCAAATACTTCCTATTCTTGGCTGTTCTACTATTCAGTGTTGGTGTTATCGGATTGTTTGCACTCCGCATCATTGATGAGGAGGAATTGATTAATGAAGCGGTGGAAGAACTGGAGAGAAGTGGTTGTATTGATGAAAGTTCTTTCTTCCGTTCGAGGGAGGAAGTCGAAGCTGCATACGGGACATTCGGGCATAACGGAGGGGGAGAAAGCGAAGATGACGGCGATTCGGTTACATCATCGCAAGAAGAGAAAGAGAAGAAAACGTGGCTTCTTAATCAGGAGACAAAGCTCTTCCTGCGAGATAAAACTATGTGGTGTCTAGCTGCGGGCTTCTTCCTTGCGGCAGGCCCAGGAGAGTCATATATCAATAACGTACGTCTCGAACATGTTATTTCCGGGCAAAGAGGATTGTTAACCAATCACCTCCATAGGTCGGAACTGTCATCAACACTCTAACTCCCCCTTCACACCCTTCCAACCTGCCTCCACCGGCTGGTCACCCATCCACCCATGTAACGATCATCGCACTCACTTCAACCGTTGCACGCCTCCTAACTGGTTCGCTATCCGACCTCTTCGCACCCGTTTCACACTCACACCTTCAATCTCAATCTGAGGCCGCCGAGGTAAATTCCCCTACTCCCAAAACCCGCTTGACCCTATCGCGCCTCGTGTTCCTGCTTCCATCAGCGACCTTGCTCTCCTTTGGCTACCTCTACCTAGCTACTCCTCTCCCACTGCAGCATCCATCCACATTCGCCGTTACTACATCCCTCGTGGGTTTTGGCTACGGCGCGGTCTTCTCCCTTGTTCCCATTATCATCTCTGTCGTATGGGGCGTGGAGAATTTTGGCACCAACTGGGGAATTGTAGCAATGGCCCCGGCCTTCGGGGCCACGGTATGGGGCCTAGTGTACTCTCTGGGGTATGAGACAGCGACTAGGCCTGGTGCAAGTGAGTGTCGTGGTTGGAGTTGTTATGGACTGTGGGCACTGGGCTGTATGGGGAGCGCTTGGCTAGCGGTTATGTTCTGGGTGATTGCTTGGAACGGTTGGAAGAAACGAAGAGTAGCAGTGTGACATTGGTTTGCATATTTGCCTTTAGTTCTTCTAGACGATCAGTATGCGCAAGTTTTTGGCATGTGATATGAAGGCCACCGTTTTCCTAAGATAATATGAGCTTTGGCCTTTCTTTTATGTTGCCTTCCAGTTCGGGTAAATCTGGGGTTTTCAGCAAAATTGGCATATGTAGATGAATACGAATGAAGTGATAAAACCCTTACACCTTTACCTAGTAGGTACGATGGAAGGGAAGAATTGCTTACGTCAATGCTTACGTCAACAGCTGTCCCAAAACGGAAAAATCAAAATATTATTCACGTGACTAAGTGTATCGCGAGAACCTTATTGCACCTCACATGGTTGACGACGAAGAGGATGTGGATTTTGGATTGTTAGAATCGGGATCAGCCGACAATCAAACTGCAATTCCCGAAACCCCATTTTGTGTCTTTGCTTGAATTGATTCTTCTTGAATCCTCATGAAAATATGGCAGTCCCGTCATAGTCACTCATGTCCCCCTCTGGAATCGACAACTGGCATTTTTGAACAACCTGGAAGGGCCTTATACCCCAGTGAACATTGCAAGGCTCTATATTACCTGCAATGACTGAAGTTATTGATCTAATATCATCCCCAGAGGTATGTCCTCTGCGACCATCGACGAGACAATCAGCAAATCAGTCGTTAAAGCACAGCAAAAACATTCTCTTCGATATTTTGGATGACTCCCTTTTTGATATTGAAGAAAATACCAACCCATCTAAGAGGCAGAGGCTTGATTCACTGTTGGATATCTCCTCTACGTCACCCCAAACCTGCTCAAGTTCTAAAATCAACTTACCCTCTGTTTTTGCGGATGACTATGGACTCAAAGAAAGTAATCCTCGGTATATGAGAGCATGGAGCGATGAAATATCGGATCCTGACTTATGTCGACGGCCTAGCACCAATTTGCATGGGGGACGCCGAAGAGCTTCCGCGAAATCTACCGAAGTGATACAATTAGACAATGACTCCGTGGACCTGGAAGATAAGGGTTTGCTACTAGGTCCCCTTGAATCTATGACACCTCCTGTTTCTCAATCGAAGTTTTCTGGTCGCACCTCCAGCCTTCTTGCCAAGCTTAGAGAAGAACAGCCAAAGTACATTAAGAAGGGGACTGTGGAGGTGAGATCAAACGTTTGAATCTAAATATGCTCAAAAGGCTAATATAGTTTTCGAAACCCAGTCTAGAGATAGCGTATCTTTGTCCGATGAGGAGATAAGTCTTCCTAAAGTATCTCGACCAAAGGGAAAACAGGTTGCACAAAGAGACGCTCCTGAAAAGGTTGCTAAAGCTCTTGAGAAACAAGCGGCTAAGTTACGGCGTGAAAAGGAAAAAGCAGAAGAACAAAAGCGTAAATGCAAACTAAAAGAGGAAAGGGAGAAAGCAAGGCAATTAGCAGCAGACATTGCGCAAGCAAACAAACTAAAAGTCAACAAAAAGCAGAGCACTCCGGAGATGTTAATTGACATGTCCTCGTCTTTTGAGAATTCGAGTACTGGAAACCAAGTTAGCGAGTACATGCGCCATCTTGGCGTGCAATTATCTTTCGTTTCCACGCAAATCCCGAACATAGTATCGTGGCGACGCAAGGTCACTGCTTCTTATAATGATGAAGCCGGTCATTGGGAGCCATGCGCATTGACAATCAAAAGAGAAGAGCATATTTTATGTTTCTTAACTGCACAGGAATTTGTGGAATTAGCCAGCCCCGAAGCCGACCTCAAAGTTGAAGCACATCTCCGTAAGGTCCTGCAGTATTATCCGGGTTACAAGCCAATTTATCTAATCGAAGGCCTTCATGCTTGGATGCGAAAAAGTCAAACCATTCGGAATAGAGCATACCAGGCCGCTGTTAGGCGACAGATTAGCGACAACAATGGGACCATGCCAGAGCCAAGTCGTTTGACTAAAAGGTCACGAAATGCCACAGTGGCTTCTTCAGTTGACGATGACGTTGTCGAAGATGCGCTCCTTCAACTTCAGATTCAACACAAGTGCCTCATTTACCATACCGCGACCGCAGGGGAGTCCGCTGAATGGATCAAATATTTCACAGAGCATATATCTACAATCCCATATCGCCGCGAACGAACCAACGTGCAAGACGCCGCGTTTTGCATGGAGACCGGGCAGGTAAGGAGTGGCACTAATGTAGATGATACATACATCAAGATGCTGGAGGAAATTCAACGAGTGACGGCACCAATAGCGTACGGGGTCTCAGTGGAATATAGTAGTGTAAGAGAGCTGGTAAATGGGCTGAAGCAGCACGGCCCATTGAGACTTCAAGACGTCAAGGTAATATTTTTTTGGTCACGCGCTGCATTCGTGCATTCGTATTTGTTACGGGGATTATTTTGCTAATAATTATTATTACCACAGAAATGTGCAAACAAATCCGGCGCTCTAACAGAAGCACGGATTGGTCCGGCAGTGAGTAAGAGATTGCATAAGATTTTCACGAGCTTAGATCCTGCTTCCACCGATATCTAATTACTGTTTTCATTCTTGATGAGGTGATTATCACTTCCGGTGCCAGATGAGGTAGAAAGTCATTTTGGGCATATTGGTTTTCATGCATTGGATAGATAGTGTATCTTGAATTTTCCTTGATCTTACTTTTCTTACATTTCGAGCCCAAGCTAGTATTATCGTGCCCGATAGATACATGAGAAGTTATCAACGTTAAAGCATCGTGTTCCCAGTCATAGCAAAGCGATGACACTTCGGCTTTGATCATGGGATACGGTGCAGTGAACTACCACTTCTTTGGGCAAAAGCAAACTTCTTCGAATGAAAAAAAAAAAAAGGAGAAATAAACAAAGATAACATAGATTGTTTATTCAGTAGGGAAGTGAGTCGATGAATAGCGAAAAAAAAATGGAAGGAAAATAGTTAGATTAGGTCTCGCTGGGATTCGAACCCAGGCAACCGGAATTTTAGAGTTTTGAATGTCAAAATCCGGTGTCATAACCCCTAGACCACGAAACCGTTGCTCTGACAAATCCAGGGGATCATGATATAATCATAACATTTAATCCCAAGAGGTACAGTGCGTCTACGAAATCGACTTCATACGAACAGCCCATCTAAAACGAGACAACTTCGATATGGAGTGTGTTGGAAAGACTTTTGAGTCCGTTGGTAACAGTAGCCAGCTTGCCACCTTCAGTGCCTAACTAGTTACTTCAACATCATTGAGGTTTAGACGTTGCACCAAATCCGACGTGGATCGTCCCGCATGTTGAATTTTTCCCCAGATCCCAGTCCATGTCGGCCCCCAAGGCCGCATTTCACTGAGATGGCTTGGATTGGACTTCTATGGCTCTACCCCGCAGACTTGCTCTCGTTCCAATCACAATTCTTTCCTCTCCTACCTACGCCGGCGAACTCGGAAATGGACATTATGAAGCTAGGGCATTGGACAGCCTCGCCAGCAGGCTTGCCTGTTGCGTCATGGGATGGAGTGTCTTTCTGAGACTATACGTGATATCTCCAATAAGCGTGGGCACCCTGTTGTCGGGCTGCCATACATTGATCTCAGGATAAAGGCACTCTGCTCCCGTTCTTAACCCAACGGAAGGGATGACTTGCGCTGTTTCAACGATCTGTTTAAAGTCGGTTGCCCATGCCTTTAGGCGTCAATATCCAGCGTTTTGTTAGAGCCACGGACTAGAGCCGCGATTAGGCTGGCGTGCTTTGTTGGCTTCTCTGTTTCTATATGACATACAGTGCTTCTATTGTGATTTTGAACCATCATAAAGGCGAATGGCCATCCAACCCAGAATCCCCCCATTTAACGGAGTAATTGATAATTTTATTTCTACATCATTATTATCATCACCTGCTGCTGCTGTTGTTATTGTGGAGGCGGTGACATATGAATCAATCAGCGCAACTGCTATCGGCATCCACTGGATCCGTGGCATATAAAGTTCCTGAGAAGATTATCGTTGGGATTGATGTTGGCCTGACTTATACAGGTAGGTGGTGAGGTTACTGGCATTTTGGTTGGAATTGTATAAGAAAATTAGAAAAAGATTAACCCGGGCATAACAATGCACCTTCATGCAAACCCTGCGCTTGCTATTGAGGCGATGTCATGTCTGGGTGGTACGCCTTAGTTAGGCTTGATGTGTTCTATATACGATGGTTACTGTGTCCCATTTTATGAAGTCTTGGATTTGAACTAATGTGGTTGCAGGTGTCTCATTCTCTGCCGTCGATTGGGACCATCCGTATGGCATTCTTGTCTGGCCGGTCTCGAACCCGTTAGATCCTAGTGTGATTGAAAGGAAGGTGCCAACAAAACTATGTTATCGCGCCGGCTTTCAACGATGCATATCATGGGGATACGAATGTCCCGAGTTTGACGATTTAGCGCGTGGTGAAGACGTTATAGATTGTTTTAAACTTTACCTTGAGCCATCCTTTCTCGAATCTCATCAGACGAAGAATCCGCACGTTGAGTTTTGGACAGATCAAGATGTCCAAAAGTGGTATTTAGACTTTCTCCGAGCTTTAAGGGAGTATACAGTTAAACACATCAGCGAATTCTTTCCGGAGCTAGGAGACTGGAATCTAAACCACGTGGAGTATATCTTTAGTATTCCTACTACATGGAACATATCTATCGTTGTCGATACATTCGAAAAGCTCGCAAAACAAGCTGGCTTCGAAGCAGGTGAACATCATTCTGTGACAGTCATAACGACAGAAGCGGAGGCAGCAGCAATTTATACCGCCTATCGTTTTGCACGTGAAGGTAATCTAACAGCTCATGAAGATAGAATCAGGGAGGAAAGCACGGTGCTAGTTTGTGATGCTGGCGGCGGAACTACGGTATTTAGGCTCCGCTACAACGTTCTTAGTGCTCTAAATTGACGATACAAATATAGGACATAGCTGTGTTGAAGGTCAATTCGATTAAACGCTTTCGTAATTCGAGCGGTGGCGAGGAATTTATTCCTGACTTGAAACTGATTGGATTCGTCTATGGTCAGTGATGTCTTTCTTCTTCTTCTTCTTCTTCTTCTTCTTCTCCTTCTTCTCCTTCTCCTACATTTTATTATCCTTAAACCAGCGCCTAAAGTCCTTATAGGACAGGCAATCGGATCTGTTAGGATTGATGACGCCTTCTACGACAAAATTATGGAACGCTTGCTCTTCGTTGATCCCCAGTTACAACGTCAGTTTAGATTATCCCCGCAAACTGCAAGGACAATGACCAAAGAAGACTTCCAAGATATCAAGCGAAATTTTGGGGAACAAATTCAATCACTATTGCCTGATGTTAAAGTAAAAGTACCTCATCTTCCGAATGACTTCGATCATGACGATGCTAAAATAAAGGGCGGTTTTATGATATTTACGAGGTATGCCCTAGACTCTCGACACTATGAGCAGGCGGAATTCACTAAATTATGCCTGAGTAAAGTGATGACATTAGAAAAATGTTCGAAAAGCAAATTAGTGGCATCTTTCGAATGATTGATACAGTTCTCCAAGAAGTCCGCAACAAGATTCCATCCGAAAAAGTTGTGAGTAGACGAATTCTCGGCAGTATGATGAGGAATTAATGGCCTTGTGATTTAGACGCATATTTTCCTGGCAGGAGGTTTAGGCTCTTCTAAGTATGTGCAAAATCGCATCACTCAAAGATACAGTCGAGCCGCAAAGGTTGCAATATCTGATGACCCGTAAGTGTGGTCCAAACAACTTCTGGTTTCTGGCATTTACATTGACTTGACATGTACTGTACCTCCGTACATTAGTTCACTCGCCGTCTGCAAAGGCCTCGTGATAGATCGTGTTTTCCGTTTAAAGTACGGAATTGCCATGGTTTCCCAGCGTCTCTGCCGTTTCTCCTACGGAGTACTTTTTAATGAAGTTTTGGAAACCCGCAGAAATGCTCGCTGGCCTAGATTTTTACAAAACCTAGTTGACGGACAGCTATATTCTCCGAATCAAGTGTTTTGGTTCATCAAGGACGGGCAACGTGTTGGACACAATCAAATTACCAGCCAGGAATTCTGCCATTATCTCGAAGTCTCCAATGAATCCCGCGAAATGACCATGTCATGGGAGAACATCATCGTCCTTTCTCGTTTGGCCGCAGGTAACCTACCAGAGTCTGTTTACCAGTCAGGTGTCCAGACTATCCAGGTTATTAAGTCGAAGTTAAGTACCAGGGCTATAAGAGAAAACACCACTCACGCCAGGCGGATCAGGAGAGGCTTCCTAGGAAGTTCAAGGACAGACTACTATAGAATCACGTATGAGGTTTGCGCTTTGGTGAGCTCGTGGGAGTTAGTGTTCGAAGTCAAGTTTGGAGGTGAGGTTGTGGGAAGATGTGAACCCATCCGAATCGGATTTCATTATGAGGACAGCGATAATGCACAAAAGGGCCCAGAACAGTATGCATTTGATCATGGGAATGTCGGGCAGCGGAGACCAGGCTGAGATTAGAACCTAAGCTGTTTGAAGCTAGCAGTTTTGTTTCATTTCACTTGAAATTCTTGTATTAGGTTTGGATTTCCCTTATGGTGGTATTTATAGGAGTTAATTTAGATACATTGGATATCAAGAGCAAAATATCGCTACTTTTAACGCAACTGCATGAAGCGGGACGGGCGGAAGCAAAGGGAAAAGAATATACATTGAGAACTTAGGGTATTATTCGTCTAAAGGTCCCGATTGAATCATCAACACCGGCGCTTGTGCTTTTTTACGACAAAACTCCGTAAACTCCGTCAAATAATCTAACCTCACATTGTGGCAGTTCGCCAGGTGAAGCGAAAATAGCTCCTCCCTAAAGAATCGCTGCCCATGATTATGTCTATGATCATACCTCATGTCGTCGGTCTCAGATATGCAATGTTCCTCTCGGAGATGTTGCTTTCGTGCCTCCCAGTCTGGTGGAGAGTCGTGGAATACATCCCCGCAGCAAAGGCAGTAGTCGTACGTGTAGATGGTCTTAGCACCGGTTGATATTTGGTCAGTTTGGAGATGTGAATTTTCATCGAGGTTGAGAGATGCGAGGTCTGATGCGTCGGCGGTGACTCTTTCAGTCTCGAAGAATACGGCTGGGTTTCTGGCATGCTCAGGGCCAGGGCATATCCAGCTATGTGGTGTACTATGCCAGAGGTTGGTGTGCTGGATGGATGAGGCGACGTCAGGGAAGTGCTTTTTGCAAATCTTGCATTTTCGTTCGCTTGGGCAGTCGCTAGCACTAGAGAAATTTCAAGTTAGCTAAAGCAGAGTAATCCGGCCAAGGAGGATCAGTAGCCATACCGGTAAACTTCGTCTTGGAACCCTGGTTGCTGCAAAGAGAGCAGTGGGGAGAAATCCCAGGGTGGAAAACCTTCGATAGGTGTCAATGTGAACTTTGATATTGGGTACGGTGGTCGAAGTGGATTCCAGGAGATCATTGTTGTTCCCTGCTCAAAGTGTTCGGCTAGATGCTCTTGACGTTCGGGCCAAGTTCGCAAAATAAGCTCGCAAAAACCGCAGTTCCAAAACCAGTTGCTCCTTTTCTCCAACCAGTTCCAGGAATCTGTCTTTTTGTGTTCACCTTTTGTCTGGGGATTATCTGTGTACAGGTGGTAACCAAAACTGAGGCATTCTTCTACAATTTTCTCGGAGTTGTTAACAGAGATCTGAGGTTCATGACCACTGAGTGTGGAAACGACGTCAGACATGGAAAACATAACGTCTTCAACGTCATCCTGCGAATACAGGTTCCCGTAAGGTCTCATGTGAAAAGCTGCCTCGTGGTACGTCCATTCTTCCTTATTTTCCCACTGCATTAGGCAGAAAGTGCATTGAAATGGTCGAGGCTCACCCGCTGGCATCTGAATATCCAAATCCAATGTTGGAAGTTCTCCGGAGCAAGTAGACGAGCAGGTATTTGGACGGTGCGCGGATATGCCGGTTTTGGCATGATTGGAGTTTAGTTCGGTCAGGAATTCTGAATAGTTTGATACGGGCGATTTCTGAGCCTGTGAGAATATCGACTTGGGAGACGCGGTTCGAATCGATTGCTGAGAACTTTTCGCCCTTCTAGAGGGCTGGTACGTTTCTCTTGAGGACGTTTTTTTAAAATAGCCTTTGGCTTTCCTAGACCAGGAACTGGCAAGGGAAGCAGTGATGCTTCGTTTCGAGTGGGACATGTAGCTCTGTGGTTTGGAGCTTAGGCTGTCCTGTTTGGCAGGTTTCCAGAACTTCATTCGGGAAATGAACCGACGGCCTACGGATCGCGAACGCGGAAGAGGCAAGTCTACTTGAAACCGCGGGATATCGGAAGATTGAACGCCTCTCGAGGGGTCCTGCCAATAGGGAATATCTCCTTGGCAATGCGGCTTTCTGTCATTAACAGGTAGCGACATTGATTCTGCTTCTCGAATGTATCGGCTGCGAGAGTAAGCTTCTCCGCTCTGGAGGCAATCAGAATAACTAAGAAATATGTTAGCCATTTGGTACAATTTTACTGCACTGTGAGATGAGGAGCTAACTTTGCACCTCCGTCATCCTGAGAACACAGCACGGTTTTGTCTTCGCCCAGTTTGTAGTTTCCAGAGAGCATCGAGCGACTGTCACTACCTGGCTCGGCAGTAGCTGGGTATTGGGGAATACGCGTATACTGTAGATAGTAATGAGTTAGTGGAGAAGCCATCATAGGATAAGAATTAACGTACAACACTCGAGTTATCACGTCGATGGGCTCTAGAAGAATCCAGATATGGCTCATCCTGGCTTGCTGAATAGCAAGTTGCAGGCAGAGTTAGCAGGTCATGGCCGCTTTGCCGATTTTCTGTCGCAATGTGTTCCTGCTCATATAAGGTCAGGCTTGAGCAACCAGAATAGATGAAGGCAGTTGGGACTTACATGGTCTTCAGAATTTCTTCTTTGCGTGGCTTCTGGGTTCTCGGTGTCAATTTTGAAGATGGCAATATGGCATGATCCATCTCCTCCTCCACCAAGTCGGTTGGTATCAGGCTCCCCAATGTCGAAGCCACCTGGGGACCAGATGTACGAGAACTCTCGTATTGAGGACTCAACCTCTTCTGTGCTTAGAACCGTATACAGAACCGTGTTTTGAGTATCAGAGGGAGGCAGCTGAACGGATCGCGGGGTCTCTTTCCCATCGTCAAGTTGTTCAACTGCGTCCTCGACCGCCATTTTTGCGAAACGGCACCAGGTACGGCTGGCGAGGAATGCTCGCAGCAAGTATTATCAAAGGCTGATATCCATGCAAAGGAACAAGTATGTACGCAAACACGGACAGAGTATCATGGACTCACTCAAAAAGAAAGACTATATAGAAAGCGCTCATATACACGATTAACAGGGCGGTTTTTCCTTCTGACCGAGGACTATTATGCAGCTCCCTTAATTTCAAAGACAATTCCTACTTGGCCAGACAGCCCTATGACAACGGGAGGAAGCCTCGCTCTCCATCGGAGCCAGGTGGCCATGGTGTGCTAAGACAAATCCATACAAAAGAGGTCAGGCACGGTCAACAGCACGCTGTCTTTGGGCTTCAAAATGCGTTGGCAAGCATGACCACATGTCGGCCTGGGAAAGGTGAGGCAATCTTCTTGGCCATGTGTTTAGGCATCATTGGGATTGGGCGCATGATACTTCGCATCGCTTTTGGTCGCCCCAAAGAGCCAATAACTGTCGGCAGAACTTATTCGCTGGACGATCGTACCGTCAAGCAGGAGCCTTCAATGTCAAGACGACGACTGAGGCACCAAGGCAAGCCAGTTTGTGACCAAACCACCAAGGCAAGCTGGAGGATATCCTTTCCACTATAAAGGGCTCTACTGAGAGAAGGGATAAATTCCAAGATGTGCTCTTGTGGTTCCACAACAAATTGATCTCCGCCCGCCTTTAGTTAGTGAAGGGTGGCTATTAACCGAGTTTTCACACCCGGAAGCGTTTGGCAACCGATCTCTGGCTCGTTATACCCTCAGAGACTTGTTACGATGTATGTACACATACATACATATCTTCCTACAGTTTACGGTTCAGGCCAGTTTCAAGCGCCCTGGCTCCCCAATGTCACGTAACCACATTCTATCTACCCTGGAGTGTGGTACATGATGTGAATGATGTCCCTACACATTCCGAGGTCTACAAAGGCTGCTGTACCATATTGCTTGGACCAAGAAAGAGTGTTGGGTATCTGGTCGAACCGGATCGTTGGCCCCGGGATAGCTGCCCATCCTTGTTAAAGGATTACATGTACTCTGTACTCTCCTCCCTGCTACAACCCCTTGGAGTATAAATTCGACTAGTAGTTAACCACGATGGCATGCATGAAGACGGGATACGCAAGAAATACAAACCTTCACAGTCAAGCCAAAACTCCGTACCCGTTTGAAAGACCTACCACCATGCGCGAAACTTCTTAGTACTTCTCGTACCCCATACACACAAACAAATACCGATCACCGCTCTCGTTCGGACGTATGTAGGGGCCCATACAAAACCTTTTGCAGCATGGAGGGCGGCCTTCCTCGCAAAGCCCCAAGCTGCAACGGATCTATAGCTACCGCTTATTGGAAAGCACTTAGCCACGGAATTGACGAGGTTCTTGATGTCAATTGGCTTCGGTGCAAATCTCGCGCTTAGTTTGAGCCGCCATTTTGATCTTGAAAAATGGGTTGTTTTGTATCGCGCCCAAAAGTTTCGCAACAGTTAACGCCGTCGCCCAATGTTGTTTCATATTCCAGACCCCATACACCTCATGGCAATTCTATAGCGACCGGCCAGCGAAGCGCAAAATCATCTCGCCCAACTTCTCGAAGACCTTCGAAGCCCACCTCAAAGAAAGCGTCTGGGGCTTCTACAAGACATAACACTGCGAACCGGAATGTACATTCATCGCGACGTCGATCCCAATTATACCCTCTAAATGAGTTGCAGCCAGTTGGAAACAAGGAAGTTGAACATGAAATCAGGACCCTTAACATGTATATCGAACAACATGCACTTAGCTTCTATCGCTCAGCACATGCGAGTCATTTGCAAAAGCCTATCTTTAGGTACATCTCTGAAATGGTTATCTCCTGCATCGTCCAAGAAAATCGCTCTGGTATGTCTGTTAATACTGCGTATGGCCCAACCGTATCCGTTATTGATTCTTAAACAGCAGCGCGCGTTGCAGAGGAAATTTCTGCAGAATTGCGTCTATGCGCAAAAGATATCGCGGATCCTAGACGTAGCCAACACCTCGAAGAGGTGTGCCGCAGCGCTGCAAATTTACGGTTGCTGATTGACAACCACCCTTCTCAATGGACATTTGACTGGCCATCGGGCACACCTCAATTTCCTAGGGTAAGAAAAGGTGGGAAAGAAGTTGAACTTTAGGTAAATTTCCTCATCGCGTATACCTACTATAGAAGAGAGGGGGGACCAAACGCGACAGAAGCCACGATTTCAATAGAAAGGCTAATAATTACTAGTCAAGGGGTTTGCCGAACCAAATGTCTACCTGCGACCTTGGGTAATGAATCTTAAGGGCCAAAAAAAGTGAAGGAAAAAAAGAAAGAAAAAGCAAAAAGAAAGGAGACCGAAACCCGAATCCATCCTGCTCCTCAGCTGAACCAGCCAAACACAGCACATCCTTGTATAAACGGACTAGAACCTTTCCTTCCGGCTTCTCCTTTCCGATAGCCAAGCGCCTACATCGTTATCGGAGTCCGCCTCGAGGTCAAAGTTGCGTCCATAAACAGTAAATACCCGGTCTGTTGGAATTGGCTCAATTAGCATCAAAGAAGGAAAAAAGCTAGCAAATTGGAAACCAACTATTAGGTTGCAATTCCAGGTTCTCAAATCCGTTTGCTACCTGTGGGACAACTTGACTGGAGGCCAACGGTAGTAGAATGCCTGACACATAGAGCACCTCCCTGATTCCCCGTAGTGCACCCTCGCATTGTAACATAGCGATCAGGTATAGTGGTACATGGTCTCGAAACCTAAATGTCCATTCCAAATCATCCAACATTCTTCTTCCTTTCGCCTTAATACCACGTTTTTCCTCTGTTGGCCTTTTTCCCGCTGCTGTCCTCGCCCTGGTCAGCCCCTCTTTTGCACATCGAATATCGTCATGGAATGATCGCACAATGTCGTAGGGCAAACGATACCCGACTTTCTTGATAGTTTCTTCAACGGTTGAGAGGAGTTGAAATGCCCGGTCTAGGTTTTCGTGGTAAATACGAATTTGATTAGGTGCGTCAGTGACTCTCGAGATGATCTCAATCCCGTTGAGAAGGGAAACGAGTGGGCTGATAGCATCGAAGCTCATGCTGGCAACCTTGCAAAAGCTAGATATGCGACAAAAAAAAGAACGATTGTACGTATATAACAAAAAAGGAAACTTGTCGAAAGGAGTGAACCGGCACTCAATTGCTTGACAAGCTGGAAATGTTTCGGATCCACGGCTTTGGATTTAGACATATGCTAGTAGATTATATAGCTCGGAGGTGTGGTTTTGAGGCGCCGGAAGGTCGTCTTTTACTGAGGCTCTGCTGGGAAGAATGCCACAATTCGTGGTTTCGGGCATCATAGTTCAACAGCCTTGTGAGACTGACGTTGAAGTATAGACGCCCAAGGTTTCAAATTTGCACATGTGTGCATACATTCTGGCTGTTTTTCTATAGTTAATATCCCCTTTTTATTTAATGGAAAAAGATAGACTGACTGATAGGTCTACTTGCACGTTACATCGAATACAGAGCCTGATTGTTGTACGATGCATAATGACAAGTTTTGTAGATACCTCAGATTGGGCCAAACGTGATAGTCCAAACACACCAATCCATATGCTTAGCATTTCGCTTCGACCATGCCACAAGAAGGCTGAAAGCCAATCTAGGAGCGTTTCAATCCACGTCCCTTAGTTTCGCAAGTCCACAACTCGGGGCATCCAGTAAGCTGGAATACTGGGATCAAGTGAACTATTGTCATGAACATCTTAGAGTACATGAACCCGTTGGATCATCTTTTTGCATAGAAGCCCAACCCCAGACTAATGGACAAGGACATAGCCAACCCTATGGCAGCGAACCAGAATAGAGCTTCTTGAGCCGCGATAAACGTGGGTCTCGCTGATTCAACCAGCTCATCAATCTCAGCATCTAAACGACCTCCCATCGCATGAAGGGAAAAGTTCACCTCCACCCGTTCCTTGCCAAGTTTCCCCATAGTTTGAAGTTGTTCGACATCCATATCCCATAAAACTTGCTTGATTACCCTTGACCATTCTTCAGTTGAGTTTGCATCTCTCAGCCACCCGGTTTTACCGTCCAGAATGGTTTCCAATGGGCCACCTGTATTAGCGGCTAGAACCGGGATGCCAGCGTGCATAGCTTCAACAGGTACGATGCCAAAGTGCTCATGTGACGGTGTATAAAGTAGGAGCATTGAGGAGGAAAGAAGCGTTTGCTTGAATGTCGATGGAACTGAAAGGAGGAAAAGGACATCTATAGATTGTGGTATGGAAAGGGCCGATATGACTGTCTTGGACGTTGCTGTCTCCAGGCCGAGATTCAAGGCTAGAGAGTCGAGTTCTTTATGGTATTGGGCATTTTCTTGGACACGATTGTCATATCCACCTGGCAAAAAAAATATGAAATTAGGATTGCCTCCACCAACACAGGTCCTCGTGGGCAAGCTTACCAGCAATAACCAATCTTGTCCCTTTTCTATACTCCTTCCCCAGGCGATGATATGCCCTTATAGCTAGTTCAATATTTTTTTTCCTTTCAAAGCGATTGATGCTGAGTAGGATCTTCAATCCACCCCACAGTAATTCTTCCTCAATAGATTTCCGCCCTTCCTCAGTCCCGATCTCCCTTTTCGTTGTGTCGACGCAAGGATACAGGATTTTCATATCACCCAATCTATCTCCAAAGACTTCTTTAATCACGCCACGCGTAAACTTAGAATTCGCAATCACTTTATCTGCCGCACTCATCGCGAAGCCCTCGAACCAGTCGAACGGCTGCCGATAAAGGCTTTTAACCAATCTGATCAGCAAACCGCCTTCATCGCGCCTAGCAAGCAATTGATCCGGAAAATGGCAATAAAATATTATCCGTTCTCGCCTTCGCCGTCCAGACCCGCCTAGCAATTCGGAGCCAAACAGTCTTAACACCGGGACACACGCGGGAACCTGGTCGACTATAAACACATCATCCTCCGCATCATTCTCTTCAAGCGTGGTCAGCTTGCTATTTCTCTTGTTGTCCTTCCCCTTGCCCAC
The DNA here is from genome assembly GCA_001430935.1 of Amauroascus verrucosus. Classification (NCBI taxonomy): domain Eukaryota; kingdom Fungi; phylum Ascomycota; class Eurotiomycetes; order Onygenales; family Onygenaceae; genus Amauroascus; species Amauroascus verrucosus. The sequence continues at coordinate 323,405 of LJPJ01002068.1, forward strand.
TGTTCTTTTCTGCCTTCTTTCTAATACCAATCCGATAACCAGATGCAACTGTCTCAACACGGCCATCAGCACGTGCAACCTGCCCCCAACATGCGCCGGAAACACTGTATTGCCTCTAATTCTGACATCTAGGGTTCCATCTCTAGCCTCCTCGAAGCAATGGCTCGGGTCCCGGTGTGAGGTGTATATCGTTACGCGGTGGCCGCGCGACTGGAGAGCCAACGCGGCATCGAGAATTAGCCGTTCGGCACCGCCGATACCGAGATCTGGGTGGATAAAGATGATATTCTTTCTGCGACGGGGCTTGAGCGAGGATACTGTACTTTCCGAGGACATTTTCCTTTTGCAAGGATAGCGATCATTTGTATGTCCTGGGCAGTAGTTGGGTGATGCTAGGTGGATGGATTGGATTGACACGCGCGCCAAGAAAGCGCTGGCGAGAACATCTTAAGTAAATCAACGCTTTGCTACACCAAAACTTCTCCTTCCATCCCATTTGACTCAAGGAATCAACTATCTTTGGATTTACAAGGCAATCCTTTCGATCGCCATTTCTATTCTTGCAAGACGCATTCGGAAGTATCAGTGAAGCCAAACTTGTGATTTGAGAGAAAGTGAGATTAGGTTTCAAGATCGAGTTTATAGACATGTTGTGTAGCTATTCAGGTGTAGCTCTGTAGGTAGAAAGGGCGAGCTCAGGAAATGGACGGGGAAGGGAATCTGGGATGTGTAAAAAGCAAGCCAAAAGAGAAAATACAGGCAGACCCCCTTTTCGTTAAGATTTACCATTAGGTGCAATTACATGGTGAGAATGTTTGCCAATCTCAGATGGTATCTTCATAATGTGACCAAAATCAAAGAAAAAGGAAACGGAAAGGGGGTATGAAGGAAAATCGTAAAATAGAAGAACCGCCACAGACGACGCGGGCCAGAAAAAATATCCAAGACTCGGAAAGAAACACCATGAAAGACAAACCATGTAAATATGAACATCCGGTGTATCGAATGGGTTTCATAAATGACATCATGAGAAGTGAAAGGTATAAGGTGATGGGACGGGCGTATGCATTAAGACGGGTGCAGTGGTGAACGTGGAGATCGGTAAGCGACAGGCGTTATGAGACAATACAAAACATCTCGAAGTCGTAATAATCTACTCCGATAGTGCGCAAATAGGAATATAAACTCCAAAAGTATTCAGGGTTTCTTGCTTTCTAGAAGCAGTTCAATGTGCTCTTTTTCTTTTTCTTGTTAATGGCATTCATCTTCTCTTCCAGATGGGCACGGGCGGCTTCTGCTTCTCGTCGAGCATTCCGTTCTTCCTCGACGGCTTGGAGCGAAAGTCTCGCAGAATTACGCTCGGAGCGCAAGGCATTCAGTTCTTCCTCCAGTTGCCAGGCCTTCTTCTTCCAGCCTTCCATATCCGTCTTGACCTTATTGCTTTGAGCCTCCAGGTCACCGAGAGCCTCTTCTAATGTTGCCGTGAGCTGCTTCTCGGCGTGGAGATGCTTTTCAATTGTGCGAATGCGGGCTTCTTGATCTTCAACGAGCTGAGCGTTGACGAGCTCTTTACTTGTATGCCTTGAGCTTGGCGGAGAAATGCTGCCAGTATTAGCGGCAGCAGCAATATTTGGCAGGGGTGGAAGCGGAATGGCAGGAGGCGGAGAAGGCAAGGATGTTGCGGAAGCACTCTTTCTAAGGTGTGATGACATAGAACTTGTACGGTCAACGTTATGGCCCTCCGGAGTGCCGTTCCGTGCCTGTTCAAGCATCAGTAGAGATTCTGAGCCAGCCTTCGACATTGGTTGAATTACCTCGAGTTGCTCAATGCGCGCACGATAAGATTCGACTTCTTTCTCGTACAACGAAACTTTTGCATTGGCTTCCTCCAGTGCTTGGTTGCGTTCGGCTTGAATAACCGATAGACGGTTATGATGCTGGTCAAACGTGTTCGTAATCTGTTCTTCGAGCTCCTCGACCAGGCGTAAGCTCTTGTCCTTCTCAGCCGAGAGTTCACTAATAAGGGCTTCTTTTTTCTTGATAAGGTCATCCTTCGCAGTGAGTGAATCTTCATGCGTGGCGACTAGATGGGCGAGTTCATTAACCTTGGCCTCCTGCTTCTCGTTCCTTTCGCCAAGAGCTGAGATTTGGTGCTCGAGGTTGGCATGGCTGCTTTGTTTCTCATCTACCTGGCGCAAGAGTTGCTCGTTGGCTGCGATAAGTTCAGAGTACTTGTCGGTAAAGTGTTGTTTCTGAGACATGATATCGTGCAGCTGCTCATGAAGAGAGTCGATTGTCACTGGTGTATTCAAGACCGAAGCGACTGTGTTAAGGATCTGAGTTAACTCATCTTTAGAGGCAATAATCTCAGATCGTAGGTCCTCAAGAGCTTGCTGATGTCTAACATTTTCCTCAGCGATGCGAGATTGGTATTCCGCGTCAGCCACAGTTTTGATCCGGATCTCCAATCCTTTCAACTCCTCTGCGTGAGCCGATTGGAGGGAGGCTAGTCCCGATTTCTGCGTCTCGGAGCTCGCCTTATACTTTTCAATCTCCTGAGACAATTCGTCGACACGAGATTGGTAGGACTCTAATTCTTTGTCTGAGATCTCTTTCTCAGCAGAGCGATTGGCAAGTTCCGCTTTGCTGTCAGCATGGGCTTTCTCGAGTTCAGCGATCTTTGACGCGTTAGCAATAACGGAGGCCTTATGCTCTTCAACGTCTCTCTCAAGGATTTTAACAAGCTCCTGGTGCTTGATTCGCTCGTTTTCTAGGCCCATAGCGGCGTCCGCCATTTGCAGAGCATTAGCTCCGTCTACTTCTTTTCGTTCGTTGCGCATGGCGTCCACGCTGGCAAGCGCGGCTTCGAGCTCGGCAAGAGTCGTCTGAAGTTGCTTCTCGGAGGCTACGAGTGAATCGGCAGCGACTTGATGCTTGCCTTGCCATTCAGATCGCTCCGTTGCCGCCGTCTTGAGTTCTGCAATCGTAGATTGTAGCTTTTCTTGTGCGGAGTCAAGTTCGCTGATGGTAGACTTATGCTTTTCTTGCCATTGAGTATTCTCCTCTTCAAGCTCGACGATTCTCTGCTTATGAGTTTGGACCTCTGCCTCTTTCTCCTCCAATACGGCTTTGTGGCTTGTTAGCATATCATTGAGGGTTTGCATCTCGGCAGCGAGCTCTCTCTCTCTGCTTTCGTGGGCTTCTTGAAGCTCTTTGATTTGGGACTCGCAATGAACAATCTGGTCCCGCATTTGAGAAACGACAGAGGAATCAACTGGGGATTGACCTTGCAAACTGGATCGCTCTCGGGTCAGCCCAGATATGATAGTGGCTTTGATTTCCATCTCCTTTTTGACATTCTTATTTTCAGCTTCGAGAGATTGGATTCGTTCCATCCTAGAATGAAGCTCATGCATTGCCGTATTTAAGTTAAGTTCAAAATTTTGCATAGTATCTGGTCGACCTTCAAATTCCTCGGTTGCAATGTTACGCAGAGCAGCAAAAGATCTATGAGCACGGTCTGGGTTGATCAAGTTTTGGCTGGTCATCCGGCGGATTACTTGGGACTTTGGAGTAGTTGGCGTAGTAGGGGATGCCATTTTTGATCTCTGAACCTCTGCTTTGAGTTGCTCAACCAGGCCAAGGGTCTCCTCGTGTTCGGCTTGGAGCTCAGCATACTTCTGAGTCACGACACCCATTCCTTCCTGGTGTTCCATTAAGAGCTTCCGCATGCTTTCAAATTCACGAGTACCAGGATCATCTTTCTCGCCAACATCTCGTTGGTGTGATTCGGCTTTCTGTGTAGCGGGGGTGCCCGGCTCGCCACGTGAAATAGACGACTCCCCTTCCAAGGAAAGCTCCGAAGAGGGCGATTGCGATGATGAAGGCTGGTTTCCATTTTTCATTCGTTGGGCTCCGACGTCCTCTAAAAAAGAGATTGGGTGTCCGTCACCCGTGGGAGATACAATACTGTGATTGGGGGGGTGATGGGCTTCGTCGACAGCATCACGAAGTTCTGTAAGTGTGCGTAAGGCTTCGTCATACTTGACATGGAGGAGGTCGTACTCGTTTACTGTGTTCTCATGCTGAATGCGAAGTTCAAACAACTCCTGGGTCACACTTTCGAGTTTGTCAGCGACAAAACGCGATTGTGCGGGGCTCTGCGGCGCGTATTCATCTTCGGCTGTCAAATTGCGTGTATCTTGCGGTGCAGATGCCTTTTCGAGTGCTTTTAACCCAGAATCGTCATTGGGAGCTTCGATGCCTGGCACATCCCCTTCCAACGCTGGCGGCTGGTCTACGAGGTCGTCATCAGACTCAGGAATAGCTGTTTCTGTAGCCTCCATAAGGACATCGAGGGAGAGATTTCTAGCTCGTGAGCTCTTCCGCTTCTGGATTGGAGGAGGTGGAGGACCTATAACCAAGTCGTTTTCTTGCTTAACTTTGGAACCATTTTGCTGAATGTGGTCTAGCTCATATAAAAGCGTGTCTAGTTTCCCAAGGCTCCGTTGGCGGTCTATCACATGTTCCAATCTCTCCATTTCGCGTTGCATCAATTCCATATCTTGGTCAGCTTCCGCGAGCCTTTCCTCCAAAGTCGAGATGTAATCTTCACAGCTAGCCTCATTTTCTCGCGCGCGGGCAATCTCTTTGCGCAATTCGGCAATAATCGCTGCGTTCTTTTCCTCACCTGAAGCATGGCCATCGAGCTTGGATTCGAGTTCATGAAGGTAGTTCTCAGTATTCGCCTCTCTGTCCATCATTTTCTGAATACGAGCCTGGAGTTGAGCATTGACAGTCTCCACATAGGCACATTTTGTTTCCCTCTCAAGAAGAGTGCTTTCTGTATTTGACAATGAGGATCGAGTATTAGACAAAGAAGACTCTAAGCTTTGGATAGTTTTTTCGTATTCCAAAACGACCTGTTCAACGGATTCCGCAAACGAATGAGACCGCTTTAACCTCTCCATGGCACTGCCGCTAATGATGTTCTGCAGGTCGTCAGTATCACCGTTGAAGTCGGATACTTTTGTGAGTTCCGAGATAAGTTTGGCGTGACGCTGGCTCAAGGCAGTATAGCTCTCTTGGATATCTAACAAATGATGCTGTAGTTCAATTTCACGTTCTGACTGGCGCTCCGATCGGTCCTGGAGAGGACCATGACGTCTCTCATTACCCTCTGAATTACGGATCTGTTGGCGCAAAAACGCGACTTCCGCCTTGAGTCTTTCGATAATCGCCTGCTTATCGCGATCGTCTGTAACTTGCTGAATCCTCGGTTTGCTCTGGATGGCCCTAGCTCGCTGTGCATACTGAACTGTGTTCAGAGTTTCGCTAAGATGAAATTCAGCAGGGGTTACACAAGCAATCATATAGGTGATCGCATTGCCGCCCAATGAATCTTGGAGAAGGCGTGTAAGCTTAGAGTCGCGATAGGAAACATGGGCTCCGGCTTGACGGGATGATAGCTGCGAAATGACCTTGCCCAAGCTTGCCAGGCCAGCATTGATCGATATACCCTCCTTAGCCCGTTCGCCTGATGCGCCGGTATTCTTCAAACGTTCGCTTCCAGCCAAATCCACAAAATGTAGTTTGCTATCAACAGTTATAAAGGAAGTATCGCCGCCAGACAACGCCTCGACCGGGACAGAGAACCGTTTTTCCCGTGCCGACATTGTCGACGTCGGATCTTTTCGCTGAACGAGGTTCAAACTGAAAACTGCATGCGATCGAGAAGATTTGGCGTTGACAGCTGTTGCATCGGTTTGTCGAATCGCCGAGCCAAAGTTGAGGGCACCAAGAAGGTCCTCAAAAGAGTTGATGTTAACCTGGTTTAAGCCAGTAAGGATAATACGGCCCTTTGCATCCTCTCTAATAGTAACAGTACTTCGATCATTGGTGGGGGTAGATTCTGGAACCAAAAGGTCCCTAAGATGCTCATTGTAAATCTAGCAATCAAATATTAGCACTTAAATCGGGACTATGAGCGCACGACGACGAACCTCAACATAAGTGGCTTTTAATTGCCAATTTTTATCAAGATTTGCCTTTCCAAAATTTGGTATGGATGAGGCGATGGAGTATCTCGCAGGCGTCCGCAGGCCCGTAGATCCTGTCCGCACATGTGTCGTATTGCTTTCTGTTAACTTCTCAAAGAGCATTTGCGCAGCACGTGGAACGATCCCTAATAGTACGAAGATAGGTCAACGGAAATTCACACGGGGGCTGCGCCCGAATGCAAAACCAGCTACTTACCCATAGCCTGAGGGTCATTCTGCTCTGAGGGGCCAGAAGTACCCATTGTATAGGATTTCCCGGCCCCAGACTGTCCGTACGCCAGTATCGATACATTGTAGCCCTGAACAAAGGAGTTGACACTGTCATGAAGGTATTGCCAAATTCCTTCTTGGTCTATAGTTTCGTTAAACACTCTATCGAATACGAAAAGCTTGCGGCCTTGGGGAGCATCCACAGCTAAGCTTGTGTCGGATGTTACATGGACAGTTGGTCGCTGGAATCTGGGGGGTATCAATTCGTAGCCTGGATCTGTCGGTTTCAATGGAGGGCGTACTCGAACAGCTAAAAATGGAAAGCAGCATGAGTGAATGTGGGCATTTAATGGCGGATAAACGCGCGGTCGCGCAGTAGTGCGTAGGATTACGAATTACACATACCAACTTTAACAGCAGTCTTTCCATCTTCATCTGAGGCGCGACTTCCTCCTTGTTTACTTCCAACACTCAAACGGCTGTGGCTTCGTGGGGGTCTCATTATGACGCTCACTGGGCGTTGGAGACCGCTACGAGGCGGCGATCCAGGAGGAGAATTTGTCATAGCAAGGCAATATTAATATTCCTCCGGCACGCGGTGCGAAACTTTCGCCGAGAAAATGACGATAGAGAAGGTCTATAATAGGTTCATTCGACGGGATGATTTTTCAGAGCACAGCAAACATAAAGGCCATTAAATCGTTAGAATGAAGGGCAATTGGCCGTGTCCTGAGCAGGGAGTAAGCATTAGAATCTTCTCTGCAACCAATGCGGAGCAATGTTTATAGTTACGAGGCTTCTGTAGGGATTTGGGGAGGGGATGTATGTACATACAGAGGAGCAACGTAAAGGAAGGTGAGTTGAGAGATTCCTACTGGTGGCGAGAAAAAGAAGAGGTGAATAAGGAGGACAAGGGAATGGAAAGAGAGATAGAGAGAGCCCTCCGTGACGTCTCAGGAGAAACCTGAGTGAGTGCAGATGGGAAGAGAGAGAGAGATACAGAGAGGAAGGGCACGGGGCAGAGTTGAATGAGATGTGCTTCAAGGGGTGAAAATGTGGTTGACAGGGATGGGTGGATACGTCGTTCAAAAGCGAGGGATTTGGCTTAGCGCGGACGACCTCTCCTTTGCCAATAGCGCCTAGTTACAAGCCTGGCCCGCTAGAAACGAACACCCAACAGCTGCACTCTGTGCTCCAAACTGCCAGAATCTCCCTTTGTGACAAACCACATTCCTGCTCTTAACAGAGTGCTATTAATACCGGGGCGTATCAGCTTTAATTCTCAACGTGCATGTCTTGCAGGAGGGAAAAAAAGACAAAAAAAACTTCATGAACACATTGTTTCAGGTTTCAAGCGACCGGACATCTCGCGACAAATGGCACTACTACTAATTAGTTAACTATTAACCATTTCTCTTTAACAGCCGAGAAATCGCACCTCGTTTCCGAAGCCGTTTGGATGAAAGCCACGTCCGTTTTAAATACATTTTTCCAGGAGATACATACAAGTGACATTGTGACTGATAACATGGGTTGAGCCGATCCTTCGTCTCTCAACTCCCTTTCTTCCAACCAAGGTATGGTTTAAGTGCCTGAGCCTGATTCCACATTTCGGATTTGATTGAGTTGCGCAAACTTACCAGAGAGCTGCTCTCTTGGCATACTCCGTGGCCCCTGTCGACTGTTTCTCTCTCCCATGGCTGGACTTCGTTGGCGGCGAGACTACTCCCATCTCCGGCCACATGGCATGGATGCTTGGCTTGACTGTAGGGGAACTATGGGGACTTTGGGGTATTTTGCGCGAGCTGCTAACCAAGGAGGCGCCGCTTCTAGTTTTTTCCAAGTTTGCCGCCAGCAACAGTGAAAAATACGGAATACGGAGTAGTATATATGGTGGAAGATGCAAGGGTACCTGCGGCCCTGGAGATTAACTAATATGGGGCAGAACGTGTGGAGGAGAGAATGCTTCTCATCGACTTTTACAACATCCCGGTACCATGTCCTGCCCTCTCCACCCGGCTGGAACACACTCTCTTGATCGACTTGACTTGTACGGAGGAGAGCTTTTGCGGAATCTAGATATATATTAGAGCGACGCCAGGAAGGAATTGCTTTTGGCGAAATTATATACAGCTCAGCCCATCATTATATTGCTCCCTTGCCGCAAAAGAAAACTATGGGTGGCTGTCAGTTTCCCTCTCATATTGACAATAGCCGATATATATATGAAGAAACAAATCTACGAGAAATGAACCTGTTTCATAGTTGTTAAGAAACACTCTTAAACGCCAAATTCATAGAGATGATGCTTGAGCGAAGAACGACTGGAGCGTCCTCGAGAAACAAACATCAATGCGCCCTCTTCCAGTTGCTAGATTGATGCTCTGTAATATGGATTTACTTTGTAACATGACGTAACGAGTGGTGGATTACAGGTTACAAGTCGTATCTTACCTTCCCGAGCCACAGCAACGGACCCACATAGCAACAAGCCACGTCAAATCAGCCAATTAGATCCTCATATTTGCCAGCTTGATCCCTGTTCCTGAAAAGTAAAACGTTTGGAGCTTTTTTGTTAGTCGGTACTGTTGTCTGGTAATGAAATTTCAGATCACGGTCGGATGTTACAGCAAACAGGTATGATCCATGAAAACCAACTTCGGATTATTATTTCTTTTAACTGAACTTCGTTAGTAGTTAGTTAAATTGATGCACCACGCTCCAGGTACGATATGCTCATCCAACAATCAACCCACAGAATCACTGAAACAACGATCTTCCTTTAGCTGACCGGTGAGATGTTGACAGAAAAGACGAAAGAAGAAATCTGAAACCGAAGCTTGATCCCTGACTCTATAGCCCATGTCGATCATTTGCCGATGTCCTACATATAAGCTAAACGGGTTCAATGCTCAACAATCAGCATCCTTCCCTCGGCCGCCCAGCCCGTCTGTCAAGTGCGGAGACTTGGCTTCATCATTACCGTTAAATATGCAGGGCTCACGGGACGGTCACCGAAGAGGCATCTCCAAGATGCCCTCTAGCCAACTCCATGCACCCCTTCGCGCGACTCCTCCCACCCCAGATTCCTCGACTTCGCACTTTTGGACACGGGATGTTGTCCAATCTTCCGTATACCCGCTGTGATGGACAGGCATGGCTGGTGATCAGGCTGCAGCAATGTGCGGACAGCAAATGGCAAATTCTGCTCGGTTCGCTGTATCAAACTCAGGATTCACCCACGATGGACGGCCCGACATGTCTCGCAACTTGGCGCCATACTTGTGTAGGAAGGCGAATATTGGCATTACCCCGCCTAAAACGATCATGCCTTGAGCTGCAAAGGTCCAGGTCCATCCCGAGGCCTCGAGCCATGGGGGAGTAAAAAACTAAAACCCTATGTTAGCTATCGCCGGGTCATAAGGAATAGTAGCCACGAACCACAAAGATACCAACATTCAACATCAATGAAAAGAATGTGAGGATGCTTATGGATTGCATCGGATATGCATCGATACAGTAACTGACCACTGCTGTATTCGAAAGTTTGAATCCGCTGCCCACTGTACACACACGGTTATGGTTCGTCAGCAGTTTCCCAGGGCACTTTCAAAAGAGATGTTTTCAGTCTCTTACTGAGAAACAATGCTGCTTGCCCAACTATCCAATGCGTCCTCTTGGCAACGCTCATTCCCCAAATAACTAACCCCGCTGCCGAAGGTAATAAGGTCGCCAAATCAGCATGGTTTACTACAAAAGGTACGTTTTCCGGGATGCTTACCCGCCGTAGCAAGAAGAGCGGGATACATCAACCAGATTCTCCTCTCTGCAACCCGGACATAATTGTGCTTCCTAGCCAATCGCCTGACTAACCAATCGCTCAGTCGCCCCGACCAAACAATTTCTGAAATCACGGTTCCCAGTAGCAGCCCAAGGCAAAGGAGCCCCTGCGTAATTGCCGACTCGCCATCATAAGCGAGCGGGAAGCAGACGATCACCGCATTTGCCCACGAGTATACCATGAGGCAGACTACCGTGCAGCTAATGACAACGACGTACAACCTGAACGTGAGGATAAACCGGAATGCTGTGGCCCATACTTTTGGATGATTTAAGCTGGGAACAGGTTTCACGTTGGGGAATGGGAGATCCTTGGTCCTTTTCAACTTGAACTCCTCGACGGGTGTTGCATCCGGCACCGCGCTTTTACAGTCAATGGGGCGTGGCTCGGGGACTCTGGGCATCCTACACAGCATCAAATTTCGGGGATATAAGGTTTCTGGCATCAGAAATAGCTGTAACGAGAGCAACAACGCAAATAAAATGGCCGCCACCCAGTTGTCCCAGTTCGCTCCGACAAGGCCCACAAGAAGACTCCCACCTTGGGGATCCGTTAATTCTAACTATCCTATGTTGAGAAAACAAGCATTTACTCACACAACGGCGCCATTAGGAATCCCATGTTCCCCGACATCATCCAAAGTCCCAGTTTATGACTCCTCTCATCGTCGAAGAATAAATCGCCCACTATTAATAAAAAAATTCACTGTCACCTTTCGCCGAACTAGGATTGGAGATTTGGCGAGCTCACCTGTACCCATTGAAACAGTAAAAGCTGGACAAACCCCTAGTCCCTGGAAAAAGCGTGCAGTGAGATACATTGGAAAATTTGTGGCCGTGGGCTACTCCAACTGTAGCCAGGAGAGCTATCGCTGTGCTGACAATATGTACTATTCTTCTTCCATAGATATCGGCGATTGAAGTGACGATGAAAGGTCCTACTATCCAACCCATCGCACAGAAGCTGATACCACGGCTTGCCACGGTGAAGCTCAAGTTGAATGCCTTTTGCATGTGTTGGAATGCGGGAATTGATATGTTGGTCGCGTATGTGAGTAAAAAATAACTTCGTTCTTGTTAGCCAGCAGTCACTGAACCCAAAACTCCGCTGGAATATTATATATCAAGCTCATCGCATTAAATCATCCCGCACAAAGAGGCTATGGTAATCTGCATACTTGAACATAACGATACCCAATATCGTATTCTTCTCCCACCTTTTCCAGTTAAGCGGATCCAAAGGATCTGCCGTGGGCCGTGGCAGGATTTCAATCTCATTTTTCGAGCTCTCTCTCAAACCTACCCTTGTGCCTGGTGGGTACTCCTCACATTTGGATGCATTCGTCGACTGCCCTTCTAGCCATCGAGAAGGTTGGGTTTCCGCTTCACTGCTAGATTGATTGATCTCCATATGATCTCTGTCAACGCCAAAACTGAGACGAGGGGGTTCCCAGTTGAAAAGTGGTGGATAGGCCATAATAAATGAATTTTTCTCCTTTTGAGCTTTTTTTCATCTCACGCGAAGACCGGGGTCCGTTCCTGTCTAGGATATTTATGCTCGTCGCCGCCCGGCATCGGGACCATGATGAAGGCCAGATATGCCGCGGCCATCCCGACCAGCACATATACATTGGTTCATGTTGTGCATCTTCATGTGCTATCCCTAATGCAAATGTATTAATGCCTGGGTTATTCTGTGTTGCGGAACCGTATTGTATTGCTGTGATTTGATACCCAATGAGGACGTGTGGGTAGAACTTGGACTAAAGGTACGCCTGCTCGCCCGAGGTGACAAAAGTACACGACTCCTGCCAGGAATATTAAGAGATTCATATGGTCGCTAGCCATTAAGGGTGACAAACATTGAAAAAGCTTACCAATTGAAACAAATGCTTGAAAGCGCTGATGGATAGTACCAAAACAGCTCTTTCTAAATAACCGGAAGATTGCTTAATTTCCTAGGTTGTCTCTCAGCGACCTATGGGAGTTGTTGCGTCGCGGATCCACAATGGCTACTAGGCTACAAGGAGTGCGTCCTCTATTTTTGTGGAACACGACGACTGTAATTGCTGTTGATGTGCTGGGTGTGGATATTAACAACCCTCAAATAATGGTTTCGCCTTTGTGCCTTTCAGCACAGCCAGATGTTACGCATATATGCAAGCATACAAGGCTAGACGGTTTGAGTAACCAACAAAAGCACTGCGGAAAAGTGCCATGAATTCCGTAAGGCAATGGCTCGCGGCATTCGATCCGCAAAATAAAACCAAAGTATATACTTGCATCATATGTACAGCGAAGGTAACGCCTATTTTGTAGGCTAAACATCCAGGTGAAGCACTGTTCAAATGCTAAAGGAGACGGGAATAACCAAACTGCATCAGTTTATTCACCGATAGAAGCAAGGTGGGTAACATGTATGTACGACCACCATTTATTTGCCGCTGCCGTTGTAGGCCAGTCTGTTCGCGCTTCCCCGCACATCTTGAACGATATTCTCAGTAGCCAACTCGAAAAGCTTACTGGCAGCGGCAGCTGGGGTTTTGAGATCGTGGATACTCCGTAAGTAAGCAATCATACCGGCGACGTGCGGGGCGGCCATTGAGGTTCCGGACATGTTCGCGGTGCCGTCGAGAGATTGCTTGGCGACAGAGACGATACCCTCGCCGGGGGCGTGAATGTCGACGACCGATCCGAAATTAGAGAACCTGGAACGGTTATCGCCTCTGCGGGAATTTATGGAACCGACTGTAATGGCCTCAGGAGCGCTTCCGGGGCTATTGCGACCGGCATCGTGCTAATATTTTGGTTAATATTTTTGTATACGAAGCAAGATGTTGGGGGTTCATACTGAGTCGTTCCCAGAAGCGACCACAACTGTAACCCCGGCGTTGACTGCGGCTTTGACAGCGTCGTTCATCGGCTTATAAGTGGGACCGCCTAGAGGGTCAACATACACGTGCCTATTTGGAGTTCCAGCTACAATTTACTTACTGATACTAATGCTGACTGCGGACTTTGATTGTCTGGCTTCCCCAGTAATGTTCTTTACTGACCAGTCAAGGCCACCGAGGAGGAGACTCCAGGGACCCTAATTCGTAGGTTAGCATATAGAGAAATTGAAGCCACAACTCCAACTGTAAGGATACACACCCCGCCGCGCGTAAACACCTTGACATCCACAGCAATGGCTTTCTTTGCAATTCCATAGGTCTTTGCAACAGCAATACCGGCACAATGCGATCCATGGCCATGAGTGTCGTCGAATGCAACATCTGGGTGGAGATTGATACCAGGGATGGCACGCCCCTCGAAGTCATGATGCCTCTTGTTAATCCCGGTGTCCATAATGTAGACGAACGACCCTTCTCCAGCCCTTCTATCATACCAATAGCTGGTATCCCCTTCTGGTGGTGGGTACTTGCGGTGGGAGCCACGCTTAGGTCCGTAGGGAGCATCTTTCTGTTCAATAATGTCTGCGATGTAGACCATCCTGTCTGGTTCCACAGATTCAACCTAAATTTAAATTTAGTCTTGAATCTTGTTTTTCTCGGTGGAATAGATGGCCCACATTGGGATGAGTCCTAATCTCTTTGATAGTTTCCCGATCGAATGACCCCGAATAGGCATTGAAATCATGGATGTTGAACATCCTTTCAACACCAGGGGCCTCGGCGGTTGTAAAACCGCGAGCGGCATTTCGCGTTTGCACAGAAGAGACCCAGGCTGTATGGCTTTCAATCTCTGCCTGGTCGACACCCTTTCTGAAGGTGACGACGTATTTGTCCGGAATTATTGCATTTGCCTTGGGTTGCGAGGCCGGAGAGGCTGCAAAAAGGGGAAGAATAGTTCCAACGAGGACGCAAGTGCTTTGGAGGACGCGCATGATGACAATTGAACTTTATTTTTACTTATTGTAGAAACTGGTCGGCAAGAGAAAGATATCCGAAGATATATACCTTTGTCTCTGGGCAATATCAGATATAACGGACGATCAAACGAAGGAAAGCAGAAAGTAACCTAATTCAAAATTAAGAGATCGCTAATGCACGTTCGACGAGATCATAGTATCCTGGATTCGGAAAGGCGCGGGCCCCCAAAAAAAAAGTAGAAAGGTCCTTATTGTGGTAGACATCCTCTCATCGAAGGCTCTTCGCAGATACGTGTTGGTGGATACTGAAGAACCCAGGTTAACCATGTTGTCATGGCTACTGAAAATTAATGAATCCTCGTGACCAAAATACACACACGGAAGCCAGAACCTGGAGAAGTTTAGCCTCCATGAAAGACATCATTTCGGCTGCCGGCTCGCAAGGTTAACTTCAAGCGGATGCGCGAGCAAAACGTTGATATCCCACGATCTTGCTCACCGAAGATTATTCGCAGCGACAATGGCATGGCTTTGATAGGAGTTCAATCCTTTGTAATTAGCCAAACGGGGAAGCGCTGATATCTCAGTTGAGACGGTGATAAAGGGTCGAATACTCAGGAGTCGGACCGAGGCGACCTAGAGGGCCAAATCCGCTGATTACCGGCATGATTATCGTTGCAATCTGGGATGCGTCATGCACTCCATACTCCTCTAACGTATTCTTCTCCAAGCGTATGTCCTGGCGTTAATCGGAAGGGACTGGGAGTGCACAGAGAAACGGAGGAAGAGAGAATCTTCTGTCATATCCTTGTTGCGTCCGATTTCAAAATGGATCGTAGCTCGTGCCAATCATTTTTTGATGTAAGATCTGCGCTGACTGACTGGGATTGACGAGAGTCGCTGCCCTGGTGATCTCTTGGCAGTCCTGGAATGGCCACTCACAAACGAGAGAACACTATCTAAAGTTTACCGCGTGTTCTGGAAAATCTTCCGCGCTCAGGCCAGGTATCATGCTCCGTGTAGTGACTCTGGGGATCACAGCTTTGGAAAAGCACGGATCCCTTGCCTAGAGGAGAAAAATAAGATTGAGGAGGTACAACTTGGTTTCATTATGGGTAATTTTAAATGCAACGCATGTAGGAATACGTTTGAAGATGCATGGTCATGAAGGAAAGTCATGTTTGAACATTTTATCTTTAGGGAGAATTAGGGTATATAAAAGGGTGGGGAATTACTTACCAATATGGGCATTTTCCACGGCATTATATGGGTTCACGCACAGAATTCGGACTTTGCAAGCCTTCACTAAGAATGGCATACAAGTTAAGGGAACCTTGGTGTCAGATACTGCACACTTCGTGGACACCTCGAACTGAAGCTTCATGTCTGGTATGGTCGACCACTTGGAGTAAAACCCACTGCCCTAGCCCTCAAGTGGGCACATTTCAAGTTTGATCAGTAGACGGAAAACATAGGATAACCTAGGAGTCGTATACAGGCGATATTATAAATTGCAATTGAGCACGCCACTTGCTTATCACTTCAGCACAATCGACTGGCGTTGACGTGTATGGTATCAACTACACGATTTCCGGAATGGTAAGCGGAATTCCGGAGTACTCGCAATCACGTCAGAAAGCTGGTAGTTCGCGAGTTTCATTAATTGCACCCAGGTGCGCCAATGGCACCCTGTTGAATAACCTAGCTTCGGTTTCAACGTTGCAATCGTTTTCCTCGGGCAACGCAATCCGTAGTCCGTATCCCCCGCCGGAACCGGCTGTGAATTTGACAAGATCAGAACTGGCAGGAAAGGGTATCGATGTTTGTTTCCGTGTAGTTAAACCGCCTAATTCCGATGGTATACTAAGCACATTGTGACTTCGGCGCTTTGATGAAGAAGACGGGAGCCAACCAAGCCACACTGCGCCACCAGTGCTGGGTTTGGCCAACTGTATTTACCCCAGAGAGATGACCTGGGGTCTTTCAGGCAAAGCCACGAAATGGACGGCGAAAGGACAACTAGGTACAACTGTCGTAGCTCTGGTGTCGCCCGCTGGCTCTAATGGTGAAGGAACTCGATAAAAAGACATGATGTGACGATGCTTTTGCTCTCACTTGTGCCACTTAACATTAACGGTGGGCTTCGAATTCCAAATCCAATTCAAACAAGTCTCCGACGAAAGGTTGACGGAGGGATTAAGCAATTGAAGAGAAAGTCGTGGAGAAGACTGGCAGTCGTGAAGTGAAAGTTGTTTGGGTGGGTGCGGTTGTTGGCGTAATTTCCGAACACGTTTTATCGAAGAAAAGTAAGGTGATGCGCTAGATATGGAATAATTACGGTATTAAAAATTACAGCTGGCATGACTTGGTCAAACCGAGCAATCAATCAGCCAGCAAGCAGCTGATGCAGGTCTGCACTCGCAACGCCGCCCATCCCATTCTCCGGTGACTTCGTGCTGCTGGACGTTGCACATCTAAAGAGAACAAGGCCTGCCTAATGGCTGGTCCTCAACCTCGCAGCGATTCACCCTCTGGTCGGTCAACTGCCAGTCATGACGACGATGAGGGCTCTGTGCTGGGAACAGGATTGACGGTACCGAGTCCAATCTGCAGTCAGGCTTGAGTACCGTATACTGACACTACGAGAATAAGTCTCGCCATCTAGAAGCGTTTGGCCGAAAGGTCACAACTACCGCAAGCCATCTTATGGCCCCGAAATCCGATCCAACCTTTACAACACACTATCAGAGTGCGATGAGCGACATCCAACGGGAATTGCGCCGGCCCACAGTCCAACGAAAAGTGTTCTCTTTTGCGCAGACTACTCCTACCGACCTTGTGCGATCAAAGCTTTCAACTTCGGAAATTCAATACCGTGCCCTATCCTCGCTCCCGGATGAATTGCTTGCAAATATCCCCGAAGATACAAGTACATATTCCTTATTTCAAGGGTTTCAAGCGTCTCTTCCCGAAGGTTACAATGAACACCGGAAAAGTCATAGGAGGCGGCGATCCCATGGCCAAAAGTTGATAGAAGATTCCGGGAAAAGCTCTCGACCTCTACCAGAGACCGTTGGTTCTTTGAACCGCGAGAGAGATTCACTGCAACGGAAGCTTGAAATGCTGGGGATACGGAAGAATATGTGCAGCGCCGAAATTCATGAAATAGATAGCAAAATTGCAAACTTGAATAGTATGCGGAAAATTGTGCTAGACCGTCTGGCTGGGTTGGAAATGGATGAGGCGGAACTGGAACATGAATGTGAGACCGCGTTATCTGCTTTTGGGCCATTGGACTGACATGTTTGCAATTTAGTGGTCCAGTTGGACATTAGACTTGAGGACATGGAAGACGCCATGAATGAATCCGCGGTCGCAACGTCCACGCCAAAAACAGTCGACGCTGAAATGACCCCGATCGATTCTGAAAACCGAGCAATGGATGCATCATTCATGTCAGAATCCATATATGAAAAGATCCCATCGCCAAAGACTTGGAGACATAAATCAACAAGTTGAGTTGTCCCTCTTTAATTGATATTCCGATTCCTAATGTTTTGTGTACAAACATATAGGGAAGAGATCGATGCCTATATTACATGAACATTTTGAGCCGGGCTCTATGATTCGAGAATTAAACGCGCATAATGATATGATCACTGCTATAGATTTTGATGTTCCATTTGGCACCATGGTTAGTTCTGCTTTGGATGATACTGTTCGGGTTTGGGACTTAAATTTGGGACGCTGTATGGGGTTTTTGGAAGGACATCACGCGTCGGTGCGATGCTTACAGGTTGAGGACAACATCGTCGCTACTGGTTCCATGGACGCATCAATTCGACTGTGGGATCTAAGCCGAGCAAGTTATGCTCCAAGAGACAACAGAATCAATAAGGAGGAAGAAGATGATGACGATGCACTTGGTTTCGAGGACCCATCGGCCGAGCCTCCGCCACCTCCTCCGTCAAGCATGGAAGATTGCCCGCTATTTTCTCTTGAGGCTCATGTTGACGAAGTGACTGCCCTTCATTTCCGTGGTGACACTTTAATATCCGGCTCTGCCGATAAGACGCTGCGGCAATGGGATTTGGTCAAGGGACGATGCGTTCAAACATTGGATGTTCTATGGGCGGCAGCACAAGCTTCATCTACTATGGGTGGTGGAGAGTCTCAATGGAGGCCACCGGGGCGCCTTCCCGATGCATCAGCAGATTTTGTTGGTGCATTGCAGTGTTTTGATGCTGCCTTGGCTTGTGGTACGGCAGATGGAATGGTTAGATTATGGGATTTGCGAAGCGGTCAAGTTCATCGGAGCCTCGTAGGGCACACGGGACCAATCACATGTTTACAATTCGACGACGCCCACTTGGTGACTGGCAGTTTAGACCGGAGCATACGGGTATGTTTTACAGTTTGTTATTCCACTGGCGTTCTACCTGACTGATTTTTTTTTTTTTAAAGATCTGGGACCTCCGAACGGGCACTATTTATGATGCGTATGCGTATGATCATCCCGTCACTAGCATGATGTTCGACACACGCCGAATAGTGGCAGCCGCGGGCGAAGATGTTGTTAAGGTTTACGACAAGACCGATGGACGTCACTGGGACTGCGGTGCTGGAGTGATTGCGGAGGAAGAAGGAACCACACCTGCGATCGTTGAACGTGTGCGGATAAAGGACGGCTATCTTACCGAAGGACGCAAAAATGGCACCATTGGTATCTGGACATGTTGATGCAAATATGTACCATCTAGGAATGGTTTTGGACAAAGGATCAAGGAATGTAGTATATGTGTACATGAGCATATTTAGCAGGCAAAAAAGCGGGAGCTTGATGGATATGTACTATAGTCGAGGATATCGCATGTCATTGTAAAGTGGTCCCATAATTTGTGTCAATCCATCCATGTGCCCGGTGATCGTTTTGAAGATGAATATGTACGTTTGTATGTGTGTATGTACACTGGATCAATGATGATGTTGTAATCCGCCCACATCGACCTCCACGAATATGTATCACTGTCATCGACTACATACGATTTATTTCATTCCCTTCTCTCTTAGCCGCTCTTCGTCATCTTTTCGAAGCTCGGCGTCAACTTGCGCTCCTCGAGACGGTTTATTCCCGTGGAACTCCGCCTAGTTTGGCACCATCAACCTTTTATTTCCAATATCGAATGTGGTTGTGCATCCTAATCAAATTGGATGGCGGAAAAAAGAAAGGATTGGGAACTCACAGGTGCTAATGGGTCCTTTTTAGACAGCTCTTCATCGGACGGTGAATGGCTTCCTTTTCTGGCTTGCATCTCTCTGCTGTGGGCGCTACCTCTTCCGCTGGATACTGGAGGGTGTTCCCGGTTTCGTCGTGCGGCTTCCATTTCCGACTGGGGAACATTGTGCTGCAGGCCATCCTCATAGAGGGCGGGGGTGCCGACGTGAGATTTTCCGCTCATGATTGAGATAGAGATCAAGAGATATGCGCTAAAAGTGGGATGGAATATGCTTGTTTTGTTTCACGGCTCTTTCTGTAGCAATTGAGTGTTAGCACAACGCCTTGCAAGGGTTTGACGAGCTTACCCCATAGTTTATATAATGTTCGGAGACGGATAAGGTTCTCGGTCGACGTCAGGGTGCAAGCGCGGTGAAAGCATGAGCCACTGGATTTCAAGGCAGAGCTTCCAAGGGGATTTGAATGGATGCGAGTTCCAGCTTCGATGGATGACATCATGATCGGATGAGTTCTGGCTAGGGCTCGTAGAAGCACGTGTCAGTCGAAAGGCAATTCGTTCAGAAGCACGAATGCTAGAATCAGTCCCTTGCTCTAATTCCAATAAGTCATTTAATATTGCTCTTCTGGTAGTATCTAGTTAGGGAGGCAACGATGAGGGAGAAAAGGGTTTACGCCTTGCCTATCATGGAATAGCGCAATCGTCCTTGGTTATCAGCGCTGATAGTGAACTGATCAATTTTCTTCCGAACGACGACAACGAGCAGCAGCGGGAGCAGGTTGACATTGATCCGCCGAAGGTTTCGATATAGCATAACATGGGGAAGCGAAAACAATTGAAAGATACTGATGTGGAGATGGGTGAGGCTGGTCGCACCGGCGACGAGAGCAGTGATGAGGTCAGTTCTGGAGTCTCTTGTTGGTTTTTCCGTATCTCTGGGAGACCGCGAAGCTAAGGCCTTCATAGGACATGGAAGTGGTCAATGTAGAATTTGAATGGTTTGACCCTCAGCCTGCTGTCGATTTCCACGGTCTCAAAGTGCTACTCCGCCAATTATTCGATACCGACGCGCAACTCTTTCATCTATCCGCCCTCACCGACCTCATATTATCGCAGCCACTTCTTGGGTCAACAGTGAAAGTTGACGGCAACGAAACAGACCCATATGCTTTTCTTACCGTTTTAAATTTACATCAGCACAAAGTAGGTCTTAGCCACCGGTGCGGATGGGAATAATAATTGCTAACTACAGCTACTTTCGCAATTGAACAGGACCTGCCCGTCATACAGTCTTTAACTGAATACATCAAAAGCAAGTCCTCCTCCTCCGAACTATCTCCCCTAAAAGAGCTTCTTTTCCAGCCCTTGATTCCGCAAATCGGTCTCATCCTCACCGAACGATTAATCAATATTCCCACCGAAGTCATCCCGCCCATGTACACTATGCTTCTTGAAGAGATCCAATGGGCGCTAGAAGAAAAAGAACCTTACCAGTTTACACATTACCTAATAATATCAAAGGCTTACGAAGAGATTGAATCCAAGTTGGATATGGAGGATGACCGACCGCAGAAAAAGAAAAAGAAAGCAGGCAACGGCAAACCAGAGATCTTCTACTTTCATCCAGAAGATGAAGTTCTCCAGAAACATGCTCTGTGCTACGGCTCGTATCCATACACACACCAGCAGGCCGACGGACATTCAGATTCAAAGCGCGCCTTTCAAGAGCTGGGGATTCGGCCGCATGGATCTATGATCTTGATAGAAGCGTCAAAGTTTGAAGGGGCAGTTACTGCCGTTAAGGAGTACGTGAATACTCAAGCCTAAAAAGGATTTTAAAATGGTATCTAGTTCTATAAGACTTTTTTCCCCAGGGTGCTCCATCCACTATCTTCACTCTCCATCGTAAGTCCCGTAAATATCAGGCACGGCCATTGAGAAATCATGGCTATATATATCATTATTATTCCTGTTCCCATTCTGTTCCTTGCAAACGTTGCATCAAATATTCTACCTCCACTATCTTTGTCATTGGAATCACAGCGTTCTACGCAGTAGTTTAGTTAGCTAGGATGGAGATCTCTCACGCACGCAATTCCTCTACAGAATCTTACCTGGTACATAGCCACTACAGCTTCAACGTCGATCTTGGAATCTTCATGGGGATTTGCCGGATCCCTTCCATATGTGGTGGCTTTCAACCTCAGTCTCTCCAGCACCTTCTTCTCCACCTGCGCGTTCGTAATCGCGTCTTCAATGCCCCGTCGATCAGCCGCCTTGATCAACCTAATGAACCTCTCTGGTTCCTTTCTAAATTTCGACTCAGCGACAAATTTCCCAAAATTGATCCTCCTTGACAGCGCCTGCAAACAGCTCACGTCGCATGTCGCAGCGGAGCCGTAATTCTCTTGTGTCTCCCCGCGATCTTCCCTGCCGCCAAACTTGCCGCACGCATTGGGTAAAATCTCATTGATATATCTTGATTTTATCATATCATTGATATTCACGTCGTTCCTGTGCAAGATGTGCGGGTATTTGAGCGGTTGAAGGATCGGTTGTTCAAGGGCACTGGGGAAAAACGGATATTCGTCGGGAGATTGATAGCGGCGGACGCGGGACTGAAGGCGTTCGGTCTCGCAGAGCATCCAGTCCATAAGGCTGAGGTCGCTGTTGGGTATGTTTACTCCGCCGGGGAGGTAGATGCGCTTGTTGAGCGGGAACTGAACGCGCTCGATGAGGTGGAAGGTGATTGTGTCTTCCAGGCGGCTAGTAGAGTGATATATTTACTTAGCTTACTCGAACCCTTCGTTTCGCAGCATACTACGTAACATACTTGCATGGTGTTATTCAGGGACTAACGATGGGGAGGTTTTACTCACATCAACTGGAAGCGGATGTTGTCCAAATCCAAGGCCTTGGAGGCGTCTGAGAGGTCAATTGCTGCGTCCATTGCGTCTTAGTGGTAGTTGTCGTCAGGAAAATATGCGATCTCAATGAATCCTCTTATAGCAAAAGGCCGAGTTATTCAGCATGTGTCGAGAAGGCAGGGATGACCACAGAAGAGTTTAGGGTGAAGCTTTGGCAACATCGGGAAGAAGGTCTGGTTAGGCTAGTGGAGTCATATGAAGAGCGGATTCACGCCGCACTCAACCATGTAGATTGCCTTGTCGCAAAACAAATCCCTACTCATAGTCTCAATCTCAATGCGAGGTGACAGTCGATCAACCACACCTGGCTCACTAATATGTCACAGTTGAGCAAAAAAGACGGCACAAGGCACAATCCTGTGTAAGTTTGTACTCAGAGGATGAACTGTCAAGTCAGACAAAGCTAATGGAAACAAGGCATGAATATCATGTCGTATTGCGTGCGATTAACGAGACTTAAAAAGCAGAAATCTTCTGATTACAAGTCCATATAACGAAATCAGGCGGCCAAAGCGCTCAAACGCCCGCCATAAAATAATCAAAGCTGGGCACGCTAAGCTTCGTTCCTGAAACCAGTAAACAATACAAGGCTCCTTTTTAAATCCGAAGAATAATCCAGCCAAATGCACTATGAACACCAGAATACCCATCCGTAGAGCTCTCGCTTGTTAGAACCCAGATACCCAAACCAAACGCCCATGTAAGACAATAGTTTCAATGCCAAAAGTCCGTAAAACGGTGATTGGAAATTTTTATCGGTTTCGAGTGATATCTTGATATAGATGGAGTTAGAAGGGAAGGCGAAAGAGATGGGTGTTCACCAACCCTAGTATACAGGTAGCCAGCACACATATTGAGAAGAGCTATTCGACACACAACTGCTGTAGTTCCGGGAGCATAGTTAGAAGTTTGCAGGGATTACTTATAATGACCATGAAATGGGAGGATTTTTTAGAATACCTCTCACCAACGGTGCTAGAGCGGGAAGCTGTGAACGCGTAGTCCATGGCTAGTCCCACAAACCTCTTAAAAATGAAATGCTGTAAATAAAAAGTCGAACTTCCACAATGAAATCCGGGACATCGAAGAGAACCTAACATCATTATTTTGATACTGAGACAGGCAAAATTCACGCTTAAGCTCGAGGGCTGAACGAAGCGCCTCTGGAGGGGAAGTAGTTTCCAGCCTGATGCGAAGAGGAACCGCTGCTCTGGTGTCATGCGTAGGGTAATAACACGAGGATAATTGATTGCTAGATTGTTTATTGCGGCAGCCTAGTAGTCAAATAGTCGAAATAAGGTCTCGGACCGGGTCTACATGTGGGCATGTAGCCGAACCCGATAAACACATGTATTAACGGAGCCCCAGTTTGACTTTACCCTGAGCACAACTTTCTTCGTGCGAATGTTTGGCAAGTCGATCACAGCATCCAGCTGGAACCTCTGGATATTGTGTTTGCCATTAATGTCATATTGAAATTTACCAATACGATAAAAGCTCGATCCAAGAATCGCATCTTGCGAATAAGCTGTTTCCGGCACGCCAGGGTACGCCACCCGGAGAGTGGAGATTATGTCTTCCCGCTGCGACGGAGAGAGAGAACCAGAGTAAGCTGCACGAGCTTGGGCAGAAGATTCTAGGAACTCCGGCCGCTGTGTAGCCGCCAACGATGCTGTTGCCGCCTGTTCCCATGACCCCGAGCCCTCGGAGACTAGGGTAGACCGTGAATTTGGAGGAGTTATAGGAGAAAAGGTTTGTGCGCGGGTAACATATTCAGCCCACAGTTCCATTTCTCGTGGCGCCGATCCAGGATCCAAAGTAGCTTCTCTATGAATATGTTCGATAACGATCTCTTCTGGAATTAGAGGTCGACCCAGAAGCACAGAAAGTTGAACCTCATTTGGGTGCTCAGTCACGCACCAGCAATCTCCATGTTCTTCCCAACGGGTGAGCGCAGCAACAGGTGGATTTATCTTCCTCGTGCCCGCAACACGTTCAGCACCAAGATGGAGAAGCCCGGGGCGATATATGGTGGTGAGATATGGATCTACCAGCGCGCCCATACCAATTGAGAACCAGTTGATTCTTCGTGGTAGCAACGGGTCTTCATTCTCGGGCCTTATCGCCTGTTTGAGGTATGGTAGCCGTTGATTCCACTCGGCTTTAAGCGTTGCCACGTCACGTCGCATATCTGCAAGTCGTTGATCAACTCCAGACGACACCTTCTTCAGAGTTTCGGAGTATTTCGTCGCCGGTTGCATTCGGCACCCTAATGCTGGTAGGCTAAACCCATTTGGAAAAATGCGTTTCCGAAAGGGTTCTAGATCTTTCAGCCGGATAAATATGCCTAAAAGTGCAAATATACAAAGCACTGTTATCACTAGTGAACGAATGATCGATGCGCGTTGCTTATTGTGGCTTCGCGCGGGAGACGCTTTCTTGGACCCGGGAGTGGCGAGAACTGAACCCCCAAGTAGAGGGCTGGCAACCGGAGCCGTGTTAAAGGGACGAACTGGTTGAGGGGAGGCTACCGAAGAGGATGCAACTCGCATCTCCCGCGGAGCTAGGAAAGTAGTCCGAGGCTGGGAGCGGGCATACGGCCGGAGCGGTGGGCCAGCCATTGGATGGACTGATCCAGCTGCGCCTTCTTGCTGCTGTTGTGGGTTTTGGCCATGATTAGAGCCGCTAGCCGACAAATTGGCTGAGTTGAGACTTGTCGGATCTCCGATAACGTGACGCTCAGTATCCCAGCTAATGCTAGAGGCTTCAATACTTGGCAGAATACTCTCTTTAGAATCTTCTGCTTCTTCAGAGGCTTCTCGAAGGCTATCCAATAGCTGATCATCAGGAGTGGGCTCGCGAGCACGTAGCCGTCGACCAGGGATTGGACGGGGTGTTCGATTAGCTGGCGGAGCAGACTGGCGTCCAAATCCAGCGTTCGCTGCGAGCAAAGTCTTTCTTCCAGATATTGGGTTCGCCTGGGCATCTCCTCCTACTCCTTCTTCTTCAACGAGCCCAAAATTGTTTGCTGTAATTTTCAGAGTCTCCTGCTCGATGTGGGCACTCATCTGAGTTGCCCCGGTAGGTGGGCTCATGCGCAATTGCCTAGGTAACGTGAGAGTCCCGGTAGCACCATACGCAAATGAATGCTGTGTTTGCACAGCCGGGAGTGAAGGGCTGCCAATAGATGCAGTAGTGATTACAGTTGAATCGTGCTTGTCTGCAGTCGGCGCAGTGCGGTGTCTGGTGTGCTGGGATTGTTTGGAAGGGGGCGTGGATGGCCGACTGCGTGTGCGGCGGGTTCCAGCCATTTTTTCGGGATAATTAAATGTAGCAAAAAGTGGCGCGTTTAAAACGATAGTCTAGAGTTGGAACGGATCAGTAGCAGTGGCAGCAGAGGGAATCGAGAGGACCCGTACATACAGGTAGTCTTCATTTGGATTAGCGAGACGGGTGTCATTGTTGTTGGTGAAAGAGAGGGCAACGCGAGCCTTTAGCTATAATCATCGGAGAAGGGCGAATATCTCAAACAGACTGACCAAGCCAGAGCTGGCCTGCTGCCATCCTCTTGACTTCGGACTGGATTCACAGTCAGTCTTTGTGTTGCGTCCAAACAATATGGCTAGATGCAAACACGACAAACACACAAGAGCAAACAAAACAAAGCAAACAAAGCATGCTATCTCGCTCTCTTCGTAGATTTACGAGGCTTTCCGTTTTCTTTCTTAAACTCAAGACATCCCAGGCTTCTTGAAAACTGCCAGGTTTTGCCATATCGTTGTTTTCAATTTCTGTCGCGTATGTGTTTCATCCGTGAGGTGTAAGGCTTATCAAGTCTATCAAGTCCGTCTTGCCTTGTGAGATTTAATGGAATGTTATCTGCATCTCCTGGTCTTTCAAGCTGTGGAACCATGAAATAACCAGGTCTCTAATTGGGAACAGAATTATACAAATCGATCAATCGACTGACGGGATAGAAAAAGCATTGCTCTATATAACATGTATATGTGTATGTATATACAAAAGCAAGTCATGAGAGTTCCAAGTAATTTCTAAATAAATACCAAGAAGATAACGCTAATGGATAACAGGTAGGTATGAAATGATCAACAAATGAAAAACCAGAGAAAACTGTACATTTTCCACCGTGGATCATTCTTCTTTTATTCTTTAAGATGACCAAGTGTTCCGTTTTACCATCCTTCTGGCCACACTCATAGCTTTGAGCCACGGTTTCTTCTCAGACTTTGGTGCCGGTGTAGTTGGAGTGGCAGGAGCGGAGCTTTCTTCGTCTATCAAAGATGCCATAGATGCACTCATTTTCGTCTGTTCCACCTTGGAAGCACACATGACAGCCATTTGGCCCAGCATCGTAGGGTGGTCAATGAGGTCTTCAATTCGCACCTTGAAGTCTTCTTGCTCTAAAAGCCAGGACACTTGAGCTAGGCCCATGATGTCTCCGTTAAGATCGAAGAAAGAGGATTCAAGATTCAAGCCATTGGTGTTCTCATCCCCAAGGACTTGGCGCCAGCTGCGGCTCAGAACATCAGACAGCACAAGGAGATCGGCCCGACTAAGCCCTTGAAGCTGTGAAGAGACAAAATAACTATCGTTTGGCCTGCTCGTTTCGTCGATGATCTGTGGGGGTAAATTGGTGAGTTCTGACGGTGACATAATGGGAGAATTAGGGTCAGCTGTGATGTTGGAGGCAACATTGCAAAGCATATTTAGGACCTTTTGTGCAAAAATGGGAGTAATGTCGCCATTTTGAGAGAAGGACAGAATGAGCTCGCATTGATCGGATCCCTTTGGAGTCGAGGTAACTGAGAAGTCGGCAAAGTCCTCATCTGCTCCTACACCCCCGATCTTATACGTGTTGCCGCCTAGCTCCATCTCGCTACCATAATCAACGTTTTGATGCTGGACAACCGTGGTATAGTTTGTCCAGTCTGGCCATTCTGTACAGTGTCTCGTAATTTCACGGAATCCTAATGCCTCGTAAGGCATATTGGAGACTTGTTGATCTTGAACAAGACGAAGTAAGTCTAAGGCCGTCCATCCTTCACAAAACTGTACCCGGACGGGAACTATATTCAAACATGGCCCAACGGTACTTTCAACTCCAGGGATAGTAGCGTTCCTGCCGCTAATCGTATGACCAAAGACAACATCTGAGCGGCCAGAAAATTGCGCAAGTACCAAGGCCCAGGCAGATTTCACAACGGTCGCTGTAGTGATGCTACCATGTGCGATTGGTGGCAAAATAATGGTTTGTATAAGCTGAGTTGTTGCACCGGCGGATCTTCGATAATTAGGTCCATGTCTCCGTACAATATCGGTCATGCGAGAGCCTTTGAGAAGTGCCCTCCAATGTTGATAGTGATCAGATGTAATGGTACTTGCGGTGGTGCGCACGTAATTAGTGAACGATGACATAACAGGTAGAGGTTCGTCGTGGTATGCCGACTGAAGAGTCATAAAGATCTTTGGGAGACAGACGCCATCATATTGAGCATGGGAGATACGGATTATAATCCGATGATTATCAGTGGCTTTCTGCTTGACCACCGTGAAATTGAAGAAAGGTTCACCTAGGCGTGGTCCTTGTTCTCGGTCACGCTGTTGTAGCATGGTTGTGAACTCATCCATGTTTGACTCGGTTTCGTACACGAAGAAATCGGGCCGCATCTTGCGAAGTACAACTTGCAAGAAGCGATCGCCATGGGGGAGGAAAACGGTACGCAAAACGTCGATCGCGTGAACAAGCCTGAAAACGCTCAACTTCAACTGCTTCAAGTCCAAGGGACCATTTCCATCAAGGAAGAAGTAGTTGAGCATCCATTTCGACTCCAGAAGAGATCCCGTAATGGCCAGTCCTTGGAAATCTGTGACCGGCAATACATCAGCTATACCTCCCCTGAAGACACCGACCTTCGGACAGATATTGCTTTGAAGGAAGGCATCAATGTTTGTAGCTTTCACTAGGGAGAATCTCTGATAAAGTTCGCTCTTTGTTGCAGATCGTAGCACGGGAACGGTGCGGTGATACTGTGTGAGATCGCCCTCGCCAATATCGTCCCCGTTTCCAACTCCATCTTCGTAGGCAGTCATCATACTTGCAACGCGAATCATAGCCACCATATCTTCAAAGACGGGATTGCGGAATACGTCAGCGACAGTCAAGGCAAGACCATCGTCACGGGCTGCTCCGACAAGTTTCATAGCTGTAAGGCTATCGCCTCCCAGTTCGAAAAAGCTATCTTCCGGGGTAATTGCATCCTCATCCATTTCTAGCATGGAGCTCCACAAAGTGAGAAGCTTCTTTTCGATAACAGCAGAACGGCCTCTCTGCCGGACCCGCGCAGCCATGTAATGCACATCCGAATCATCTTTTGGATTGTAATCTAATGCTTCGTACGAATTAGTGGAAGGGATCTCTACTCGCTGGCTCTTTCGGTACGGCGAGAAATTGTTGTGGGTCCTTGCAAGGGCGGATTCGGTCAACTGGGCCTGGTTGATGACCTCAGAGATCTTACGGTCCATGAAGTCCGACATATCTAGCTCTGTAGTGCTCTTTAAAGTGCCACTCTGCAACATTTGCTGGATAACTTCCCGCACGCAGGAATCTACAACCTTTCTCAGATCACTGGAGCTTCCGATCGCACTCTGTTGATACAGGGAATCGGGCTCCTGTTCAATAAGCACGCCTAGTGGTTGAGTGGTTGGAGAAGTATCCAGACCCTTAGGTATTGTGAAGGTTTCAGCGACTTCGTGATGAGATTTTGTTTGTTCTGATGCGTTGGTGTACTTTGTGGCATTTTTCTGGGGACGGTCAAGTAGATTGGCCAGGACTGTCGCCATTGAACTTGCCAACTTCTCAGCTTCGAGATCTGAGATTGCATCGCTCCAGTATCTGAGGACTACTGCTTCATCATTCCTAGCAGTCTCTACATTAACAGTAACGGCATACTAACGTCTACAAGTTAGCCAAAAAAAAAAAAAAAGGCAAATAAGAAAGAAAAGAGACCAAAAAGAACTTGAGTTGTATATAACGAGAGCTTACCTCGCTGGGATCATGCGCGCAAAGAGTCTCAAATGTCAAATTCTCCTCAATAGCATCACTAGACTGACTGTGGTTTTGAATTGACACAGCAGTGTTGTACAGTGCCTTACCAGCTAGTCCGAGTTCATGCTGCACTTGGGCAAGGGAGCAGCGTTGGTGAGGTAGGCTGGCGAGATAATCGTCCTGTACTTTTTTAAGCATATCTTCGGTCGATAAAGAAGGTAAGAATTGCACACGGCAGCAGAGCATATTGATAAATGCCCCAAGGGTGTCCTGAATGCCGTCGACGGGTGCATCTCGACCAGCAGAAAGGTACCCAAAGCATACATCGTCCGAACCCGTATAATCTCTCAGCACAAAAGCCCAAGCAGTATGCACCACATTTGCTAAGGTCACTTTCATCTTGTCACATAGTTCATGCAGTTCAGAATAACGACAGAAATTGATGTCCACGGCGGATAGGCGTCTCTCAGTCACTATTCCGCTGCTAAGTTTGGGTAAGTAGCACGGCTGAATTCCTTCCAAATAGTTCTTCCAGAAGTGGATTTCGGTATCAGCCGATTGTTCTCTGATGAACCGTATATAGTCGCTGTACAAGGGTCCGGAACCATCTGGAAGTCGATCTTCGTACGCAGCAACCAAATCACGCATCATAACACCTACTGATCCACCATCGATGACTGCGTGGTTAATCTCAACCTTGACGAACACTCTTCCACGGTTCGTGGTGCAAATAGTGAGCTGATGCGGCAGCTTCGGGAGCTTCTTGAAATTATTATCCCTCAGTGTGATATAGGCTAGTTTGTCAATCGCTTCAGAATCGTGACAATTGACAAACAATGTGCCACTATCAACTTTCTTCACGACGAATTGGTCGAAAGTACTACCCTTGTACACGCTATCAATGAACACCGTTCTCAATGCAGCGTGGCGATGCACAACCTTTTGCCAGGCATTTGCGAGCCTCTCGACATCCACTTGCAGCCCAGGTCCTTTGAGCTTGGCTTCGAATATGCAATTGAAAAGGTATGCATCGGGATTCCTGAGTTGACTAAGCAAGATTCCCTCCTGCATAGGCGAACATGGATAGATGTCTTCCACTTCGTTGCAGTCATTGACCCCAACCTTGGGATATGTAACTTTAATGAGCTTCTTTAAACCTTCGTAAGAAATTGGAAGCAACGGATAATCGCTAAGGGTGGGTTCTGGTGTGCTTCGAACAAGGAGCAGAACCGCCTCCTCAAGAGCTTTCTTGCACTCGACCATCCATCGACGTATATCAGTACCTCGCTCCATGTCCTTACTGAACATAAAGGAGAATTGTATCTTGCCGTCCCGGACAATGGCAGATATTTCAAACAGAGCAAACCTCTGAGTATCCGGTCCGACATCAGCTGTTGCAATCATATCCTCCTTAGAGAATACGAAATCGGTTTGTTGTAGAAGGGAATCGTCGCGTTCAAGTTGTTGCATTCGGCCTAGGTAGTTGAAGAGAATTTCCATTGGCATATCCGCTTCAGTAACACCGCTCGAAGAAAGGAATTTCTGGGCAAAATGTAACCGACCATTGTCCGGAATTTTTCGTCTGACGTCTTTGATTCTTCGCAAAGTGTCTATCATGTCGTTTTTGCCATTGACAGCTAGATTTGGTTAGCACAAGCGATATAACAGATGCGATTGATTAAACTTACCAGGAATAGATAATGGGCAGATTGTAGTAAACCAGCCTACAGTTCGAGAAATATCCAGGGAAGTTTCCCATGGCTCGCGTCCGTGCCCTTCGTTAAACAATGTAGGTAACTCTCTGTCCCGAAATATCCGGCCGAAGGAGTGTACAATGGCGGCAAGGAACAAATCAACGGGTTCAGTTTGGAATGTATTGTGGCACTCGACGAGAGCCATGTTGGTGATAGTTTCATCTACCAAGAAGGTGTGTTGTTCCGCATTTTTGTAAGTGAGACTCCTGCCTTCCATTCCCCAGTAGCTAATGTTTGATGGCTTGACATCGAATGGAACAAATTTTGCTAACTCGTGCTTTTGGCAATGTTCGGCCTGCATGAAGCACCATGTTTGAAAGGAGATTGCCTTATCAACAGAGAGTGAGCCAGTCTCAAGGTGCTCTTGTAGATCCTGGAGAATAATGCGCCACGAGACCATATCAACACATAGATGGTGAGCAGCAAGGAATAGCATCTGACCGTCATTACGAACGTTAAAGAGATCTACCGCAAAAATTGGACCGTGTTCTATGTTTAAACACGTTTGAGTAGCTGCGATAATGGATGGAATACGATGTGTTCCGTTCAAGTTGTGCACTTGATAGCGATATGACGTATCGATGCCCTGTGTGGATTAGAATAATGCTCTCTTGAAGAAAGTGTAACCTAACTTACATCGGTAATCCTTTGCTGCCATAGACCAAAAGTATTGTGACTAAAGCGAGATCGGAGCATTGAATGTTGGCAAATAATTGCTTCAATCGCCTTCTTTATATCAGCAGTGTCAACTGGTTTCGTAATCCGTAAAGAGAAGCTCTGGTTAAACCGCCCGCTACCTCCGTGAATGTGGGCTGACTCGAAGTACAACCTTTGAATAGGCGAAAGGTTGAATGGCTCATTAATTATTTCCTGTCTCTGAGTGACAGTTGCGGTGGATCCAACTCTCTTGAGGAGGTCAAGGATCGATTTGGAGCGGAGGACGTCGTGCATTGAAAGGCTGATACCTTCTCTCCTGCACCGAGACATAACGCTCATTGCAGTTATACTGTCACCCCCTGTACCACAGCTTAGTAGTTTATCCTAAATGTACTGTACACGGTACACGTGGTTTTTGCTTACCTAGGTTCATAAAAGATTGATTTAACTTGACTTTGTTTAGAGGAATATTGAGAACTGTTGACCAGATATCCTGCAAGACCTTGGCCGTGCCGATTGCTTGGGTCGTATTATCGTTTTCTGCGTCTATGCCCATTATATGTTCATATGTTTTTTCATCGATAGTTTCGGCCCACGTCATTGCCTTCTTCCTGTCAAGTTTTCCGGAGGCTAGTAATGGAATATCGTGTACAACTGCCCAGGTTTGTGGAATCATAAAAGGCGGGAGTTGGCCAGAGAGGTTGTCTCGAGCCTCGTTCAATTGAACACGAATCTTCTCAATCAATGGCTTTTCAATGACAAGTTTGAGTTCACTCCCGGATATACTGGAAGCTTCAGAGGAAACGCCGTTGAGGGAAACTATTGCCATCAGACGCTTTTCGCACAAACCAGACTTAGGCATAAGGACGAGAACATGTCTAATCTGAGAATCGCTATCTAGTCGATGCTCGATTTCTCCTAGCTCCATTCGCTGTCCATGGAGCTTGACTTGGTTATCTTTGCGACCAATGAACTCGAGAGATCCGTCGGGATTATATCTCACCAAGTCCCCAGTCTTGTATATTCGGCGAATTGGTGACATGGCGCTAAACCGTGCCGCCCATACTGGGTCTTCAATAAAAGCTTCCTGGGTTTTGGAAGGGTTCTTAAGATATCCTCGAGCGAGAGCTGGTCCTGCAAGCGCTAATTCACCTATGCCGCCCAAAGGCGCAAGTTTGTTATGATTGACAGGATCTAGTACCCAGAGAGTGGTAGCTGAGATCCCGGTGCCGATAGATGCCGGGCTCTTGTAAAAAGTCACCTTTGAGTTAATTGTCGCCACCACCGAGGATTCAGACGGCCCGTACGCGTTCACCAACTTAACCTTCTCAGACCATTTAGAGATGACTTCAGGGGATAATGCTTCCCCCCCACAGACCAATACCTCCAAGCAGGGAACTGCAATAGGGTCGACAATATTTGCGACAGAAGGCGTTAATAAAGTCCAAGTGACTCGCATTCTGCGGATGGCGCCTGCAATGTCTTTAAGCCTTTCTTCTTCACTAGGCACGCAAACACAGCCGCCTAACGTAAGTGTCGTTAAGATCTCCATAACTGCAGCATCGAATGAAAGAGATGCAAATTGAAGCACGCGTGACCGAGAATGCATAAGTGCTGCAGGTCCAAATGCTGCAGAGCTGCTGCTGTAGGCCCTATGTTCAATCACAACACCCTTAGCGCGCCCAGTACTTCCAGACGTGAAGATCACATAGGCAGGGTTCTCAGGCTTTGCTCTGTCAGAAATCTCCTTATAGTCACAATGAGGTAGTGTAGCGGTCGTTGTCTCGTCAATAGTCACAACATCCCTCACAAATCCGGAGAATCGTTCCTGATATTGCAGTAAGCAGATAACTATCTTGGCATCGATTTCTGCGGCAATTTCCTGGTGTCGTGAAGGGGGATGTAATGGATCTAGGGGAACAAACGCTCCACCAGCCATAAGCACACCCATGATTGCTACAACAGCCCAAACGGATTTATCAAGACAAATTGGAACCAGAATCTCGGGCCCAACACCAAGGGCGATCAGATAAACAGCAAGCCGTGAAGCATGAGTTCGGAGTTCTTCATAAGTAAGTTCTACCTCGGAGTCGCAAACCGCAGGAGAATTTGGTTGAGAATTAGCCGTCTTGATAAATACTTCGTGGATGCACTCATTGAGGACGAAAGGCCTGTGACGATTCCACCAGGCAATTGTTTTATTGTCCTTTTCGCTGAAAACCTCGATCTCGTCTACCTTTACATTTGTGTTTTTCAAGCTTCCAGCGATTTGTTGGATGACTGAACCGAACTGATCCAAAATCCGCTCTATCTGCCAATTATTGATAAAGTTTTCTTTGTGGTAGACAGTAGTATTTACGCAATTACCTCCGATATTGCATTCGACGACCAGGGGGTAGGTGAAAAAGTTTTGAACATCGTCGGTATCCTGGAAATTCCAGAGAGATTCTTGGATATTCCCCTGAGTCGTCTGGACGACCAAGAGATTCTGGAAATCACACCCTGCTGCGGTCTCGCCATTAAGTCTTCTGATGTGCTGCAAACCCAGGTGCTGGTGTGGCGCAATATCTGCACTTGCCTGTTGCACCTTCTTCAGATAGGTGACAAGCGCTTCATTTCTGTCAATCTGAACTCTGCTTGGTACGGTTGTCAGTGTTGGGCCGACAACTTCTGCGATTCCGGGAACATTGATATTCCGGCCCGTCAAAGTTTCGCCAAAGCAAACATCATCAGTTCCTGTATGACTGCCAACAACGAGGGCCCAAGCAGCTCTAACAATGGTTGGGATAGTGACATCACTAGAATCTTGGATAGAAATATCTGTACAACTGGAAACGGTGCGAGTGGTTGAAGATCCTTCGGTAAGCGAATGTGGAATTTGAGGGAAGTTAGCAGCGGAGAGTCCTGCCAGGTTAGATCTCCAGAACTCCTCTGATGCAGCAATATCTGTGTTTTTTAAGTATTGGATAAATGCTGCATATGAAATTTGTGGCAAGGGAGAAACTTCACCAAAGTAAGCATTCTCTACTCTTTTGAGCATAAGCGGCAGACTCCAACCATCATAAATAGCGTGACTGATAGACAAAATAAAAAAGCGCGAGGCGGAGCTTGTGTCGCTGACGAGGGAGAATTGCGCCAATTTGCCGCCGTTATACGCTGGCAAATGGGCGAGTTGTTCGGTTACTGGCTTCAAACTTGAGGTGATATTCCAAGAAATACTCTCCTCTTTAGTCACGACCTGAAGAAAATCAGACGACGCAGTGTGGACAATGCGGGTCCTTAGCATATCCAATTCGTTCACAACGGTTTGCCAGGCCGCTTTAAACTTGCGCACATCAACCGCAGTACTAAGCTGGAAAACGTTCTGGGCAACATATGCGCCAGGTTGTTTGGTAGCAAGAGTAATAAACCCCTCTTGCAGCGAACTAGCAGGATAGATGTCGCGAATATTGGCCTCATGCACACGGCAAAGGCCGGCGACTTCCTGTTTTAGTCGCCCGACCGAGCCTGGATCAGGCAATAGGCTGAAAGGCTGCAATTGGATTTGTGTATCAGTTTTCAATGAGCCGCACGCGTGGGCTATATCTGCTAAGATAGGGTACCTGAAAACGCTGGCGAATGTTAGCGCAATTCCCTGTGCCCGCGCCCGTCCTACTAGTTGCATGGCAGTTAAAGAGTCCCCTCCAAGCCGGAAAAAACTATCCCCACTGCCAACAGACCCAGACGGAAGACCTAGAACTTGCTCCCATAGGTTTTGAAGTTTCCTCCCAATAGCAGACATTAGGGTGCGTTTATTGATGGCTCCGCTCAACCTGAACATTCGGATAGAGTCTGTCGATAAATCCTGGACTATGTTTCGGAGACGAGCACGGTCAAGTTTGCCGGAGGAAGTCCATGGAAGCTTTGAAACTGGAATAAAAATGTGGGGAATCATGTACGTGGGCACGGCTCTTCCAAGGCCGGTTTCAAGCGATTTTGCCATCGACCTAAGAGAATCATTCATCGGGACTAGTAGCTCATCGCAGCTGGAGCCATCAGCCTTAACCAAAGATTGATTATTATCCCGAACCGAAACAGCGAAAAACACTGCGAGGGTCTTCTTTCCACGATCAGATGGCACAACCAAGTCTACAGCCGCCTGGGTTTGTCCCGGAAGGTTAGCCTTGCAGTGGTATTCAATTTCACCAAGCTCGATGCGCTGACCGTTGAGCTTAATCTGGGTGTCTTTTCGCGAAATGTAGTTGATAGTGCCATCCGGATTATATCGGACAAGGTCGCCGGTCCGATACATGCGGCATTGACGAGAAAATAGGCCTCGGAATCGAGAGGTGGTGGCAAATTCAGGCCTATCTATAAATACCTCTGCAGTCTTTTGTGGATTATTGAGGTACCCCCGCGCGACTGTGCGACCCTCTACGACAAGCTCTCCTACCGCACCCACAGGAACTAGGCGGTTGTAGTTATTTAGATCGACTATCCACGCTCTGCACCCAACGGCATTACCAATACTATAACGGTTTTCATCACGAGTGACCCCATCGACGTCAACTTTGAGACTAGCGCAAGCAACAACAGAGTTTTCAGTTGGACCGTACGCGTTGATAATTGCTGGACCTCCTCTCCATTCCTCCATGATCTTTTCTGACATGGCCTCGCCACCAACGGCAATGACTTTCATGGTCGGAATCCGTTCCGGCGTCATAGTGCTCAGGACTGACGGGGTCAGACAAGCCCAACTAGCCTTAAATCTAGTTATGGCCTTGGGGAGATCGTTCATTCGTTCTTCGTCGCTCGGCACGCAGATGCATCCACCCATGATCAGCCCAGTGAGAATCTCCATTATTGAGGCATCGAATGTATACGAAGCAAACTGCAGCACTCTAGAGGAAGCGTTCATCAGCAAGGCCTCACCATGGGCTAGAGCGCTTGTGCAAATCGCTCCATGTTCGATAACCGTTCCCTTCGGACGACCTGTTGTCCCAGAGGTGAATATAACATAAGCTGCGTTGGATGGTAGAGGGCTGGTGGCAGGGGGTGTGTGGGTATTGGGAAGCCTGCCAACAGACTTTGGATCAAGCACAAATGCGGTTTTGGAGACTTTAGATGCCTTTTCGCTGTACTTCGGAGAGCAGATGACAAACTCCGCGCCAACATCATCAATAAGCATCCTTAACCTGCTTTCTGGATGGACTGGGTCAACGTGTACAAATGCCCCACCAGCTTTAAGTACAGCAACTTGAGCGACAATAGCCCATGCCGATTTTTCAAAACAAAGAGGAACATAGACGTCGGGCCCAACCCCAAAACTAACGAGGTGGCCTGCCAACCGGGATGCAATAGCATCCAGTTCAGCATATGTAAAGGATGCATCCCATCCTTCAACTGCTATGACCGTTCTCGGTCGAAGTAGGGCTTGCTGCTCAATAAGCTCATGCACGCATCTATTGAGCGTGCTTGGAATCTGGCCATTCCATGAACAAATTTGCTTGCAACTATGTTCGCCCAACAAGTCAAGGTCTCCCAACTGCCGATCGTGTTGATTTTCATCCACGATTTCGCCTAATAAATGTTCGAACGATCTAGCGATGTTCTCCACATGGGCATCAGATACAGTGTCCGACCAATAGCCAAATCCGACCACTAAAGAAGAACCGATAAGACTAATGTTAATGGAAAGACTAAATTCATTAGGATCGGTTGAGTCGAAGTGTTCAAATGAAATCATATGGTCAGAGGAGTTTGTTTCGGCCCCTTTCTGGAATGTGAAAACGGTGTTGAACAGAGACGCGTCAGACAAACCAAGGTCATGTTGGACCTGCGTGAGTGAGCAATTTTGGTATTCCATACCTCGCATGAAGTCCTCTTGAAGCTGTCGCAGAGTATCGCTTAACAAGGCGTTAGTCGAGAGATTTAGGCGACAAACCATCATATTGATGAAGGCCCCAACAGCTTCTTGAATGCCGTTGACAGGGACATTTCTTCCGGACGAAACAACTCCGAAGCACACTTCGTCTGTGCCGATGAATGCCCGAAGAACCAAGCCCCATACGAGTTGAAGTACATTGGCAGGCGTAAAAGCATTTTTCCTGCAGAATTTTTGCAACTGAGAGCCTTGATTGATCGTGAAGACATACTCACCAGCTTTTCTTTGGATAGCTCGAGGGGCATTAGCAAGCGAAGGCAGGAGACATGGCTCAATCCCAGAGAGATAAGCCTTCCAGTACTTTAGGCCATCCTCCTTGCGCATTGTTTGGAGGTAGTCAATGAAATCACTGTAAAGTGGGCCACGTTCGATGCTTGATCCTACCTCATAAGCCGTTGTCAAATCTTGGAGGAGGAGCGTCATGGATGTGCCATCTGAAATTGCGTGACTAATCTCTATTTTGCAGAAAATGCGGCCATCGAAGGTTTTGCAAACGGTAAATCTATGAGGCGGCCTTCTTTCACTATAGTCAAGCGGCTCGATACCTGCGAATGCTTCTTCTGCGGTATGCGACTCGATGAAGAGGGTCTGCGCTGCAACTTTCCGCAGAACGACTTGGTCCATAAGGCCTTTGCTACCGATGCTGTCAATGAACACTGTCCTTAGAGAAGCATGTCGAGAGACGACTGCGTGCCATGCCATTTCTAACCGCCGCGCGTCAACTTGATGCATCAATTTTCTCGCCTTGACTTCAAAAGCAAAATGGAACGCATATTTTCGAGGATCTTTCAGTTGGCTCATCAAAATTCCTTGTTGTACAGGAGAAGGTGGGTATACATTTTCCACGTCTGCGATAGAGGAAATATTGAGACTCGAAAGCTGGCCTTCCAATCTAGTCAAACTGCCATATACCAGTGGAAGGAGAGGAAATTCTCTTGAGCACTGGATTTTACCCTCTTGCTTGGGAAATCTAGCCACTCCCTCAAGCAGTGTGCAGCAACGAGAAACCCAATTCAAGATGGCGTCTCTTCGTTTCATGTGTTTATTAAAGCCAAACGATACTTTCAACGTTCCTTCCATGATCACAGCGGATATTTCTATTAAAGCCAAACGGGGTACTTCCGCGCCAATATCGGAAAGCGTGTTAACTGACTGGCCTCCAGCACCACCAGCAGGTTGAAGAATAGCGTTACTCTGCTCGTCTTGCTGCATTTGACCAAGGTAGTTAAAGCATATTTCCATAGGCCAGTGTTTTCCGTATTGCGTTCTTCCATTGTCTGTTAATTGTCGATACGCGAAATAAGGTCTCCCTTTTCCAGGGGTGCGGCGTCTAAAGTCTCGGACCCAGAGAATAGCATTCAAAAGAGCACGGTCATCATGAGCGTCACCATCAATAGGTAGGTAAATCGGACACAATGTGGTGAACCACCCTACTGTAGAGGAAAGATCATGCTCTGTATCCCAAGGTTCTCGTCCGTGTCCTTCATTGTATAGCGCCGGGGGTATTTCCCTATCGGAGAATTCCTGACGGAATGAAAGCAAAAGAGAAGCGATAATCACGTCAACTGTATCAACTCCAAAGTTTTCACGGCATACTGCTAACAACTGTATTGTAGAGTTTGCACTTAGTTCAAATTCTTCGGTGAGAACATGTCCGTTCAAATTTGGCTGGCTTGACATCCCCCAATAATCGAGGGCAGCAACCGGTACGTCCGAGACTGGGAGAAGCCCCTCGGCCTTTTCATTTTCTGCACTTTCTGTTTGGAGCTGGCACCAAATCTGGAATGGAAGAGAGTCGTGAGGTTTGAGTTCAGAGCCAGCCAAGGCGTCCTCTAGATCCTGAAGAATAACACGCCAAGATACAACGTCGATAACAAGATGATGAACGACCACAGAAATCTGAGGCTCGTCTCGAGGTGAACTGAACATGTCGACTGCAAAAAGGGGCCCGTTTTCAATATCTAAGCATTTCTGGCTGGCTTCGATTAACGGTGATAGCTGACCTGGTGTAATACTGTCGTGAAGGCGAAAGCGATAAGATCCTGAAATATCACCGGTGATTCGTTGGAGCCAATTGCGAGACTGGTCTTTCGCAAAGCGAGCCCGCAGCATCGGGTGAACCGTGACTAATTGATTAAGGGCGCGGATCATCTCATCAAGCCTAAATGTTGAAGTTAAGCGTAAGAGAACACTTTGATTAAATTGTCCCCAATAATCACCAATGCAATCAAAATAGAGCTGTTGAATGGGTGACAGATTGAATGGCTCCCCATCTTTGAGCTTTTGAGGCTCATTTATTTCTCTTTCAACCCCGGTTTGTGCAGCGCCAGAAATTTTAACCTTAAGAGAAAGCTCCGTAATTGATTTGGCTTGCATGATGTCTTGAACAGTAACTCCAAGACCTTGCGAGCGGCATCTTGCCATCACCTGCATTGCCGAAATGCTGTCGCCCCCCTTGGAAGTTTGTTAGAGAACATGAAAGGAATCTTCGGCAAAAAGTGAAAGAGACTTACCAGATACAAAAATGACGAGTCGCGCTCAACTTCCTCAAGAGGTAATTTTAGCACATGGCTCCATACATTTTGGAGCTCATGGACTAGGTCAGTCACCGGAGCAGTCTCGACCTTGACGTCCACGGCATTTCCATAGCTCGCAGTTCTCGTGGCCTTTTTGCCAGGCTTGATCCGTGCAGCCAACTCAACTACTGAATTGGCTCCCATGATGTCCTGCACCGTGACGGCGAGACCCTGTGAGCGACATCGTGCCATAACCTGCATAGCTGAGATGCTATCTCCGCCCTAATAAAACGTTAGCCGTGCACAATAACATATCACTAACTCAAATTGACATACTAAATGCAAAAATGACAAATTTTCCGGGTCAACTTCAGTGAGAGGCATTTTAAGTACATGACTACAAACTTTTCGCAGCTCCTCAACGAGGTTAATTTCTGGAACCTTGACGACATCTTTGAGCTGTTGCGCGGGTGGAGTTTGGTTTTCTCGTCCCTCCAGGTTCTCAATGAACTTTAAAATTTGCCGTCGGTCTAGCTTGCCGGAAGGCATAATGGGCACCGTTTTAAAGGTAATCCACCGTGTTGGAACCATGTACGGTGGGAGGCGTCGACGTAAGCGTTCTCGAATATCGGACGCCATCGAGGTTGTGTCCTTGTTGACAACCATTTCTAGTTTGCTAGACGAGCTACCTTTAGCAAAAGCCTTGGGGAAGATCGCAGCGACTAGCTTCTTGGAATGAAGCCCCTTAGTGGGAACAGTTACAAGGCAATTCAAAATAGCATCGTCGGCTCGAAGATAATGTTCAACCTCGTCGATTTCGAGTCTTTGCCCGCTAACTTTGGTTTGGGTGTCTTTCCGGCCGATGTATATGATATCCATTGACCCATCGCCATTATACCTCACAAGATCTCCGGTTTTGTACATTTTCCTATCTTCAAATTGAGTGCGCTCTGCCCACTTGGGGTTCTTGATGAATGCGGCTGCCGTTTTTTCGGGATCATTGAAGTAGCCTCGTGCAACGGTAGGTCCCTCGACGAGGAGTTCACCCACTGCTCCAACTGGAACAAGCCTGTTGTGGTTATGTGCATCCACAATCCAACAGCGGTCTAAGCGTTGGCCGATGTTAACGGGGCTTGTTTTTGGGGTTATTTTATTTTTCACTGTCGCAAGAACGGATACTTCAGTCGGGCCATAGCCATTCACAAGTTCAACTTTGTCAGCCCAAGTCGTAACATGGGATTCGGATAGAGCTTCACCAACGAGGGAGATTGTTTTGAGATTGGGTACATCTTCTGGACTTAGAAGGTGAATAAATGATGGAGTAAACTCGGCCCAGTCAACATTCATCTTGTTGATAAACTCATGTATATTATTTAGACGGTCAAATTCATCTGGCATGCAAACACAGGCCCCAAGTATGAGTGCCGAAAACGTTTCAAGCAGACTAGGATCAAATGTGAAGGATGCAAATTGGAGTACGCGGCGCTTCGGTCCGATAAACATCACAGGACCGTGTGCCATGGCACTAGAACAGAAATTACGATGTTCAACTAAATCGCTTAATCAGTAACAAGTCCATCTCAGAATTTAACAGTACACAATCCTTACCCAAAATTCCCTTTGGTTTCCCAGTTGTACCAGAAGTAAACATAACGTAAGCTGCGTGACTTGAAGGAACTAGAGGCAGTTGTCGTGTCTGCGTTGGCAAAGCTCTAAGCATGTTTATGTCGACAACTAAACTCTGGGGTGCAATAGCCTCACAAATATTTTTGTGTTTTGAAGAGCACAATACTAAGGATGCCCCTAGATCACTTGTAATTTCTTGAAGTCGCGAAACTGGGTGGGTGGGATCGAGGGGAGTGAACGCAGCACCAGCTTTCATCACTGCTAACATAGAAATTACTATGAAAGCTGACTTTTCGAAGCAAAGAGGAACGAAAACGTCCGAATTAGAGCATATGCCCAGATCAAGCAAATGATCGGCTAGATTTGTAGAGAGTTTATCCAGTTCCTTATATGTAAAGGCGCCATCCCAGGCATCAAGAGCAAGAGCGTTAGGGTCTGCTCGAACTTTGTCATAGATCATGTCGTGAATACACTGGTCATGAAGGATGGCCCCGGTTGCATTCAACTCGTTGATGAGCTTCAAGTCTTCAGCATGGATAATGTTCATCTCCCCAACCTTGGTGGTGGAATAGTCATTCGACGCTAACCTCCCAAGGAGACTGTCGAATTGACTCAAAATTCTTTTTACTTGCCATTGGGGGAGAATGTTGGCGTCGTAATGAGTATCAATGCGGACTTCCTCCTTGGCAATCGTGCAAGAGAGGTTCAAGGGGTAAGAGAAAAAATTACTTCCAGCTGTTCCCGAACTGATCATATCCCAAAACCCATTTGCAGATTCGTCTGCATTCTGGGTAATAGTCAGTAGGTTTTGGAGTTCACACGCAACTGCAGCATCAGGCCCGAGGCGTTTTATGTTTTGTAGGCCGGCAAATTGATATGGCATAGCTTGTACAAACTGATTTTGCACATCCTTCAAGAATTCAGAAATAGAGAGGTCACGGCCAATGCGAACTCTCGAGGGAATTGACGTAAACGTCGGGCCAATCATATCCTCGATCCCCGGAACGGGGGCGTCTCGACCAGTAAGCATTTCTCCGAAGATGACATCGTCAGAATAAGAGTATAAAGAGATAATCAGTGCCCAAGCAGCGCGAATAGTCGATGCCACTGTGATTTCCCTATCTTGGAGTGTCGGTAATTTTATAATTTGAGAGATCTTCTCCCGTGCATTGACTTGAAATTGAGGGTTCGGAAGTCGTGGCCACGGTGGCGACGCTGGGTCTTCTAGTCGAGTTCTCCAAAATT
The DNA here is from genome assembly GCA_001430935.1 of Amauroascus verrucosus. Classification (NCBI taxonomy): domain Eukaryota; kingdom Fungi; phylum Ascomycota; class Eurotiomycetes; order Onygenales; family Onygenaceae; genus Amauroascus; species Amauroascus verrucosus. Next base: position 366,333 of record LJPJ01002068.1, read on the forward strand.
GGTTAGATGCCTTTTCATCGACTGAGTCTAGATACTGAATAAATCGGGAAAATGGAGTTCCGACGCCAACTGTTTGAGAATTACGATAACAAGCAGCAACTCGGTCGAGCAAAGTTGGGATACTCCATCCATCGTATAAGGCGTGATGAATAGTCCAAATAAACTGCGGTGACTGAGAGCCCTCTCCGACAATAATATATTTTGAAAGGGCTCCGCCATCGTGTCGAGGTAAGTGACGATCTTCATCTGAAATTTCTCGGATTGTTCTCACGGAACTCCATTCGATCGGCCCTCTCACGACAGCTTGGAGAAAGCCCAGGTCTTCTATAAACACAATTCGAGTACGGAGGACAGAATCCATGTCAGCCACTGCCTGCCATGCCTGACGAAATCTGTTGAAATTAATATCTGGCGGGAGGCGAAAGATGTTTTGGGCAACGTATGCTCCTGGTTGTTTACTCGACAATGCAACCAGGCCTCCTTGAATAGATGTGCAAGGATAAATATCTTGCACCGACACCTTTTCAACTCCACATATACCAGAGACTTCATCAAGTAGCCCATCCAAACAGACATCTTTCGGGAGCAGAGCGAATGATTTTATAGGTTCTTGCTTCGTGACGATTTCGACCCGAGACTTGCCATGATAAGAAGGCCCTTGACAATCTGCAGCCAACTCCGACAGCTTCGGTCGCTGGAAGATGCTGGCAACGGAGAGGGTAAGGCCTTTCTCCCGAGCAGCAGTAACGAGCTTCATGGCACCAATTGAATCTCCGCCGTGACGGAAAAAGCTATCATCTGCGCCAATGCTGTCCGCCGGTTTGGACAGGATTGATGACCATAATTGTTGCAGGACCATCTCTGTTTCAGTGACAGGAGGTCTTCCACCACCCATTCCTCCAAGCCTGTAAGTGGATGCTTGCTCGTCAGACATTGACTGAGCCAAGCTTGACAACGCCCGGCGATCAAGTTTTCCTGATGCCGTAAGCAGCATCTTAGACATAGGAATATATACGCTGGGAACCATATATGTCGGGATCGACGCGGATAATGCTGATTCTAGGGATTTCGCAATTGATCGGACAGAGTCATCCATTGGAAGAAGAATTTGGTCCGAATCAGTCGTAGTACTTGACGACGACATGCATAAGAAGGCACCAAGAGCTTTAACGCCACCAATAACGACTAATTGAACGGCAGACTGGGCCGACTCTGGTAAATTCATTTTGACATGATGTTCGATTTCTCCAAGCTCAATTCGCTGTCCATTCAACTTGACTTGAGTATCTTTCCTGCCAAGATAGATTATCGATCCATCTCTACCATATCGAACCAAATCCCCAGTTTTGTACATTCTTCTGGTAGAGTCAGCACGCGGAATAGGGTCTTTTTCAGCCCAAGACGGATCCTTAACAAAAGCTCTAGCCGTCTTTTCTGGGTCATTGAGATAACCACGGGAAACAATAGGCCCCTCAACTAGAAGTTCACCAACAGCACCCACGGGCACTAGTTTATTGTGGTCGACGGGATCGACTATCCAGGATACACTTCCAACGCTCTTGCCAATATTAGAAACATCTACAGCTGCGGCATTCGGATTGTGAGTGCAGTTGATTGAACACTCCGAAGGGCCGTATTGGTTATGAATTGGAATTGAACTCCAGATTTCTTTAACTGCTTTTGTCATAGCTTCGCCTCCGATTCCGATTTCTTTGATGCACGGGACGTCAGAAGGCTGGATGAATGAGGCAACAGTTGGAGTCAGGTCCATGAATGTTGCGTTGAGCTTGTTGATAGCACCAGCGAGATTGTTGAACCGCTCTTCTTCCGAGGGAACGCAGACACAGCCCCCGCACATAAGCGTTGTAAACATCTCCTCAAGACTGTTGTCGAAAGTATAGGCGGCGAATTGCAGGCATCTTGTTTCTGGCCCAAAGCCCAGGGCGGAACCATGTGCTTCCGCACTTGTCACGATTGAGCGATGCTCGAGAACAACGCCCTTTGGCTTGCCTGTACTTCCTGAGGTAAAAATGACAAAACACGGGTTGGTTGGCTCTGCAGTTGTGCCATGGAACTCATCATATTCGGCAATTTGCTCAACCAGGTCAGCGTCGACAGCAACAACGTAGGGCACCATATCTTCAAACATGGAGGCCCTCTGGACTGATGCGACTACTATCTGGGCATCACAATCCCGAACCTTGTATTCGAGGGCTTTTTTTGGATGTGTAGCATCTAGAGGCACGCAAGCACCTCCTGCCTTCAAGACACCGAGCATGGAAATGATGGTCCATGCGGATTTGTCAAAACAAATCGGGACAAATGATTCTGGGACCACACCCAAGGCCGCAAAATAATTTGCTAATTTCGTTGTAATTTCATCAAGTTGACGATAAGTAAATTGTCCGTCCCAGGCACAGATGGCAGGGGCATCCGGGCGGGCTTTCACCTGCTGTCCCACTACCTCGTGGATGCAGGCGTCGATTGTGTCTGGGATTTTGCTGTTCCAAGACCAGATCATCTCATAGTCTGATGTGCTGACATTATCTAACTGGCCGATAGTTTGCTGAGAATTGTAGGTGATATTCTCAAGAGATCGAATAAACGCGTTTGCAATATTGCTTGCCTGCTGGTCGCAAATAGAATCTGTCCAGTAATCCAAATCGATCGCCACTTCCACATCAGAAACTTCGATATTCAGAGAGATTGGATACTCAGTCGGGTCATGGATTGGGGAGTGCTCGCTAAAGTCGATGGTCTGCTGCTTGGCGCTGCTCTTTGGGGGGAGCCGGCGATATGATACACAAGTATTGAAAAGGGAAACGTCAGAAAGTTTCAATGCGTGTTGAACCTCAGCAAGAGAAATGTGCTTGTGTGGGAGGCTATCCATGTAGTCTCTTTGGACTTCATCGAGGACCTTGCTGAGAGTAACATCCCTCGGCATAGTTACTCGGCATGCGAGCATGTTGATGAAAGGGCCAACGGCTTCATCAATACCAGGAATGGGAGCGTCACGACCGGAGGATAAGTATCCAAAGCATGCTTCGTCGGATCCGATATAAGACCGCAACGTCAAGGCCCATGCAGCATTGATGGCATTTGAGAGTGTAAGTCCATTTGAGTCGCAGAATTTCTGGAGATCAACCAACTGTTTATATCCAAGCCTTAAATTGCGAAGTACCCTTTCAACGGTTGTATCGTCACTCAATGCTGGAAAATGACATGGCTCGACACCTTTGAGATAAGAACTCCAGAATTTAATTCCTCCCACGACTGGTTGCCCTTGAAGGTAAGCAATGAAGGCACTGTAAGGTGCTGCCGGCTCCTTGGCAAGTTTTCCAGCATAAGCCAACGCAAGGTCACGGAAGATAATCGAAATTGACATGCCGTCCATAATTGTATGACTGAGTTCAATTCGACAAAATACTTTTCCATTCAGCGTCTGGCAAACTGTAAACCGATGTGGTGGCTTTGTAACTTCATAGTTAAATGTTCCTTGTTTCTTCAAAACCGGAAGCACATTATCCTCGCTCTTGCACTGCAATCGAAGCAGTTCAGCGTTTACGCTCTTAAGGACAATTTGGTTATATAAACCGTCAGAGGTTAATCCTTCCATAAACATTGTGCGAAGAGCTGGGTGACGCGCAACCACCATCAACCATGCCGAAGCAAGCCGGTCAGCGTCCACTCTACCACGATCCTTGGACTTTACTTCAAAGATACCGTGTACAGAATAGAATGCATCGTCTTTAGTCCTACTAATCAGTAGGCCTTGCTGCATAGCTGAACACGGACAAGCATCTACTACTTCATCAATGCTAGAGACACCGATTTGCGGTAATCTTTCCATAGTTAAGGAATTGAGGTTGTCATACGTCAGTGACAAGAGTGGGAAATCACTTAGAGTGATTTTTGAAGGCAATGTCACGAATTCGTCAGCGATGCGTCGCAAATCCCGCTGACATTGGACAGCCCATTGCCGAATAGCAGACTGGTGTTTCATGTTTCGGTTAAAAGTAAAAGCAAACCTCAGCTTTCCACCAGCTATCACAGCAGAAATCTCAAAGAGACCAAAGCGTGGTGTAGTTGAATCGTAGTCGGCCGAACCTCCAGCTTCGCGAGCTTCGCCAGCCATGTCATCCACAGGTTGTAAAAGCGAATCCTTCCTCTCCAGCTGTTGATACTGACCAAGATAATTGAACGAAACCTCCATTGGGGCGTGATGAAGGAACTTGTATTTGCCTTCTCGAGTATGGAACCGAGTTGCCATATAAGGTCGGCCGTTTCCAGGAACACGCCGACGAATATCTTTCACACGCATCACAGTGTCGGCGATATTGTCCACAGTAGGAACAAATATGGGATAGACAGTTGTGAACCATCCAACTGTGCGAGAAATATCAATCGAGTCATCCCAAGGCTCCCGGCCATGACCTTCGTTGTAAATCGCGGGAACAGTGCGGTCATCGAAGATCTGCGCGAATGAATGAATGAGCGCAGCGACTAATATATCAACAGGCTCGGTTCGCAAAGCATTGTGACATGATGTCAATAAAAGTGAAGTGGTTGGAGCATCAAGCTCGAAGCCTTCGCAAGCGGCGGCACCATAAGTATTTTGTCGGGGCTCAATGTCCCAATAGTCGAAATTACCACTTGGGATATCTCCAGTCGATATGACTTTAGCTAAATCAAGATCTTGACAATGGTCTATTTGAAGCTTTGACCAGCTTTGGAACGGTATAGATTTTGCTGCAAGGGAAGGGCTCTGAGGGTTTAGCAATAGCTCTTCCAAATCCTCTAGTATCACTCTCCATGAGACTAGATCGATGACCAAATGGTGTCCGATCATGGAGAGTAGTTGCTCCTTTCCATCTACATCGAAAAGGTCCGCGGTGAATAGGGGACCGCGCTCAATATTCATTGAACTCTGGCTATCAGCAATGAAGCAGTCTGTTTGGTCACGTGTTTTGATACTGTGGGACCTGAGCCGATATGACGAGGCAATGCTAGAAGTAATGCGTTGCTTCCATTCGCCGTCCGGACCATTTTGGCTAAACCGGGAGCGGAGCATTGAATGGCGGTCAATAATAGCTTCAACAGCCTGGCGAAGGCTATGCTCTGTTGTCCGTTGGGTAAGTTTCAGGAAGAAGCTTTGGTTGAAATACCCCTGGCGCTCATCACGCGCTTGGAAATGATATTGTTGGATAGGAGTAAGTTCAAAAGGTTGTTCAAGTTCTTCCTCGTAGTCAATAGTCTGAGTCGTAGTTCTTGCACAGCCTGCAAGCTTCCTGATTGACTTGCTTCGAAGCACTTCTTGGACGGTAAAGCCAAGTCCGACTTTCTTACATTGGCCCATGCATGTCATTGCTGTGATCGAGTCCCCTCCCAGGCTGAGGAAGCTCTGGTCCAAGCCAATTCGGGCTAGAGGAAGGTTAAGCACTCGGCTCCAAACCTTTCGCAGCTTGTCCTCTACTTTATTGGGAACCTCTCCGGATTTATCGCTTGTGTTTCCAGGCGCAATTTGTAAATAAAATTCATCATCGATTCCGTCGACCCATCTAGACACTGTCTTTCGATCCAACTTACGGGAAGACAGCATTGGGAACGATTCAACGCAAAGCCATATACTTGGGATCATATATGACGGCAGATGGTTTGCCAAACCATCTCGAATTTCTTCAACTCGTCGCTCCCTAAATTCTCTTTCCACCAATTTGAGTGGTGTTGCGTTCAATGAAATCTCACCAAGCAAAGCGTCTGGAAGCGCGAAGATAGACACAATGTGGCCTTTACAGCGACCCGTTTTGGGGAATAGGACCAATCCATGCTTGACATTCGGGTGAACCACAATGTGGTGCTCAATTTCACCGAGTTCAACACGTTGACCATGGAATTTGATTTGGGTGTCCTTTCTTCCAATGTAATCAAAGGAGCCTTCAGGAGAATTATAGCGAACAAGGTCGCCAGTTTTATAGAATCTTCGACTTTCGCCACACGCATTATTCGATTGGGACCATGAGGGTGCGTAGATAAAAGCATCCGATGTCTTTTCAGGATTGGCGAGGTATTCTCTTGCAAGACTAGGCCCTTCCAAAAGCAGTTCGCCGATGCATCCCGGCGCCACGAGCCGATCATGATCGTCGGGATTGGCAACCCAACAATGAAGACCGATTGGAAAGCCGATGTCTTTCGGGTCACTTTCAGCCGTCACGTGGGAATTTGTGACAGCCGCTACCGAGGACTCGGTTGGCCCGTAACCGTTGATGAGGGTGATCTGCGACCAGGTGTCGACATGTGATTGCGACATTGCCTCTCCCGCTAAAACCAAACTTTTTAAATTTGGAACCTGTGCCGGGTCTATGAAGTTTACGAATGAGGGGGTAAGAGTTGCATGATCTACTCGCATTTCATTTATTGTGCCAACAATGTCATTCATTCGCGCTTCTTCGCTAGGAACGCAAACGGTTCCTCCAACCAACAGTGGAGTGATTATCTCGACAAGGCTGGCATCAAATGTATGCGCTGCAAATTGAAGAGAGCGAGAGTTTTCACGAATGGATAACGCTGGCGCATGAGCCTTCGCACCGGAAACGAAGGCAGCATGCTCAACCACCGTGCCCTTATTAAGGATTAGCTTGTGGATGAAAGCGATCAAAATGGTATAGGGATTACCTTCGGTTCACCGGTAGAACCGGATGTGAATATCAAATACGCCGCATTGTCAGCTTTACAACGCGGCACATACCCTGGTAACCCAGAGAGCGGAGGGAGACTATCAACGAAGTCTTGGTCTATCGGGGTTACCATGGTAGTTGTCTCCGATAACCGACTAGTATGGCGGGAGGAACACAGAAGCACCGATGCTTCAAGTTTGTGGATTAAAGATTGAAGACGTGGAATTGGATGCGAGGGGTCGAGAGGAACAAACGCGCCACCGGCTTTCATCACCGCAAACATTGCGATGATATACCATTTCTACGACCATCAATTAGTCTCTGAAACTAGCAAAATGGAGAAGTCGTTATAGCATACCGATTTGTCAAAGCAGCAGGGTACTCGAGCTTCCGGTCCAACACCCATCTCAGCTAGCCGGTTGGCTAGGCGCGAAGTAACTCTATCGAAATCAGCATACGTGAAGTTTCCGTCCCAAGCACAAACTGCTTCTGCATCGGCTTTTCTGGCTGCCTGGCCCTGAAAAACTTCGTGTATACACTTTTCCACCTTCTCTAATGGCTTGCTATTCCATTTCAAAATCCGTTTCATGTGGCGATCGGTGAGGAAATCGAAATCTTCGATTCGAACGTGAGGAGAGCTAAGCGTAGCACTGAGGACTTTATCAAATGTACTAGCAACATCCAAGGCCTGATCCATAGCCATCTCGGAACTCCACCATTCTAAAAATATGCTGACCACGCCGTTTAATTGCTTAATTAGGATACGAATTCGGCACTACTCCTATCAGCAACATCGCTCAGAAACAAGGAATACAACATAAAATGTTCAACTACTCTACGTACCTCATCGGGAAGAATCATGTTTAGTGGCCGCTGGCTAACGAAGCTCTCGTTCGAAGTCCCTACATTAGCAAGCGTTTGGAGCATCAATGCCGTATTGAAGAGCTGGTGCTTAGCAGACTCCACGATACCTGATTTTCCAAACGCTACGTGATTATGAAAAGGAAGGCTTTCGAGACACTCACCCTTGGAGAGCTCTAGCAACTCGCCCAGACTTATCCCGTCGTGAACCTTCAACTGCGCAATCGACATGACTGCTTTATCCCCGTCGCTCATCTGCTGGGGACCGGTTTCCTGGTAACCGAAGCAAACCTCTTCCGAGTCTGTATAACATCGGAGCACTAGAGCCCAAGCAGTGCGCAGAACGGCTGGAAGAACCGCGCTTCCAGATCTGGCGAACTCTTGAAGCTTACGAGGCTCTCGCAAGGCTATGCGGACCGTCATAGGGCGTTTGGTGCGTTGGCTAAATTTCGCGCCAAGTCTAGGGAATAGACACGGGGTGAACCCGCCGTGGGCTGCATTGGTCGCTGTCGACATTTTCTACCTTTTCAAGCGATTTCGTCTGTTAATTATCTCTAATTGCAAATTCAGCAAAATTCTCGAGTAACTCCACTTAATACTCACATTAAGCTGTTACACAGGGTGTTGAATCTTAATTAGAGATTATTATCACGTCTATACAAACTCGCAACGGAAATCAAGGGTCTTCGAAAAACCCTATTTAATGCCTAGTCGAAGTCGCAGATGATCAGGTCGCAAAGAAATAAAGAGCCGATCTAGAAATCTTGATGAGATTATCTTTCAGAAATGTTTTGTGGTGGAGAGATTGGGATATGGCAATTGTCGCGCAGAGCGTTTGATAAATGAGCTTGCGGTATTCGGTTGATTCGAGAGGAGATCTTGGATAGGGTTCTTTTGAAGGGGATGTATAGTGTACAAGTTGGGGTGCGGGTAGCTTCCGAGCCCCAAATGGCGGTTGAAGTGCTTTCCGGAATGCGGCACGGTTAGGTGGTGATTGGAAATTCAAGGATGGTCACGTCGATTGTTCGATTGCCTTGTGGGTTGTTGTATATCAGAGATATCGACCGTTGGTACTCAACAAATCGCGATGGTGCCCAGGCACAATGAGAGCGCAAGCCGAAGATATGAACTGCGGAAAGCGGATCTCTTGCATAGTCAATTCCGCGAGGGGTACCCATTGGCATTTCAAATGCCCGCTTGGATGTTCGCTTCAACCCTAAATTCCTTGTCCCAAAATTTAGGGGCGGTGGCCAGGCTCCTGTTCTAGTACATAGCAGGGATTATCGTTGAGGACGGAGCCTCGTATCGTCTCGAAGGCAAGACATGAGTTTTGATACCGATACAACCCCGTCAAGGCTCTCCACGGCTTTGCTGGAATCGCCATACCAGAGTATCTTTCAGGTACCAAGACGGTATCCCATACCGGGTCTGATCTACACCCGAGAGACCTCTTCTTTTTGGGCTCACATTGCTTTTTCTGCGTTCGCCCTCTGGATCCCTGTTTTCAACCCCTGCCCTTACCTACAAGCCAAGAAAGTTTTATAATGCTTTGCTTTTAGGTCTGTGAAAGCTCCCATCATGGCCAGCCAATGTCTAATACAAGCAACGAACGTGCCGTGGGAGTGTTTGGTTCCCTGTTTCTCAGGCTCTGATCGGTGCGTTTTGCAATTGTTGGCACGAGGTCGAGGAAGTCAGGCAGGTGGGAATGGCACGTATTACATAACCCGAGGGCGAGGACAAGCGAGGTGGCTTGGCAGGTCCCACAGCCAAAAAACCACTTGGCCTGTGCTTTCCCTTCAGCAGCCACCTCTGTCATTTTGCTTTGGACACGAGATGCACCAGGGCTGATCCTTCAGGCGGCATACTTTAAGCTACCATACTTTAAATCCTAAATTCTTGAGCGCCTTCGCCACACTTTATTTCTCACAAAAATTCGCCTGGCCCCTTGTCTCCATACAGCCTCTTACAGGAACGGCTTTCCCAGTTACTGATCCCTTGTTACCACTTAAAAATTGAGATACCAATTATGACTAGTTAGTAGTTACAGTGGAGTCATCTCACAGGCTGAACTCCCAGAATAGAACAAACGGCTGGAGAAAAGTCAAACAATCATACACGAACAAACCAGCTCTTGAGACTCCCGGAACGCGATATTGGATTCTGGCCATATCTCTAATTGGTGCATACATCGGTCACCAAGCCGGAAAGCTCGAAAGTCACGTGAAGCCTAGCTTCAGCCCATCAGCTGCAGCCAACGCACAACCCTCTCAAATTCACAGCAATGTGCAACGCTCCTAAACTGCACATTGTTTGCTTGTTTATAAGTGCCTATCGAATTGTGGGAACCTGGTGACATCTTTGAGCAGCTCAAGCCAATTGTCCGAGCTCCCCGCACTTAAGTTTATTGATTAAGAGTGTTGTCCGAGAGACCAATCCTTTTCATTACGAACACACAACCACAAAAGGAAAAAAAAAGTGAAAAAGAACAACTCGGTCCCACACGAGTCTAGTTCGACACGAACTCGCTCTTCGCCTTGGTGTGGAGACTGGTGGCAGCTACTCTCAACTGATCTTCCCTGAAGAAAACGCAGTCTTGTTACTATATCTGGAACATCGCGGGAATTTCACATCACAGTGCACTCTCGGATTAAGCGACCGATGCGAAATTTTCACGGCTTCTGGAATGCAAGTACTCTTCCTTTGAATATAAACTTACGGCATCGCCTTTTCGAGTTACATTCTCGAAACTTAATCCCGAAGACACGACGACCATGCTCATGCTCATTGGGTTGACGATCGTTACCCAACGTGTGCCAGAAGCGTGGACGACGTGATAAGTGTCAAAAAAAAAAGAAAAAGAAAAATTCTCGTCGAAATCAAGAGACAGCCCAACGATATCAGTGGCGAAGTTTCTAGATTACAAGAAAAAAAGCAATCACAATTACCCATTGAATGTTGACCAAGTTGATGGCGACTAGCTGCATCAAGGAGGTGGCTTCCAGGCTCACCTTTTGGCTTCATGTAGCTCTTGGCGTACTATGTGCCATTTCTTATTTTTGATTAAATCATTAACACAAATGGTGTGGACTAGAAAGTAAGTCATGAGGTGAATGAAGAGTCGCCTGCAAGTCTCTGGTGGCATAACTTTTACCCTTTGTGCTTCGATGAATTCCACGACATCCGATTAAACTCTTTTTCGAATGTTTCACAGTCCACATTTGAATTTTATTTCTTGCAGAAATAACTTCCGATACTTGAGATATGCAGTACATGTACAGACATGTTCCATTCCAGGCTGGGATAGCAAGGCCAACCAGGATTCTAAAAAATTGTTTAGTATGTATTCCTTCTCCACTAAAGAGAAAGTTATCCGCGAGTTGATTCGTATGTTCTATCAGTAGAGTAACATTTGGGATGCGAGCAGGGAATAATGGCAATAATTGTCACCATTATATACGACCTCGTCTGCGCGCCTCGACGGCACGAGAATCCCGCTGTGCGCACTAAGTATGGTAACCGCCTAGTCGCTCAAAAGTAGCTTATAGAAGGAAGTGATCGCATCACTGATCAAGGTACGGCCCCGTATTTGGTGTGAGGGGCCGCGCCAAGGTTCCAGGTCTAAGTCCTGTTTTCTGGCCAGTCGATGATTATTAACTCATAACCAGAGAGACCAGGCAGACCAGATGGGAAAGAAGCACGACTCAGGTGGCCAGCGTTCCTTGTCAGCTAAGCATGCGGGAAATTAACCGAAACATTGCGCTGGGAAATAAGAGCAAGGTCTTGCTGTGTGTTTCATTCTCAAGACTAAGAGTCTCGTATTGTAATCACGTGAATGCGCCATTCCCGGAGCCGCCTAGCGTGTATTGACCAAAGCGGCTTAAGGGCGCACATCTTCGACCAGGATATCCAAACCACAAAGCTTGGCCTCAACAACACATCTTCTGGTCGATTAGGCGAAAAGATCTTCACCTCTAAGCCAAACCTGGTTTGGCCATTTCTGCAATCGACCAGAGAGGTTGGGGCCAAGATGCCAACTAGTGTGGCGTTGCCTTATTATCGGAAAGGTCCTCTGGAATCTAGCGAGCTCGCAGCACGGGAGGCCTGCTTCGTTCGATGTCACCTGTTCTGTGCCTGAATGCCAGATTTGGCCACCTTTACCAGCTCTCTGCAATGCACAAGGGTGTTCCACGCAAAGGAAGATTATATTAGCCCATGGTTCCATTGGCTCGGTGTGAGCGAGATCCCGAAATGGTAACATGGCAAAGTTGATTCCTGGTTCCTAAAATTTCTATTTTAATGCCGGGATGCAAATGTTCCATCGCCCGTATTATTATTACTTTTCTTTTTGTATCTTCCCTGTCGCACTGGACCAGGCACCTGAGGTGCGGACCCTTCCTTGCCTGCTAGCCGAGATTACCAGCCCGGAACTAAGCTGGTTCCCAGTTAATCTACTTTTTAAGTCCAGATCGAAGGAGCGGCCACCAACGGAACAGAAATAGAAAAGCCTAGATGATCTGCTTCCTGTCAACCATGTCCCTCGTGGATTCATTATGACATCTTTTATTCCTTCGGGAGGCCGCAGAGAAGCTCTTTTGTGTTCGCTTTCCTGCACTGAGTGAGCATCTCCCTGTTCTCACATTCTCCGTCCTTTCATGCCCGCTGTCTCGCCCTTTGTAATTTTCACGGGACAACATGGCTTCCCATAACCTGTCATCGTGTACGCAAATCGACGATACCTTCGGTCCGTATGCGTTACACTGTCGCAGTAGCTTTGATTTCACTCTTTTGTTTGAAGAGACCATCCTCGCTATCGTTCCTCTTATATTTCTCCTGATAGTCACTCCATTTCGCATTATTTATTTGTTCAAAAAGCAAAAGAAGGTCAATGACGGCCCATTAGTACATCTGAAGCTTGTAGGTCTACTATGGCAACCATGGCCCCCGCTGCTTCTTGAGGCAGATACTGGCGGATACTAACTCGTCCCTGGTATAACAGATTGCCTTGTCTGCCTTTGCAGTCCTTCATTTAATAATTTTAGTGCTTTGGACTCGACCCTCTGTCGACAGGACTCGGACTTCAATCGCTACCAGTGCCATTACTCTCGCTGGCGCTATCAGCTTTTGCTTATTGTCATACTTTGAGCATGTCCGCTCCGTCAAGCCATCCTTTTTTCTCAGTGTCTACTTCCTTTCTACCATTTTGTTTGACGTCGCTCGATGTAGAACTTTGTGGTTACGGCGAGAGGGCGACTATGCCTACTTGATTGCTCTCACATTTACAGTTACAGTTGCTCTTAAGTGCGTTATCTTAATATTGGAGGCGGCATCGAAACGTGGCATTCTTAAGCCTGAGTACAAGTCATATCCCCCCGAGGCTACTAGTGGAATTATCAATCGGGCCTTTTTCTGGTGGATTAATCCCCTGTTTTGGTTCGGATATTCCAACTTCCTTGCAATCGAGGACCTTTATGAGCTTGACAAGCATCTTATTTCCGAGCGCGTGCACAAGCGGATGGAAACAGCATGGAACAAAGGTATTTTTCCTCAATTCCTTTCTCAGTGGTCATGTGCTAATTATTATGTTCAATTCCAGTCAAGTCAAAGAGTCCCAACTCGTTACTATTAGTTACGCTGAGGGTATTAAAATGGCCCTTGCTGTCCATCGTACTCCCGCGCATATGCCTCATTGCATTTATGTTTGGGCAGCCATTTTTAATTAACAGAGCTATTACATTTGCCTCACAACCGACAAAAGACAATTCAGAAAGCATTGGGAACGGCCTAATTGCCTCTTACGTTCTAGTCTATGTTGGAATCGCGGTAGGGCATCTGTTAGTCCGGATAAGCTTAGCGATTCATTTGTTGATTGACGTATCCAGGTATCAATGGGACAATACCAACATTTGACCTATCGCGCAATTACAATGGCTCGTGGAGGCCTTATTGGAATGCTTTATAGGAAAGCAACCGATTTAAGCATCAAAGACGTGGATCCTGCATCGTCAATGACTTTGATGAGTGCTGATATTGAGCGCATCGTTCAAGGTTGGCAGACAATGCATGAAATCTGGGCCAATGCGGCAGAAGTCGGGATTGCCATCTTCCTTCTCTATAACCAGCTTGGAGTAGCTTGTGCCGTGCCAATTGCAGTCTCGATCTTGTCATTGTTACTGTCAATCATCGCGATGAATTTTGTAATGGCGCACCAGGCACTCTGGCTTGAAGCGATTGAACGACGTATTTCTGCGACCAGCGCTATGCTTAATTCCATGAAGGGAGTGAAGATGTGTGGTCTGAAACAAACATTGCTCACAAACTTACACAACCTTCGAATCGAGGAATTGATTATCTCGAAGAAATTTAGAAAATTGCTGATCTGGAATATGGGTTTTGGTCAGTTAGGCCCCCTGTACTTTCACTGACACCCTGTTTCGTACTGACCCATGTCCATAGCATACATATCTCAGGTCTTCAGCCCTATCCTCACCTTCACCGTATTTGCCGTCTTGGCAAAGCGCAACGGTAATAACAATATCCTCGATTTCGCCAGAGTTTTTACGTCTTTATCGCTATTTGCGCTATTGTCCGAACCCTTGCAGTCACTCATTATGGCTTTGGTGACATTCCTTGGATCTATGGGCTGTTTCACCCGAATCCAAGAGTTTCTCGACAAACCCGCACGTGTGGACCCAAGACATAAACCAACAGATATCTCTAATGACGTCACTAACAGCTCGCAAAGCCTCCTTGCGATAGAGCGAAATAGCATAATCACGGAAAAAACCCGCGTATCAAGCGCACCCAGTATTCTGGACACATCAAAATTGTCCTTTCCGTTCAAGGATGTGCCTCGTGCACTTTCTAGCCAGGATGTTGTCACGGTTCAAGATGCGTCTTTTGGTTGGGACCCTGAGAAAGAGCCGCTTCTTAAGGAAATAAGCTTGTCGATCCCCCGGGAAAAACTCACAATGGTAGTTGGCCCTGTCGGGTGCGGAAAATCGACCATGATTAAGGCTATTCTCGGTGAAGTACCATGCATGGGAGGACGCGTCGACGTTTCCACCTTGAACATGGCCTACTGCGACCAGACCCCTTGGCATATGAACGAATCTATCCGAGACAGTATCACTGCTGTGTCTGAATTTGACGAACGATGGTACACCACCGTCCTCCGGGCATGCTCCTTAGAGGAAGATCTACGGCAACTTCCTAGGGGCGATCGGACGATCGTTGGAAGCAAGGGGATTGCACTCAGTGGGGGCCAAAGTCAGCGTATTGTAAGTATTATTCCACGGATATCATTGTCCGCATATCTCTAATAGCCGGTGGACAGTCACTTGCCCGAGCCGTCTATGCACAAAAGGAAGTTGTCATCTTGGATGATGTCCTTAGCGGCATCGATGCCTCCACTGAAAATCACATCTTCCACAATCTCCTGGGGCAGAATGGGTTGCTGCGACGGCTCCACTCAACCGTGGTCCTCGTCTCCTCATCCCGTGAGTTACTTGTCCTCATAGCGTAGGATATCTATCTAACTTGGAAATAGCAAAGCGCCTGCCATACTGCGATCACATCATCGCTCTTGATGTCGAAGGCAAGATCTGCGAGCACGGAAGTTTTGAAGTTCTAAACTCCACTGCCGGCTATGTCTCCAGCTTTACCCTCCCCCCTGCTGACTGGACGTACAAACCTGACCCTGATGCCGACAATGGCGTTACGCCTCTTGTTCAAAACGAACCGGAAGGCCTTAGTAGCAACGAAGATCTCGAGGCGGAAGCTAATAGAAGAACTGGGGACGTTAAAATTTACCTATACTATGTCGGATCTGTTGGCTGGTTTGCTGCAATTGTCTTTGTTGTTTTCATTTGCGGCTTTGTGTTCTGCATTGCCTTTCCCTGTAAGTGACTCGCCTGCGTGATCCGCATGAGACGCATGCTAACTAGTACTGTTTACAGCGATATGGCTTAAAATGTGGGCTACTGCCAATATCGAAGCTCCATACGAAAGACTAGGCTATTATTTAGGTATTTACGTTATGCTTGGCTTTTTAGCGATCATCTGTCTCATTGTGGCCTGCTGGTAAATTCACTCGGTATCTCCCCCTCACCCCAAGTCAACGCTAATAGCTGTATAAAGGCAAATGATTATTACCATGGTGCCCAAGTCAGGTGAGAGCTTCCACTTAACGCTCTTGAAGACGGTTTTGAGGTAAAGACGTCTATTTCCCTTTTTTTTAACCTAACTAAGATTGGATTATAGTGCACCAATGTCGTTTTTCTCCACAACTGATATGGGAGTTACAATCAATCGTTTTAGTCAAGATCTACAGCTCATTGATATGGAATTACCTGTTTCTGCACTGAACACATTTGCAAGTATGGTGTTCCCCCTAGCTATGTTTTCTACAACCTATTAAAACATTTGGCTCTTTTAGCGTTTATCCTATGTATCGCCCAGATGATCTTAATTGGTGTTGCCTCGATCTATGCTGCAATCGCGTTCCCGGTTGTCCTTGGAGCTCTCTACTTCATCCAGAAGTACTACCTTCGGACGTCTCGACAGCTTCGTTTCATGGATCTCGAAGCCAAGGCACCATTATACTCCCAATTCTCCGAATGCTTGAACGGTCTGGCCACAATCCGTGCTTTCGGGTGGCAGAAGTCTCTCGAAGAAAAGAATCGCCAACTCCTTGACCGATCTCAGAAGCCATTCTATTTGCTATTCTCAGTTCAGCGCTGGTTAACCCTAGTGCTGGACCTCGTTGTGGCTGCCATTGCTACGCTTTTAATTATCCTCGTCGTCAAACTCCGAGGCACCATTAGTGGCGGCTATGCCGGAGTTGCTTTGCTAAATATTGTCCAATTCAGTCAAAGCATCAAGCTTCTTATTACATTTTGGACTACACTTGAAACCCACATCGGTGCCATTGCGCGTATCAAGGTCTTTAATGAAACAATGGTACCTGAAGACAAGGATTCTGAGAACAACATGCCCCCTAACAACTGGCCGGGAGAGGGTGGTATAGAGTTTAACAATGTCTTTGCTGAGTACAGGTAAGAATTTCTCGTTTATGGTATCTAGGGATATAATTATTAACACCTGTCATTATAGAACCGGTGAACCTGTTCTTAAAGGAGTGTCCCTGAAAATCAACCCTGGAGAGAAAATCGGAATTTGCGGCAGAACCGGAAGGTAAGACAAGCGTTTTTTTAAGTGCTACGCGTATGTAGTCATACCATACTAACTGTTTCACAGTGGAAAGAGCTCCATGGTCTTAAGTATTTTCCGAATGATTGAGCTCAGCGATGGCTCTATAACTGTTGACGGTGTGGACCTCAGTACGATCCCTCGGCAAGAAATCCGATCTAGAATTACCGGAGTCGCACAAGACGCTTTCCTTCTTAAGGGAACATTGCGCTTGAATGCTGATCCCACTGGCTTCCTTGCCGATGGTGCCATCGTCAATGCACTGAAGAGTGTCCAACTTTGGTCCGTTGTAGACGAGAATGGTGGTCTTGACGCTAACATTGACGACCTTCATTTATCTCATGGCCAGAAGCAATTGCTTTGTCTTGCTCGTGCAATGCTCCGGCCCAGCACCATTCTCATCCTGGATGAAGCCACCAGCAAGTAAGTTGCCTTCTGAATATGTCACGATATAAATACTAACTACGATGGTGTACTACAGCGTGGACAGTAAAACCGATGAAATCATGCAACGAGTCATCCGCGAAAAGCTTTCACGACACACTATCATTGCTGTGGCTCACAAGCTCGACACAATTCTGGATTTCGACAAGGTCGCACTCCTTGAAGGTGGCGTGCTCAAAGAATTTGATGACCCATACACACTGCTATCTAGCGACTCGGAGTTCAGCAAGCTCTATGCGAGCACGATGGCAGAACAACCAGACGAGGTGGGCATAATGGCTGATGACATTACTGTTTCATCGCGGGCGCCCGTCTCGCGCTGATCTATTTACCACGTCTTTTAATTCTGATATTGTGCTCATGGCGTCCTACATCCGGGTTGGTGTTTTAAAATGATCTTTACTAATATCAGCGTTGTATATTGCCTTGTTTACTAGTACATAGATTTCTGCGGTTCTTAATATTTAATTATTCTTTCTAACCAACCTCATCTTTCGTATGCATCTTTATGGACTTTAGACATGACAATTCTAGGCTCGGAATTCGCCCTTTTCTCTTATTTGGTCAAAGTAAAATAATTTACATCCAGGTTTCTGCCGAACTTCCCAGCATTACCTGGAAGGCCAGGAATCTGTGGGATATCATACCACCTAGTGAGCTCGCCACTAGAGGACGTTCTCTTTTGGTCGAGTGGCACACAGGTATGAGTTTCTCTTGATGCGAACTCATCACATATTATATAATTAAGCAAACATGTCATTTTAGCCTAGGTTAAAACCGAAAAATGGAGAAAAACAAATTGGGTCGTGCGCGTGCAAGTTCATTGAGGCAGGACTCCTGGCAAAGAAGAACAAAAAGTTGGAGGGGAACAAAAAAAAAAGAACTTAAGAATGGTCCTGTGCTAGGTTGGGAACATTCCTGGAAGACATGGCCGTCGTACGTATACTTGGGATGCCGAGAATGGGATATGTAAGTGTGATGACTTGCAAAATCCCGCGCAACATCAGATCTATGTTGCAGTCTCTCGCATCCTAAATAAGACATGAGTTGTCCAAGTTATCTCTCCTCCAGAGCGCTGAAGCACGGCTCGGGCGGGGGTAACCAGCAAGTCGTCCCTGGCTTATTGGGGGGGGGAGAACGGTGGAGTGAAGCGGTGGCACCGAGCTTCTGGTGCCTGAGTCGTGTGGAAAGGCCCGATCGACATGGAGCGTCAGATCTTTCCCCTATTGGTCCCCAAGTTAGTTAGGTAGGAGAATATGTAAGAGACCCTGGGAGTAAGGCGTCATAAAGGGTGAAAATCCCGCCTGGAGCCATTAACCCATGCCCATGCGAAGGTTCCTTTGAATTTCCAGCAAAAAAGCTTAATCTTTTGCCGCTAGCCATGCGTCAGCATAGTGATACAGATGACGCAAGGCAAGAGAAGAACCCTTTTGGCAACGAGAGGACTTTGTAGAGTAATAACCCATAGTTGTCTGTTTATTGGACGGTGGTTGCAATGCGCCAGGGAGACAGGCGAACTGTCTCCGGAGCTGAGGAACCGAGTTCCGGCGGCGGTGTGTGGCTGACCAAAAAACTCCTCCAAGACTTCGGCTGCGAGAATATTTTAGCGGGATTAATACCCTTTTCCGAGAACATTCCATAAAAATTCCATGATCAGGGTAGCATCCGGGCCTCCGCAAGCCATGCTGAAAGGGATGCATGCAAGGGCGGAATTGATATTGGACCAAGCGGCCGTGTGCTGATGGTGTCTGCCAACGAATCCAGGCCAAGGAGAGTTGGAATTCTTTGATTATAAATTGACATGCATCTGGAAGCGTGAGAACTGCTGCGCTTTGGAATAAGAGCGACCATTATGATGGAGGAATTCAGCCCATCAGAGGGAATGAAACGACTGGGGTAAGGGTGCCAAGAAATGGAGATCGCCGCTGCACTTTTTGTGGACCAATCACCATGTGAGGAAGTTGAAAACGTGGCTGACATAATTGCTGACCACTAACCAGAGCCAAGACTCAATCTTGAATATTAGCCAATCAAAGCCAAAGCTCCTCTCGGAAAATTCGTAATCCTGGCTAATCAGAAAATTCCATTTGCATTAGAGGCCCCCCTTCGTTTAATTAGGTTTTCTAGAATCCTGAGAGAACCGAGGGAAAAGTGGGGGTATGGGGTGCAAAGACTCCACCAGCCAGCGCCAAGCCTAGTGTTGACTAATGCCACCACTTGGTGGGATTTAGTGCTCGGTTCCACCCATCCACCAGCCATTTTGATAATGCACACCTGAATAAAACACACTTCACTTCTGCATTAGTCACTACCAGCCAGTCACCCATAATGTTTGCGGGTTGGCGCGGTGTTCGCATCTGGTACCGCGAGCGGCTGCTGTAGTTACCTCGTTTGCCTGCTTGGCCAGAGAACGGACAAAAGGCTTCGTCAGTCAGGACTTTTACTCTTGCTTGAATTGAAATGATGCTGGGGTTGTCTATCAATTCAACATCATGCGACTGTACCCGGCATGCTTCTGCGTAGACACGTCCGAAATGCCCCGTGCTGGTTACATAATTACTCAGCGCCTGGGGGGAAAGGCTATGAGATCCAGGCTTAATATCAACAAGGCTGTGAAGGGACAGGAACTGCTAGAGTCAATGAAGCTAACCTTGTGTCGGACTATAAACCGTTTCGCTACAAACCATCGCGAGCCGGCGACGTGAAACTCACTGCAGATCGGCACTAAGCTAGTTAAATCTCAACATCTAGTCCTCACCTCTCTTTTTGTCGATTGGTTTTTCCCTCAAGGAACGCCATTTCACTATTATTATAACTTAGCCCGCTCGCAATCTCGGCCGAATCTAAACGCTCTCTGAATCTCCTGCTAATTACCACATACATACTGGCGACTCCCACTCCCGCCAACATGGCAACACTCGCTTTTCTGCTCGTAACCCACTGAATACGATTTCGAGCCCACACTCTTTACAGTCCCCTCACCTGCTAATCGTGCAGGAATCCTTTTTCTACGTCATTCGTTAGGTTCAGACTGCCCCCTTTTGTCTCTACTGATCATGTCTACAGGCAGTTCAGCCGCAATCTCGGCCGCTCCTCAACCCCCGAGACACCGAAAGGCGACCAAGCAGATTGATGGGTTGTCTGCAGCGCCCCGAAAGCGACGCCGACGAGCCGTTGGAAGCGGTGCTGCTGACGATTGTTTCACTTGTGCCGGCCGCCAGGTCAGCTGCGATCGACGGAGGCCGTATTGCACACAATGTTTGGATTTGGGGAGGAGATGTTCGGGATACAAGACAACATTGACATGGGGAGTTGGTGTTGCCAGTCGTGGAAAGCTTCGGGGTTTGTCGTTGCCAATCTCTGGCTCCCAAAAGGTTGCTGCCAGTGTTTCACACACCAAAACAAGCAAACCAACTCCCAGAAGTGTACCGCAGACAAAAGGAAGAGGCGTCTCAGCAGCCGTTACACAGTCCCGCGACGATTTTGGTCGATCAATGTCACCATCTACTCCATCGACTCCCTCAAGTTTCCAATCGAGCGCTATCAGCTGGGTATCCGCAGTGGCGACGGCAGCTAGGCCCATGACAGACCAAACTAGCCAACCTCTCGCAGATGTACCTTCGTTTCCACACACTTCATACACCCCCCTAACCCGTCATGTTGAGGAAATACACACTCAAGCCGTGTATTCCAGCGCTGAACTGGACACTGTACCTGTCGAATCTACTAGTATTAATGCATTTATACCAACACTATGGCCTTATTCCGCACCGCTGCAGCAATATATGACCCCGCCAACTCCACCTAGTTCTAACCAATCCATCCCTTTGCATGCAAGTTGCACGGGAAAACAAGCTATCGATGACCACCTCGTGAAATCTGAAGATGGCACTACTCGCACCTCCCCATCTCCGCCTGAAGCGCGCTCCCCGGTTTACAGTGGTATGTACGAATTTATATCTTCCCACTCTTACTCTATCCAACAACCATTTTGGAACCAAATGGTTGGCCAGACGCCGCGCATGCGATATCTTATTGGCTACTATATGGAAGTTATTGCCCCTGTGATCGTGGCATTCGACACTCCAACTAGTCCGTTCCGATTATACATGATGGAATTGGCGAAAACTAGTGAGACTTTACAGCATGCAATTGCTACTCTGTCATTGAGTAACCTAAGGCAGAGAAGGAAAAATTGGGGCATGTCTACCGGGAAAACTCTTCCTTCACGTCGATCATCTCAGGCTCTCTATCGATTAACCGACAGGTCTATGACTCAAGGTTATAGCCCTGACGAGCAGATGAAAGAGGAAATGCTTCATAGGGCAATCGTCATCAAGGCAGTGAATGCGCAACTGGCCGATCCTATAGCTAGACGTTCTGATGCACTGTTAGCAACGCTGCTAATCCTCAGCATATTTCATATGTGTGATACCGGAGTAGCGTCCTTCAAGACACAGTTTTCCGGCGTTAGGAAACTTTTTGTTCTTCGGAAAAACACCGAAAGCTACCGCTCCGAATCGTCAAAATGGTTCCTAAGGATGTTCACTTGGTTTGACACCATGACTGCTGCTGTCAACGATCGTGACAGTCAATTAAGTGCGGAATTCCTTGACCTTGTAACCGAGACTGGCGATGAATGGGCATTGGAAAACCTTGCCGGCTGCGACTCACGATTATTCAGGGTTATTGCTCAACTCAGTCGGCTCAACCAACTTAGTCAAATGAAACCCGTCGAGCCCAGTGAATTTGTGGAAAAGCCTGTCTCAACGGTTACCCCTCCACCGTCCGTTCTTCATTATCCCACCTTCCCCCCTCCTTTCTACCCGCATGGGGACTTCATTTCTTTTCCTAGTGACATGCCATTCAACGCTTATCAAGTCTCAGACCCGCGGGTAGAGTTTTGGCAGGAATGGCGTACAATGCGCCAGAAGTTGGAAACATGGCGACTCGGAATACCGGATACATTTACAACGACAGAATCCAGTCCAAGGACGCCTTTCATGACGCCTACTTTGGCACAGTGCCCGTCCCCCAGCGCATCGCCCCATACACCACCAGCGACATCTTCGCTAGCTCATGTTCCTCCTGCAAACCTTCCCGATGTTTCCAATATCTCCGAATCTTTTCGATATGCGGGTCTTCTATACCTTGAACGTCTCGCCAATCCAGATATCCCTTCCAGTCACTCGCGAATTCAAAATTTAGTATACGGCGCCTTGCATTACATCTCCGTTGTTCAGTCAGATGTCTTTCTCCTGTGGCCTTTGTTTATTACAGGTGCAGAATGCGTTCTTGAAGCCGATAGGCAGATCATTCGTGAGAGGTGTTGCGACATACAGAAAGATTCGGGTTTTGTGAACAATCTGTCTTGTTTGCGGCTATTGGAAAAGATCTGGGCAAGTGATTCCAGTCAGAGTGCGTTCGAATTTACTTCGGGTAACCCCGATGCGCACCCGAATACGCCGAGAGCCCCTAAAGTGGAGCACATTGGTGCGCCTGCCGGTGGAATGGGTCCATCGGCTCCGGCCCGAGAGCGTCTCGGTGGAGAAGGGTTTAGGTGGAGACGGATCATCGATTCGGAAAAGTCGAGTCATGAATACATTGTTGTCTGATCTTATGGTTATTTGTTTCAATATACCCTCTTCCAGTAGATTTCGGTGCTTCAAAATGCCTCCTGCTACCGGAGTTTTCCCAATCTTCTCTAGGTCTCAAGCTATGGTTTGTGTTTTATTGTTTTAGCGGCCGGTTATGTTTGGATGGGTTGGCGATCGAGCATGTCTAAAAGCGAGTACATACGGCCGGAATCCTATGTAGTGTATATCTATATCTATATATATACTGGAGTCTAGAGGATATTAGTTCAAAATCTCTTCTTTTCATTTTCCATATCCCTGACAACGGTTTCACTATTTTTGGATTTGCTGCCTTTCCCTTAGGTTTCCTCGACAGATAGTACCCAAAACACTGCCACTGGAATTTGAATTAGCTATCGAGCCCATATCAAGAGCTTTTGAGCGTGGTCGAGATTCGCACCGCTGAGCAGGCTCCCACAGCCCCTTTGAGATGGGTAATTCTTTTCATTATTATTTTGAAACACCTTAGCTTCAAATTTACAAGCATCATCATATTGTATCCCACCCAAATAGTACATACGTCCTAGGAGTTCTAACTTGAAGATCGAGACGAAGGACAGGGTTGCTTAATGGCCGGGTTCACCTGGCTACCCCTCTTTGAGTGAATTTCAGGCTTACAATCACTGTTTTTCAGCATTCTTAGTATGAGCAAGCGCGTCGAACTTCCAGCTAGGTCAACTGGAACCTAGGTTGGCATAACTACTCTTTAATATTAGCCCCCAATAAGTGTCCCATGGTTCTCAGCCGGCTGATACCAAGAAGGCCACCCAATGTAATTTTATCACCATTTAGTTAGTAGTTAATGGTTATCCATTCAAAATTTGCAGTTTAGTCATAGGAAATTCCTCAATATTTTTTCCCCTTTTTCCTTCTCACCTCAAACACGCGAAGTTATCTAACACCCCAACAATCCTAAACATTCGTACCCTCGCTTAGAGCCTACTTGTAGAATCTAATATTGACCAGCACACAGGGGGCTCTTGTCGGAACAATCGCATGAAAGCAAAGAGACGAGAGTGAAAAAAAAAAAAGACAAGAAGGCGAAGTAAACCTAAGTTAAGATCTTCTTGCCTTCGTTCAATTGTGAAAATTCTTTTTCTAGCTGGGCCCGTCGGCGTTTCACCCTGGTATCCTCTCCTGCTACTTCCTCCAATTGTTCGGGAGTCATGGTAGCAACAAACGCAGGTGAAAAAAGATTGAGAGGACTATCCGGACCTGTAATCAGGAGAAAATCTGCCACTTGCATGCGTACGCAATCAACAAATCGCTTACGCGCAACTTTGTAGTAGGACCTGAGAATGTCATGAACCTCCATCACTTCGTGATCGGCGTTACTGAGTGGGTGATACTGGGCAACATCGTTCAAGCTGACCACCTCTCCGTGTTGGCAGCCAGACAGCGCTTTGTTCGCTAGCTGGGCATGAAAACGTTCTCGACGGCTATTTAGGTAGGTTAATAATATGATATCAGATGGGCCAAGGGATAAATTATTTTGGTGCTATTTCTTACGTACCATTTTTCCAGAGTTTCATTAAAGTAGTGATTATGGGTAGCCGGAGTGCTCTCAAGTTCGACTTTAAGGAGAAACTCGGTGTGAGAAATGGCGTCTTGATACTTCCCCTTTAGCTCGTCGATAAGTAGAGACTCAAGACTAGCACGTGCTTTTTCATCCGGGGTAACATGTTCCAATAGTTCAGTAACCAGAGAATGGACTAGGACGACCATGTCACTAATGTAACCTAGAGCAATGTGTGACCATTTCTGGGACTGCTCGTTCATGGTGACAGAAAGAAGAGAAGCTTTGAAGGTTCCCAATTCAAAGCCACGGGATTGCCGATGAACCTTTTTCAGCCAAGCTAATATTCCGTCGATCTGCGGCTGAGGCAATGAAGAGTTTTTGTGGGTAATGTCGCTAACGTCTGGATGATCATGTTCAGACCTCACATTAAAGCCGGCGTTTCCGTCAGGACAAGGTGATTCCATGGAGGAATAATTATGATCATCATCCTCTGCTTCAACATCGCTAGTGTGGCCATCGCCTGATGTGGCAGCATCATAATCGGTATTGAAACGGAAGAGGTGCCCTTTAGTAGCCATCATCTCCGCAAATATATCACCGCGATTAACTGCAGCAGTGGCCAGCCTCAGATTCGGGTGCTTACTGAAAAGTCCACTACGGCTGTATTCAGAGCGCACGGCGAGCGAGACAAGGTGTTGAAATTCCACGGCGGCCTTTGTCAGAAACTGGCTTTGCTCTGCCGATGTTTGTCTTCTCGTACCCATTTTCTCGATATTGTTCTTCGTTTCTCTTAACCTTAGGTTGATCTCGGTTCTGACCTTCTTGCTATTAATACTATATAATGGTGCATTAGGAGATAGGATATTTTACCTTTGGAAATTCCCGACGTATGTGATGCGCCATGATCTCCTGGAGACGCGTCCGTAGGGAATCGATCCCCGTCCTATCTTTACTTACCTTGTTCCATGGGGCTTTGCTTGCGAAAAAGTCCCGCTCAATCTCCTGACGGCTCTGCTTCTGATTTGCAAGCTGAACTTGGCTAGGATTCCGAAGGATGTGCCATCCAAAGGTGAGTTGATGGGCCCTTCCTTCAAGCAAGTCAACGACAGGCGGCTCTGCTCCTTGATCGACCAAGTCGGGTTTTGTTAAGACGCCCAAGGTTCTAGCGCCGTCTGGGTCCACCTCCTCCGCCCATTCAAGGATATCCTGTGTAGCGATATCAACATTGGACGGTATTATCGTCAACATCACAGATCTCGGGTTTTCCATGTAATCGCGAACCATGCGATCGACCATGCTTTTATCAGCCTTTGTGGTGACACCAACCGTAGTCTTTCTAAATATGCCCGGGATATCAACGATGCTGAAGTGCTCTTGGTTTGGCCCGGATACTTCTAAACGGAGGATGTCCTCTGAGAACGTTCTTTTCGCGTCATTATCCCCGTCATCAATGCCCATAATCGTTTTGACCTAAGCCAGTTAATATGGAACACACGAACCGCTGGTGTGACTAACCTCTCTCATGATTTCTGCGAAGACAGCAGAGTCTATGCGTTCAAGCTCGGTTCTTGACCACTGACTGACACGGTCTTTGTGGTCTTTCGAGCTATTTGTAGCAGGAATAATGGAGGCGGTGAATTTTGTCTCTGGCGACCGACGAAAAATGATCTGCGTTGCGAAGCGCGTGCAAAGACCACTATGTCGCGGGAATGGAAGCTCTGTGAGGCCTTCTAAAACGGAACTTTTTCCACTAGACTGATCGCCCACCACGACAAGCTGCGGGAGAGCGATGTACTCTCCAACGCCGCAAGCAAATAGCTTGTCTATCTTATCAAGTAAAGAGGCGTCAACAACGCCAAGTTGAAAGTTCTTGTTCTCCATTGTGGACGGGTTCTTATTTTGTGAGGCATAGAGACACGAGGCTGCCCAGGTTAGATAGGAGATTGTGAAAAACCATTTTCTGAAGTTGGAGGCGTATCCATCAAATTTATAGAGGCCTCCCTCACAAAGCTATGGAACTTTCCGTGTGTTTCTAGGTTTGATGCAAGAAGTTCTTTCATTATGGCTCTTTTTGCCGGCATCATAATGCCCGTGCGAGAGATATCTATGGGGTATGAAGACGCGAAGACAAGACGCAAGTATGAGACAAACCATCAACCAGCAGCTGCTTGATGAATGAAAGGTTTTTTGATGTAGCTTGAGATTATCTCCGGCAATTTATGCATAAGCGCTCAGATGGAAGGAAATTTTGAGACAGCGATCAAGCAGGGCTACCTCTGGCACGGTGGAAGTTGTTGGGGAGTGAGTCCTAAGATAAAGAGAGACAAAAGGCCCCAGGGGTCCAATTTTCTTTCATATTCCCATCTTTGAAGCAATGTTTCATGGGATATAGCGGCTCAAATAGACTGGCTCTTCCAGCCTTTTTAATTGGCTATCCGCGTCGCTAGTCATTCAATGCTGGCAGTACCCGTCATGCGTTGGCCAACGTTTGCTGGAAAATGCGATTCGGCGAGGAAAGGAGCAGAAAGAGAAAAAGAGAAAAAGAAAGAAATGGCAATATCGTACTTCGTATGTGTGTATGTACTTACAATACAGACATACTTTGTGCTGCCGTCGGATGCAATCTTTTGGTGGCTTGCAGGTGAAAAGCTGATCGCGAAAAAGGACTAGCTACAAGTTACCAGATCCCTTCTCTTCTTGGCGATATTCATCTGCTGTGTTTCGACTTCTTCACCGAAAGCTTCGGTGGCTTTTCGAAAGCCCTTCTAAGGGCGGAGAAGCGGACGGGCTGAAGGGGGAGGCGACGGGATGATGTCTTCATGCAGCGGTCGATCGATGTATTCTCCTGCACCAACTTGCGTAGAAAAGCAACTCTCTTAGCAGGCTTTTTTCGAAACATATCAGCTACCTGGTTATTACTATTAATTAATGGCCCTCTTCGTGCAGGGTTACAATAGTTAGTATTAATATACGGAGAGGAAGAAAACGAAAAGAAAAAAATTAAAAATAGCAACCCATCATGCATGGGGCTTATTCTTGCCATGTGCTGGAGAACGAATCCGGGCCATCTTGTCGATTCTGGGCAGTTTTGGTTGGTTTCATTAGTGATGATTATGGGCATTTGGCTGCAAAGGACACTCTCCTTGGACTCGACATTGTAAGATCTCCTCTGTGCCAATGGGGCGCCAGGGTGCACATCACCCGATACTCTTGTTTCTTCTGCCCGTTGCCATCCAGTTATCTTGCTTGATCCACCGCATAAACGACAAGAGACGCTTGAGGGGCAGTTAATATTACTCTGGCTGGGCGCGGCTAAAAAGAATCCCTGTCCTAGGCGGATGGGTCGGAATAGGACAGATGCAGCTCACCAGCTGATTCTGATGGTCTGCTGGGAAGTGGACAAGGAAATACGACAGTCTTTCGCCTGGGCCCTTCTCAAAGTGGGATGTGGCAGTATACGACTTTGATAGGGTAATGATTTGACAGGGCCTTGATCGCCTATGGGACTAGTTATCCCTCTCCCCATCGCTCTGTGACTGCGCCGTACGTCATTTTGGCAACTCTCGAAACTCTTTGGTTGGAAATCATTGAATCAAGAATCAAAAAATGATTCAGAAACGCCTCAAAACCCGCAACGACTCTTCTCACAAGGCAGCCGCCAGAGAGGCGTCAGGATCAAGTGCTTTTAGAGGCGAAGGATTACGTGGCTGGGCCAATAGTCTGAGCGGAGGAAGGATTCTCAGTCTGATTAGCCTCCCAGACAATGAAATCTCTGCGCCGAAAAGGAGCTATTAATTTCACAAGCGGGAAGCGCCCACAAATGAGACTGAAAAATTTTTCCATCACCTTCGAACTGGATCCTGGTCCGAGCGGAAGGCCACAGTCATATCCAAATTATGTTGAGGGCGCTGTAGCCTAGCAATCGCGCATTTTCCGTGACCTTTCTCAAAGGACGGTTTCAGCTTGTTGCGGCTCCAAGGATTGGTTTTTTACCAGGGTCCTGCTATGCGATTGCAAAATGCCGCTCACTTTTTCTCGTTGCGCCTCAGAATTCTTCGTTGCTGGGCCTCTCTTCTCAGCTCTCCCCTCGCAGGCGTGTTCATAGATGCTGGAATTGAAGCGGCCTGAAGCAACGCCAGAGAAATCATCCCCCCCAATACAAGGAGTTACAGAGAAATACAGGCTCCTCACTTCCTCAACTGAGCCTGGCCCAGTCATCGTATTTACACGAAATCCGCATTCGTTTGTTACCGCGAGGTCGGCCCCACCCGGCCCCCCAGCACAAGCCAATAGCAACCCGTAGAAGCAGTGATTCTGTCCCAAAACGGGCCGCAATGCCCCACCGGGCCCTGTGGCGCTAGTCGTATGTTCCCTGTAATTTCCATGAATGTGACATTCCCCCTCCATAGATTACCATTACCGCTGGAAAACGCACGCACCACCGCACACACACAAACTGATATCTCAATTTTTCCCTTTTCTTCTCTTCTCTTCTTCTCTTCCTCTCTTCTTCCTCCAGATCTCCTGGTTTACTCTCTCAAAACCAGCAAAAACCCATCCATTTCTTCCCTGTCCTCCAGGCTTTGTTCCCTGGGTATTAGCCGTCTCTGTGTCCACGGTTTCCCTCCCGAATCTCCATATTCTGCCCACAGTTTGGACCGTTAGCCGAGTTTTTTCTCTAGACTCAAAACTCTAGGCGAACGGCTTGCTTTGTTGGATCGAACTTCCCCATCTTTGATCCAGCCTTTCTAATTATCCACTTCAACGTTGTCGGGAGAACTCTGAACCAGAAGCTCAAATGCACCGCGGGCAAGATCAGTCCTATCGCTTTCTCTTGCCTCCAATAGATACCTCACCCCGGTGACGGACCATATATATCGTCGTTTGGATTTCTCTCATCTCTTCTAATTGATATCCTGTATAATATATCGTTCCCTTTTTTTTTTCGTTTTTCCCTTGTTAATCTTTCTTTCTCCGCTCTGGGGTCGGAGTTCTTGTCTTTTCACTGTCTTTTTATCTCCTCGTGTCGATAACGGAGTTGAGTTCGTCGGATTCTCAAGGCGCTGGTTTTATCCTTTTCCTTTGAGTTCGTGAGCGTTCTTTCAAGCTATATACCCTCCATGCCAGACCTTCGATAATGTATCATCATTACTCCAGTCCACCGCCCGGGTGGTCTGCCGCCTACGATTACGTTCCCTCTCCCTCCGGCCCTCACTACGCCTACTACAACCCGCAGTACTCGTCACCACATGCCTCGCCTCGGTCCGCGAAACGACATTCCTATCGCGCTAGCTATTCAGGGACCAAAGACGGTGGGCCGTACTATTCAAATGGTGGACAACATCAATGGCAGGCTTACTACGAGGGAGTACCTGAATATGTCGCCACCCCTCGCAAACCCGAGCATGTAAGTGGTGCTTTTGGTGATGAAAGTCGGCCCAGGTCCCATAGCTGGCAGAAGCCGCCTCGTCCTTCTATGCCAAGCAAAAAACACTACAATCATTTCTTCACATCTCGAACACGCAGACAGTCTGTCTTCTTTGATGACGATCGGTCTGACTCCGACTGCGATGTATATGAACATACGCCTTTCGGGGCTGGTTCTCATCTTTCTGAACACAGAACGTCGCGCCAAGATGACTACCGCCGTTCTAAATTTGAATCTCGTCGCAAGCAGCCCACTGATACTTACTTTGATTATGATCAGGTCCCCTTCTCTGTATACGATGAGGCAGATTCTCCTAAACGCTCCCGTGCCCGTCGTGCTTCAACTTCAGCTCGCACTCCACAGAAGCCACCAAAACCAGCCACAAACGTCAAAACCCCGCCAAAGGCCACTGAAGAAGACGCTATACGTGCCGGCATCCCCGCTGGCTATTCGATAAAAAACTGGGATCCTACTGAAGCCCCAATACTCCTTCTCGGTAGCGTTTTCGATGCAAATATGCTTGGAAAATGGATATACGACTGGACGGTTTTCCACTATGGCGCAACCGCGCCCATGTCGGATGTTGCGGGTGACTTGTGGTTGTTGCTTATCAAACTCGCGGGCAAGGTCAAGAGAGCGGATGAGTGTGCCTCGTTGATTCATTGCAGAGAGACGAGGGAAATGGTAGAGGGCTTTTTGGAGAGTGGTGAGCGTCTATGGGCTCGATTCAAGAAATTGCTCAAGGCATGTGAATACTACATGTTAAAGGCCGCCAGGCGCGAAAACGGAAAGAATTCCTCCATGACTATGGGTCGAAGTGCCGGGTGCGAATTCGTTGACTCCATTTTCGGTCGCGATCGGGAATTGGAGAACACAGAGAAGTTGATGAATAGTATCCGGCTATGGAATATGCGGTTTGACGCAAATTGTGAGGAGATCCTCCGACAGCCAACAGACGCTTAAATACTGTACTCTATCTTTAACACCTAAAGGAGGTGGGCCCGCTAGTTTCTAATTTACGTCGCTCGACATTTCCACTTTCGTTCGAAGTGACAAATCGATTTCGGCATATTTTCTATTATTGTCAGAAATTGTCACCAGAGCCTTTTACATTTATCCAACGCCCCAAACGCTCCACCGTTCACGCCCCATTTTTTCGACTTCAGAGAACTTTTTATATAAACTATTCGCCCTCGCAGGCACCAAACTCCCATACAACACAATATCTTTACAGATACATCTGTCTTAACTCTTTATTGGGCCTCGTGCGAAGCCTTGCTTCTTGTTCCGGCGCTTGGGGAAATGCATCTGGGGGTTTTCTCGTCTGCATTGAATCGTACCCAGTTCGAAATTATATTGTCTAACTGTTGCCTCATTTCTCGGCGCGATGCATATTCTTCTTGGTCGGTCCTCAAGCCTCTTTTCTGTTTCCGTTATCTCGTGTGGGAAATATTTGGTAATACCCAAGAGACGGTCTCTAGTTTGCTTTGGCTCTACTCTCTTTTCCTTTGTTGTCTTTCGTCATTTGCTTTTTTTCCCTTTTAATGATACCACTTTGTTTTTTCCTTTTTTTTGTCTCTGATCTCTCTAATGTTGAATCTCTTTTGACTTCACGACGCTCCTTATCGAAACCTCTTTACAATGTGTATATAGGCGTACACGTGCAATACTACTTAACTTTTATTTTCCAACTACACTTATGAATTCGTTCCTGAGTAATTTCATATCCTTTATGAGTCCATCACCAGTTGTATTGCAGGGTGTATAATTTCCACTCTCGAATGGTCAATTCAATTCGCCTTTGACTTGCCAAGATTGTATTTCTTTTCTGAAATCCACTATCTTGTCCGTTGGCCCAGCATTTATCAATGTTGTTTTCAGCAAAAAGCAATGGGACTCGGAAGATGGGGAGCGGCATCGCGGGATCTTCAGCGCCATCCGACAATCGGAGAGCCTAGACCACCGAGACGAGACGAACACCTTACGCCTGTGTGTCCACAAATGCACAGCGCGGAAAGCCAGAGTTGCTTTTTTCTCAAAAGCTACTTGCTGGGGGCAATGCGTTGGCTAACTTAATTATTTAGTTAGCCTTAATCTTGGGAGTGTGTCTTCACCGCTTCTTTTTCTTCGAGACTGTGCCATCTTTGTTAACGTATGATGATGGTCGGGCGAAACGTGAAGTGGTTCAAAGACTTGTTCTGTTAGGCATGTATGCATGGAAGAAGGGAGTGTTGGATGCCCAAGGTGTAGAAATGTAGCTCGATGAGCCGCGTGTGTGCATCAAAGCTCCGATGCTCGGAGGAAGAGAGGGGGAAAGAGGAGATTCGAGGGAGTGCGTGCGGTTATTGTCTGGTCGTTATGGAGGGTGTAAGGAATACGGATTCTTGGGTACATGGTGTCTCTTTCTAAGGCTCACACATTTCAAGTCTAGAATGTATCTATATATCAAGAT
The DNA here is from genome assembly GCA_001430935.1 of Amauroascus verrucosus. Taxonomy (NCBI): domain Eukaryota; kingdom Fungi; phylum Ascomycota; class Eurotiomycetes; order Onygenales; family Onygenaceae; genus Amauroascus; species Amauroascus verrucosus. The sequence goes on from LJPJ01002068.1 coordinate 398,554, forward strand.
TGTACCGTCGAGTGTATGTATATGTGAGTGTGAGTGAGTGTGAGTGTGTGTGTGTGTGCCGTGTAGGAGGTGGATACTACATACATGTCTTCCTCAGAACATGAGCTTTGTTAATGCTGGAGTGACGGCGAATGGCTTCCCTCTCTGGTCTAGTGCCGTATCTCAAAATCATCTGGATGCGCGCCCCAAAAGGTAGTTAATGCGCTTCAAACCGGCGAGAATGATTTCAGCTCCCCCTTCCAGAACCACCAACTATTCGCTATCACAAACTTGCTACCCGCCGCAATCCACAACGCTGTCTCGATTCCCCCAGTTGCGCGCGCCAACCATCCACCCACGATCGCGCCAGATATAACGCCAATCACGGCGTTGAATCGTCGATTTCGCTTGACGTTCTGGGACAGGGGAAGCAACAGCCCTGGGTCGGATGCGAGGTCGTAATATAAACTCGTTAGCACAGTGGTGGGTATCTCGTTGAACCCTAGAAGGCGGCTGGCTGCCATTTGACCAGAGGACTGAAACGCAACGAGGGCGATGGTTATGAGTTCTAGGAACATTGCCTTGTCTGGCTTGGGGTCGCTTGCGGTGACGATGCCGCTGCTACTACCGCCACTGCCGCTTCTGGTGTCGTCGTTGTCGCCGGCTTGAGGCCCCGTTTTCCCTGGGATCACCCCAGCTTGAAGGAGAGTTGCGGCGATGAAGAGTAGGATGGACTGAATGGCGAATGTGCCGATGAGCGTGCGTCGCTTTTGCGGACCTATCCACCGGGTCATTGAGAAGATGCAGCTGCCGATGATGAAGGAGCAAATTGAAATGAGGGATTTGAGCCATTTGGAGGTCTGGCGGAAAGCGTAGTCTGAGGCTCCGAGGCCTAAAAAGACTGTGTTGCCTGTATACAGGTCAGCCTTTGTGCCTCTTTTCACTGCTGTGGTTGGAGGGTTCAGTGCTTGGGAGGGGGGAGTATGAAATAACTACCTGTTTGCATGCTAACAAAGCAACCCCATGCTCTGAATACAGAGCTATCACATAATCCGGACAGGAAGTAGCAGAAGAGAAATATGATATCCGCGTGCTTGAGGGTGATTTCGCCCTCTAGTCGTCGCGCAAGCCAGCTTTCTCTAGGTGTATGGATGCTCATCGGTGTCTCCAAAGTAGGGCTGCTGCCTTGATGACCGTGAGCAGGACTCTGCACCCTTCGCCCAGGGTCATTGATAGGTAAAGAAGGCCCGTGGGCATCCTGGCAATCGCCCTGTTCGACATTTCTGTCGTCGAGTCTCGGTGACGAGGCCACTGGGGACGGTTTGGGTGATGCCATTCGCAAACTTCGAGCTCGCTTCAAACGTTTAACAAGCCAGCAATCATGAATCTTTTTCTTATTTTCAATGTCTCTTCAGGGCTCCATGAGACTTTATTGTTAGACCGTAAACATCAACGTATGAACATAGGTCTCCGGCTAACGAATTATAAGAAAAAGATAAGAGTCTAGGATTCGCACGCGCGTCTGTTCCAGTTTATTATCATCATCATTTATTTATTTATTATTGTTATTTATTTATTTTTGAAATACTAAAAAAAAAAAAAAGCAAATGAGTCAAACTCGATATCGGCTCCCAGCCGGTTGTGGCTTCTTTTGCCCGAATTCCAAAGCAAAAAAAGTAAAAAGGTCAACTAAAAAAGCTTCATCCCTGCTTTTTAGTCGAGTCTGAAGCCTCCAACCTGCTCCACCCAACTCCAACTTCTTCTTTATCTACTCGGATTGGCAATTTTTCTTCAACTAGACTCTTTCTGAAGACAAATGCAATTGTATGATTTTGATACTACTTCGCGGCACGAGCATGATCGGGTTGGTTGCACAACTTTAATTTTTGCTCAACTTCGTAGGCTGTGATGCCAATTCCCAGGTAATGACAGCACAGTGACATATGGCCTCGCCGAGCCCAAGTATCGACAGTGCTGACAATATGGCTAGTTATTTTCGGGTCTCCCCTGGATTTCCTTCATTTGCAACAGGGAATTTCTCCTCGTCTATTGATCTTAGGATGAAAACGATCAGATGTTCATCGTTTATTCTTTGGCCTATGGCTTTCCATGGCTCCATTTACTCGGAAAGGGGTTTCCTGCTATTGTGTGACTGGTTGAGGTCTAAGCCACTCCGTTTTTCCCCCCTCTGCCTGTTCATTTGCCTAAAGGGCGATCTAAACTACACCCTGATGCCGCAACGCATCTAATCTCTGCCCATAAATGCCAAGCTCTGCAAGAATCTCCTCTGTGTGTTGGCCGAGAAGTGGTGGATTGATCCGAACAGACGGCTTCGATTCGCTGAATTTGACGGGGAAGCCTAGGGGCAAGTTCATTTTAGCTTAGGCTATCTCCCGAGTGCTGCAAAGCACATTAACATACCAGTGACCTTGAACTCTCCATCTGTTGCAGCATCCATTTGTAACGTCTTCACCATCTGTCTCGCTTGCGTCTGGGCGTGACTGAATGCTTTCTCTATCGTGTTAATCGGCCCATATGGCATGCCACTATTCTCAAATACCACCAACCATTCATCAGTGGTTTTGGCTTGAAATAGTTTGTGTAGGATCTTATTCAGCTCCATCCGATTCTCGATTCGGGCGTCGTTGGTGCGGAACTTGTCCTCTTCAGCAAGTTCGGGTCGGCCGAGGCGCTCTGCCAGAATGGCAAATTGTCTATTATTCGTTGCGCCCAGGACCAAATAGGAATCCTTTGTTGGGAACGCATCGTATGGAACGATGCTGGGATGCGCTGTTCCCCATCTTTTTGCTTCACGACCCATGTTCAACCAAACCGAGGCTACATTGACCATTAATGCTAGCTGTGTCTCAAACAGGGACCCGTCAATCTTTTGGCCCTTGCCCGTCCTATTTCGTGCATGTAGTGCAGACACAATGGCACCATGCATGAAGAGTCCCGTGCAAATATCTGTGAGACCAACTCCTGGCTTGGTGGGAGGCCCATGGGTTTCTCCTGTCACATGCAGCAATCCTCCTTCAGCCGCGGCGATGATATCGTACCCAGCGCGTGTAGAGCATGGACCGGCAGCTCCATAACCTATGGTTGTTAGAGCTTTACTTTGACGTGAACCTTTATCACCTTACTTACCCGAAATACTTGCGTGGATAATTGACGGATTTACTTTTGAGAGAGTATCATACCCGATTCCGAGTTGGGCCATTTTGCGTGGCACAAAATTATCAACGCTACAGTGGCATCATTAGGCTTTTTCATGTTCCACTCCGGAAAGGACAGCTACATTGGGTACTTACACCACGTCGACTTTCTTAACTAGTTCCAGCAAAATCTCTCTTCCTCTCTCACTCTTCAAATCCAGAGTTATAGCACGCTTGTTTCTATTGACGCAGGCGAAATAGCAAGAAATTCCGTCCTTTTTCCACTTCTCACTCTCGCCGTGGATTCGCCAGTACCTAGTTTCATCCTGGCATACGGTTATCCATGGTTAGATTCTGCATGTTATGCGTTTACGTTTAAGGCCTGGATTAAGATGGGGGTACCGACTCCTTTGCCTGGTTGCTCGACCTTTATTACGTCGGCACCATAATCTGCGAGGATTTGTGTGCAAAAAGGGCCCTACTTATGTGTTCAAGTTAGCTATTCAATCTGGAATGCTTAGTTGAAGTATCAAATCTCTATATGCGAGCTCCTACCGCCAACACTCTTGTGAGGTCCAAGATTTTGTATCCATCCAGTGCACCAAGGCTTTGCGATTGAGAATGTTGCGTGTCGTTACAGAGAGTGGGCGAAGTCGAAAATGGCGACAAAAAGGGAGAAAAAGAGCCTGGGCGAAACGAGCGGAAAGATATGAAGAGGTTAGAAGCGCGACATTTGGTAAACAATGGTGAGTACCTGGATCTTAGGAAATGACAAGGCGACATAATTGCAGCACACAGGCTCAAAAAGAATCCGATGCCAATGTTATCTTGATTGCGTGGGGTGAGCGGCTTTCATATAGCCCACTTGGGTGCCTGCACCGTCGTCTAAGTGATCCAAGAATTGTCTGTTCTACACCCGTGGGATAACCTACGGTAAGCAAGTTTAGGTATTACTTTTCGCGGTTAATCTTCGATACAGTATCCTCTCCTTTCCTCTTCTCCCACCGTCCCCTCGATTCGACTCGATTTCGACCAAGAAATGGCTCGGCATTCGGTAATTTCCCCGGCATTTTAGTGCGCCTTAGTAGCCAATAATATTACTTGAATCCACGATTTTATGTGGAGCAGTTCGGCTTTCCACTCTAGGAAGCTCGGCCTTCCGAACTGATGTTCGTTGAAATGACGAGATATTTAATCGCGCGAGACGAAGCACTACCTTCAGGTCATAATTCGATGTCGGATGAAATGGGTTGGTGCGTCGAGGAGACAGGGGTTTCCCGGGGAACGATCACTCCTAATATCTGAACCTTTTGTGATTTCTCAACATCCACTTTTAATTTTGAACTGACAAACACTGGCTAAATTTCCCTAGTGGTCCTTTTTCAATCCGTCATCGGTTTGCTTTTGACTTACTTCTTAGGTTTGAAGGTAAACAAGCTCATCCTTCAGGGTGGCTTGGACCGCCTGGCTCTTTCATAGTGATGGCTCCCTTACGGATTGGGGGTCAATTGGTTAGTTACATCTATCGAAAGTGCTTTGAGTCTTGCTCGTTTGCCTAATACAATCATGGAAAAACATTAGTTCTCCCAAATCGCCCGGCTAATCCACCATAGTCATAAAGGGGCTAGGCCCCTCCTCTCCCCTTCTTGCATCCAGCCGCCATTCACTTCAACAGCTACTCGTAGATTTCTCACAACAAAGGCAACCGAATACCTCCACTCTTCTAACCCTGACTGGACCGAGTCACAGATTACCGTACGGGAATCCATAGCCAAGATCTGCACCGACTTTCCTGACGAATACTGGCTTAAACTAGACCAATCAAAAGGCTTTCCCACCGATTTCCAACACGCTCTCGCGAAAGATGGCTGGCTAGGCATCTGTCTGCCTCCTGAATTTGGCGGTGCAGCGTTGGGCATCTCCGAAGCAGCAGTGATGATGCAGACGATTTCAGAATCTGGGGCAGGCATGAGTGGCGCTAGTTCGGTGCATATGAATATTTTCGGGTTGGAACCCGTGGTTAAGTTTGGGAGTGAGGAGCAAAAAAAGAGATTTTTGATACCGTTAATTGAAGGAAAAGAAAGGGCTTGCTTTGGGGTCACTGAACCAAATAGTGGACTTGATACACTTAAGCTAAGCTCAATGGCAACAAGAGATGGGGACGATTATATCTTGAAGGGCTCAAAAATTTGGATTTCCACCGCTCAGAACGCAGAAAAGATTCTTATCCTTGTGAGAACAACGCCGGTGGATAAAGTCACCAAACCATCGCAGGGCCTATCGCTGTTCTACACAGATCTAGACAGATCACAGGTTGAAGTTATGGAGATTCCAAAAATGGGTCGTGCAGCTGTGGACACGAACACCTTGTTTTTTGAAGACTGGCGGGTTCCCGCTCGGGACATGATTGGTGAAGAGAATAATGGCTTCAAGATGATCATGCACGGCATGAACGCGGAGCGCATCCTAATTGCCGCCGAGGCATTAGGGCTAGGATTTGCCGCGCTGAGACGAGCGGCCATGTATGCCGGTGAAAGACACGTCTTTGGTCGGCCTATTGGGCAGAATCAAGGAATTCAGCACCCACTCGCGGACTCGTGGATGCAGCTGGAAGCGGCGAGGCTGATGGTCTATCAGGCTGCGAAATTGTATGATGCCGGTCACGCTACGGGTGAGTATGCTAATGCTGCGAAGTATCTTGCTGCAGAAGCGGCTTTTCGAACATGCGAGCGGGCCGTCATGTCTCATGGTGGAATGGGTTATGCTAAAGAATACCATGTTGAGAGATACCTACGGGAGTCGTTTATCCCACGCATTGCTCCTGTGAGCCGAGAGATGATTCGGAATTATATCGGAGAGAGGGTTCTAGGTCTCCCTAAGTCGTATTAGTATTTTAGAGCCCCCGTTGACAAAATGAGAGCACTAGGGTGTTTTTCCTTTTGATACATTTGTGGATTGTTTATCTTTGGCGGCTATGAAAACAAGGGTCGAAGCTGAGGCAGTCGATACCGGTCAGGCATTTACAGTCAAGGGCAGAAATTCATACCCGAAACACCCCTCATCTTGGGGTGGAGGTTCGTTAAATAACTAACTACCTACGCCAATCAAGCAAAAGCCAAGGAGGCTTAGCATCTAAACATGCAATTGATTTCTGTGCTTTCTGACGTATCCATTGAGAGGCCTAGTTACGTGACATCTTGCTTGCACCTCAATTCCAGCTAACTACAAATTTATCACCAAAAATATTCTTTTTTGGGCATTGACAATACTTTCCTATTCACTTTCCATAGAACAATGTACCAGTCCACTCAAACCTCACTCGATTCAAGCCCGCCTCTTAAGACACTAGGCACTCACCATGTAAGGGGAAATACCAGCACGTTATGCCGGCTTCGCCGGCACACCTTTAAGACACTTGATCTCTTGGAATCGGTATGCCTTGCAGTTGAAAGGGTTGTTTGCCGCCCCAATATGGGCCATAGCAGCGTTTGCACCCAGTGGACAAGGGGCAGACAATCCTTTCTCAGGTGGGCCTGCAAGGCGCAGACAGATCGCGCAATCACCAAACATGCAAAATCCTTCGCCTTTAAATATGGCAGCAAGAGCTGGAGTCTTAAAGTTCGCAATGCCCATGTGAGGTGTTTGGTTTCCGAACCAGCCAGGACCGTTGTCACCACGCTGACCAAGTTGGTCTTGGAGAGCCCACGTGCCGTCTTCGGGAACGTATTTGCCCATGTCCTCGTCGCAATTTGCCGTGGTTTTGCAAACCTATAAAAGCATGAATTAGGAAATTGAATATCCCAAGGGTATCTTCAGAAAACGATCATAACATACTCTGAAGATAAGATTTCCGATGTCTCCGCCCGATTGATAGGTTCCATCAACAGCACGGTTGAATTGCAGACCATTGACGTCAGTCATTGTGTAACAGTGACCGTACTGGAGGCCGAGGTCACCATCACAAGCGCAGACATAATTTTTACTGCACGGGAAACATTTTGGTGGTGCAGGTACTGGCGGGATGCACTCCCCGCCTTCGAACTTCTGGCTAGAACTGCAACACTTTCCCGCCTTCGCTATAGGATCCCAAGACCAAACCAGGGGGGGCTTGCAGCAACCACCTTGGTTCTTGTCGACTTTGTCAACTGTGAATTTCTCGTTGAGTCGGTTGCAGCATTTCCTATCGCCGGTAATGGGTTCGGTATCTGGAACATACTAAGCTCAGCTGGAATGCTCTATTATAGACTGTTTGATTGTGAACATACAGGCAGACCCAGCGCAGATGACACACACATAACCACCTCCTTCTGCTGGACTAATAGTAGTATCGGGGCCATAATTCTTAGTGCAAAAGTCAATATACTCCTGCTCCTCGGCATTAGGAGCTGCTGCAGCCAGATCGGCTGAGAAGAAGTAAAAGTAAGCTAAAAGTGAGAAGACGATTGCCTTCATGATGAACAGGGAAATCGATAACAAAGAGGATAGTCGACAATGCAAAAGAAACAATGTTCCTGCTCAAGGATAGATCTATCAAATGATGGGGAGGATGGCGCTTTTAATACTTCTCCGAGCAGCCAAATAGGCCTTGGAGAGCCTTTCTGCCTTGGCTAGATTATCTCTTCCAGGGGATTCGTATTTTCGTCTTTAGCGAGGCCCTCGTCATCACCAATATCCTTGGAAATCGAAGAGGCCATGCATTGAGCTTTTGACTTTGAGGAAATTCGGGTCCGTGAATTTCCAAATGGGGAGAAACACATTCCGTCACACCGAGAACTAGTTCGCTCGAAATTTTCAGTCCTCTGTTCTCGTTTAGAGCCTGGCGCGAATGGCTAATATCTTAATTCAAATCCAGGCCGCACGGATGCTTGATGCTTGGGGGAAATGCAAGGAATGCGGTGGCCACAGCATGGGTACGTGTTGTGTTGTGAGGCAAATTTGCCATTTGATTGAGGCGTATAGTCATCGAGCCTCCCACCTTTATGTAGATGCGGATGAAGAACAGGGTAAATAACCTCCTAGTTCAGGGAAGACACAGGCCCCCAGCTAGCCTCATTAGCATACCAGAAGAGGATCTCTGTTGTAGCGAACTAGCGGGACCTGAGTGACGTGAACCACTTTGGCTGCAAATGGCCCTACGATTCAGGGCAGAAGTCAAATTCACTTAACTAAGTTAACGCTTGGCTAAGGAAACATGAACCATGGGTTAGGAATTGTCCGCTGAGTTATGGACTAGATGTTGTATGCACATATGCATGTATATATGTATGTATATACATACATGCACTCAATGGCATTGCTACATACTGATGCTTTTTGGCTTCTTCCTTGCAGCACTCGGGCTGTCCGCTTCACAGCTAGCCACAAGGTGGCATCAGCGCTTTTGCAATTTCAATTGCAGGGGGATCAGGTTGGTTTGAAATTTCGAAAACCTTGAACACGGAGATCGAATTAACGTCGGCCTGTCCTGATCAATTCGGGAGATCAACAACACGTAGTTTACTAGGTCACCAGATACACAGGGCTTCCGATATCAGGATTCCCTATATCATGTACAGTACACTGCAGTCTAGTGATGCATACCCCGCCTTTGGTCCAACGCAAGCAAGAAGCTGAGAGTACGGGTCAGCCTGGCTCGATGGCAGGGAGTTGTCTGTTATACTATGGGGTCGAATTTCCATAATATGCATATGAACCGAATCACTCGATAAGCTGCAACCGATTGGAAGGCATTCAGATAGACTTGCAATGACCAAAATATGATTCTACCTAACGGACCTCAAGGTTGGATGTTGCCCGGCCCTACAAAATTCCGCCCTCCAGTGGAGGGGCGTCGGAATATCGTTTCTCCTCGCATTAAACCCCTTTTTGACAAACAGGCAAACTCTGCTCGGAAGTCGTTGGAGAGAAACCTCGTCCCATTAGATAGTGTTGGAGTAGAAGCTTCATTGTGAAGGCCAATTTCCATACCTACAATGTATTTATAATAATAGTTGATATCAGTTGGAGTCAGTCCCAGTGCCTAGTTAGTTAGATTCGGTCTGGCCCATCTCTCCATTGTTCTCCCGCCCTTTGTCAACTCCCGGAAGACAAATTTTCTCTTTGGCGGCAAAACCTCCCCACTCTCGTCCATTTAGCTATAAAACTCGATTATCGTCGTGCAACGAAAGTCGGACTCGAACAGCGGCTTTTAAATCATGCTGACTCGCTCGTCCCACTCGCCATCTCCCGTCAGTAGTTATAAGTTTCGCCGTTCAGTGACACGATGATTCCTAGATTGTCCGTTGCATTGCCAATCACCAACCAGTTCGGTTCATAACTCGAGCCTTTCGAGGCAATTTTCTTTTCTGGAGGATCTAGGCTTGCATATTATCCCTTATCCCGCCTCCCTCTTCAATTTTACAGCTAAAGATTCCGTCCTACCAAGTCACTAAGCGATGTCAGTCTCTTTTACTGAAAAAAGCTTGGACGCAAAACATAGGGCTGGACACGGATATACGTCATATGATGGAGCAGTCACTGAAGCTTCCAGGGTTGAGCTTGATCCTCACAAGGAGAAGGCCTTGATTCGAAAGATTGATTTGCACATTGTGCCCTTTCTCGTCGTTCTATACTTGTTCAGCTTCCTGGACCGAGGTAAGCTGCGTCTCCATTTTCAATGCGACGAGACGGCTAATCTGAGGTTTTTGATCGGCAGTGAACATTGGCAATGCACGACTGTATGGAATAGAAAATGATTTGGGATTGCATGGAGATCAATTTCAGATTGCGGTCTCTATTCTGTTCGTGCCTTACTGCGTAAGTGGTCCCTTAATCAATGAGGTTGAGAAAAAGAACTAAAAGTGCCAATCTAATACCATTTTCCTCCTAGCTTCTCGAAGTACCGTCGAATCTGATAATCAGAAAACTCACGGCCTCACGATACATCGCATTCATTACAGCGGTTTGGGGAGTCATAGCCACGCTGACCGGCATCACCCAGAATTTCGCAGGCCTTATCCTATGCCGTCTTTTTCTGGGGGTTATCGAGGCAGGCCTGTTTCCTGGCCTTGTCGCTTATATGACTCTATTTTACGGAAAACGGGAAATTGCACTTCGTGTAGGATATTTGTTCAGCGCTGCCGCTCTCGCCGGCGCGTGTGGTGGGTTACTCGCATATGCCATTGGACACATGGATGGAGTTGCTGGCCAGAGAGGTTGGAGGTGGATTATGATCATAGAAGGATTGCCCTCCACTATTTTGGGTGTTCTGACTTGGTTCGGCCTTGCAGACGATCCCGATACAGCGTATTATCTTACCGATGAAGAGAAGGTTTTGATGAAAATACGCCGAAGTCGTGAGATTGGACAAACCGATTCTGCACAACAATTCCATATGAAGGATGCGAAAGAGGGCGCCAAGGATTGGACTATTCTACTGTTTTGCCTAGGGCAGTTTGGTGTTGATGCCGTTCTATACGGATATAGCACATTCCTACCCACAATCATTCGCGGCATTGGTCAATGGACAGCCCCTCAGGTCCAGGCCCTGACCATTCCATGTTATGCTGTCGGCGCTATCACCTACTTGGTGGTCGCCTGGTTCAGCGATAGGACACAAATGCGTGGAATCTTCACTGTAATCTTTTGTGGCGTTGCTATCGTTGGCTATGGTGTTTTGATTGCGGATGCCAGTGCGGGCGTGCACTACTTTGGATGCTTTTTGGTTGCTGTGGGCCTCTACGTTTGCGTTGGGCTGCCACTCGCCTGGCTACCAACAAACCTACCCCGATTTGGTAAACGCGCTTTTGCCAGTGGCCTGCAGCTGACACTCGGCAATGTTTCTGGAATCGTCACGCCATTCCTGTATCCGAATCGCAGCGAACCTAGATATGTGATGGGACATGCTGTGACTCTCTCACTTACAGCTTTTTCTGCGTGTATCTATGCCTTTATGTGGTATTGGTATGGTAGGGCCAATAAGCTGAGGGAGCAAGGCAAGGAGGATGACAAGATTGAAGGAATGACTGAAGAGGAAATTCAGGAAATGGGTGACCGAAACCCCCGGTTCCGCTTCACAACTTAACCGCTTTCAGTTACGTTTTAGTGCACCCCGTCTCTTTTATTCACATTTAGGAAAACCATATGATATACACCGAACTTCACGATTCTAATATGTCATTTGATATGCCCGAGTGGCTGCCATGTTACCTCCAGAAACTCATTTAAATACGGAAGAAACTTAAAACTTGAACCGATGCCCCGAGCTGGTGGACATCGGCCATCTCAAATTCCGATGTGCCTATCTTCTTAAGTAATTCCAAATTCTAATCGCGTGCCTTCTTCAGTATAATGCCCTGATGAAAAGCGCTCCGAGCCACATTTGGCGTGATGGCATGACGTCACTTACCTAGATTGCTCTGGGTTGGAAAATGTCTCCAATTATTTTGAAAGCTTTTTTTTTTTGGTGTACCCGTATCTCCGGGGAATCAGATAATTCTGTCTGTACATAAGTTGAAATACTGTATGCCTTTGACATTGTGGCATCTTTTGTCGAAAGGAATTTGAAATGCGATGAAGGAAATCATCAAAGATCGTTTCGAACTCTTGGCGCGATCATGCATGCAGCATCTGATAAGATCGGTGGTAAGATCACCATTCCAACAGTATTTAGCCCGTTTTGGGGACTAACGCCCTCTCTGGAGAACCATCCAAGCACTTCGCTACCCGTGAGAACGATGAGAATGGACAGGACTTATCTTGGTCTAACGAGGAAGGATTACCCCGGACCCATGAACTTCAGCCGTGGACAAGCTCTCGCCCGGAATCACTTGAGTCTGAAGCTTCGTCTTCCCTGAATGGACGAGAGACGCAGAAACACCCTGGAAAAGACGATGTCCCCGACAAAACTACAAAACCCTTCCAAGCCCCTCAGCTTGAAGAGAGCTCGCCTCAAGATGAAGACTGGGTCAATCTCCAGCAGACCATGTCTACCATGTTTGGGCGCGCGCGGCGGGAAGCCTCGAAAGAGGAGCAGACTAGGCATGTCGGAGTAGTTTGGAAGAAATTGACAGTAAAAGGCGTGGGGATTGGTGCTTCGTTACAACCGACGAACTCGGATATACTTCTCGAATTGCCTAGATTGTTTTGGAGTCTTATTACAGGGAGAATCCGGAAGAGGAAGCCGGTTCGGGATATTCTGGATAATTTTACAGTATATCTGTCTTTTTAGCTTGCCCTTTTTTAAATCCAGTCCGGCACATGGTGTCTAATTAAATTGATAGGGATGTGTGGAGCCTGGAGAGATGCTTCTGGTTCTGGGTCAGCCCGGATCCGGCTGCTCTACGCTTTTGAAAGTCCTGGGCAATCAGCGCGCCGGTTATGAGGCCGTTGAGGGTGAAGTTACATATGGTGGGACAGATGCCGAAACAATGGCTAAGAACTACAGATCCGAGGGTCGGTATATCGGTTTCGTCCAATTTTACATTTTTTTTCTGATCCATTGAGCCTTACAGTTTTGTATAACCCCGAAGATGACCTGCATTATGCGACACTTACAGTCAAGCAAACTCTTGATTTTGCTATCAAAACTCGCACACCAGGGAAAGAGTCCCGAAGACCAGGCGAGTCTCGTCGCCAATACCGACAGACCTTCCTCAAGAATGTGGCTAAATTATTTTGGATTGAACATTGTCTGGACACACGAGTCGGAAACGCAATTGTCCGCGGAGTCTCAGGGGGAGAAAAGAAGCGAGTCTCAATAGCTGAGGCCCTCATTACGAAAGCTAGTACACAATGCTGGGACAATTCAACACGTGGCCTTGATGCAAGTACCGCCTTGGAATATGTTCAATGTCTGAGAAGCCTCACGAGTATGACCAGCGTTTCCACGTTAGTGGCAATATATCAGGCTTCAGAATCGCTGTATAATCTCTTTGATAAAGTAATTCTGCTAACTGAAGGGAAATGCGCTTATTTTGGGTCAACGAGCGATGCGAGAGCATACTTTGAGGGCCTTGGTTTTGAATGCCCGCCCAGATGGACAACTGCAGACTTTCTAACTTCAGTTACCGAACCGCACGCGCGAAGAATAAAAGCGGGCTGGGAAGATCGTATTCCACGGTCTGCTGACCAGTTCAAAGAGGCGTATGATGGGAGTGCAGTTCGAAAGCGTGTCATGGAGTCGATCACAATGTTCGAGCATGAAATTGAGGCTAATAAAGACGAACTCGAAAAAAATAGACGAGAAGCCCCGAAGAAGAATTTTACTATTCCATTCTATCAACAAGTTCTTGCGCTTAGTTGGAGGCAATCCTTGGTGATAATTGGCGATAGACAATCTCTGGTCGGCAAATGGAGCGTCATCGTATTTCTTGCTCTGATAGTTGGCAGTCTATTCTATAATCTTCCCAAGAACAGGCAAGTTGTCGACCTTTAAGTATGTTTCCGTATTAGTACTAACGAACCGTGAATAGCCAAGGAATATTTACTCGAGGAGGGGTCATGTTCTATATCATTTTGTTTAATGCCCTACTTTCTATGGCAGAATTGACAGCGACATTCGACAGCCGGCCCATCCTAATGAAACATAAGAGCTTGTATGTGGGCTAATACGTATTCAAAGCATTGAAGCTAATCCCTCTCAGCTCATTTTATCGGCCGTCGGCTTATGCTGTTGCCCAAGTAGTCGTGGATGTTCCCCAGGTGTTCGCTCAAACTTTCATATTCCTTATTATCGTGTACTTGTAAGTCTCAGGTCCGTTTCTTTAGGACGATTGACAAGCTCACTAATGGTGATTTCAGCATGGCCGACCTAGCTCGTACGGCGTCTCAATTTTTCATTGCTCTATTGTTTCTGTGGCTGGTTACTATGGCCATGTATTCCTTCTTTCGTGCAATTGGAGCATTGGTCACGTCACTTGATGCTGGTTGGTATAGTTCTCTGAGATTGTAATGAGAGTTGAGTTAACACTATTCACAGCGACGCGAGTCACTGGTGTTGCAATTCAGGCTTTGGTCGTCTACACTGGTAAGTTCTCCTCGTTCCTGCTTCTTCGCCAGAACTATTTCTTACCATAATGCCTAGGATATCTCATTCCTCCTGGAAAAATGAGGCCGTGGTTGAAATGGTTGATCTGGATTAACCCTGTTCAGTACACCTTCGAATCGTTAATGGCCAACGAGTTCTATAACTTAAAACTCCCCTGTATTGGTCCTGCTTTAGTTCCTCAAGGACCCAATGCATCCCCCCAATTTCAGAGCTGTACTGTTCAAGGCAGTCAACCCGGACAAACCTATGTAGATGGGTCGGCCTATATCCTCTCTAATTACGGGTATACGCGGGACCATTTATGGCGAAATTTCGGTATTTTGATTGCTTTGTTTGTATTCTTTGTTGCGCTGACCGTACTTGGGATTGAGTACCAAGCAAGCTCATATAGCTCATCTCATGGTGGTGCTGCTGTCACCGTCTTCATGAGAGGGCAGCTGCCTTCGTCTGTTAAACATGAAATTCAGGATACGAGACGTGGGCGTGACGAAGAGCAAGGAAAACAAAGCATAATATCGACCGGATCTGAATCCGATCCCATGGATGAGAAGGAAGCTCAAGGTATCTCAAAAAGTGCGGCGACATTGACATGGCAGGATGTCAACTATACGATCCCTTACAAAGGAACGAAGAAGAAGCTTTTACAGGATGTTCAGGGCTTCGTTAAGCCAGGCCGCTTAACCGCTTTGATAGGCGCGTCTGGTGCTGGGTATCTCAACCCCAAGAGTGCATTTGTGATTTTCCTCTCTCTAACGGGTATTTTTACGTAGAAAAACCACATTGCTCAATGTTCTTGCTCAACGTGTGGACTTTGGAGTTGTGACTGGGAGATTTCTCATAGACGGAAAGTAAGACAAATCCTCGCGAGGAATCTATTCGGAAGAGCTACTAATGTCTTACGCAGGCCCCTTCCAAAGAGTTTCCAACGGGCAACTGGCTTTGCGGAACAAGCAGACATTCACGAACCGACAACTACGGTTCGAGAATCCCTTCGATTTTCGGCACTTCTTCGCCGGCCACAGGAAGTTCCAATCCAAGAGAAATACGATTACTGCGAGCGCATTCTTGACCTACTGGAGCTGCAGTCTATTGCTGGGGCTACTATCGGCCATCCTGGTGTAGGACTTAACCAAGAACAACGCAAACGTGTAACTATTGCCGTGGAGCTAGCAAGCAAACCCGATTTGCTTTTATTCCTTGACGAACCGACCTCAGGACTAGATTCCCTCGCCGCATATAATATTATTCGCTTCCTGCGGAAGTTGGCGGATGTAGGGCAGGCTATTCTGTGCACCATTCACCAACCGTCTGCAGTTCTGTTCGAAGAATTTGATGATCTATTATTGCTTCAGGCAGGTGGGAGGGTCGTGTTTCATGGCGAATTGGGAACAGACTCTAGAAAATTGATAGAATATTTTGAGCGCAATGGTGCAAAGCCATGTCTGCCAGACGCGAATCCAGCGGAGGTATGATGCTACTAATAACTCAAGCTACCAATAATGCTAACTGGTTGTAGTATATGCTGGAAGTTATTGGTGCTGGGAATCCAGACTACAATGGCCCAGATTGGGCCGATATTTGGGCAGGTTCTCCGGAATACGAGGCCGTGACTGGTGAGATTAAACGCATTGTCGAGTCGCCGAAGCAGGAGAAGAATACCAGTGGTACAGCTAGCGAGAGAGAGTTTGCAATGCCGAAAGGAACTCAACTTATTGCAACCGCGAAGCGCTCATTCATCGCCTATTGGCGTACCCCCAACTATACCATTGTAAGCCCCTTCGTGTTGCGCCTACGTTTGTTGCGGTTTGGAAGCTAATTCGACAGTAGGGCAAATTCATGTTACACATATGGACTGGTCTTTTCAATACATTCACATTCTGGCATATTCGGTTTGAGACCATTGATATGCAATCCAGATTATTCTCGGTGTTCTTGTCACTCGTGATCGCACCTCCTTTGATCCAGCAACTCCAGCCGCGTTATATTCATTTCCGAAGTCTATACGAAGCCCGGGAGGAGAAATCTAAGATCTATTCTTGGCTCCCGCTCATTACCAGCATCATATTACCGGAGCTCCCCTACTCTGTGGTCGCAGGGACCTTTTATTTCTGTTGCTGGTGGGCTAGTCCTTTTTATCCCCTTTTGCTCTCTCCATCTATCTCTCAGGCCAGAGGCTAAAATGACCAAGGTATTTTGGAACATGGTTCCCTCGTAACTCCTTCGCCGTCGGCTTTGTATGGATGCTGCTCATGGTCTTTGAAGTATTTTACGTCACCTTTGGGCAAATGATCGCCTCTATCTCGCCGAACGAATTGTTCGCATCCCTTCTTGTACCGGCCTTCTTTACTTTTGTCGTGTCTTTCTGCGGGGTGGTCGTTCCGTACCAGAATATGCCCTATTTCTGGCGCTCGTGGATGTACTGGCTTACCCCATTCCGCTACCTACTTGAAGGTTATCTAGGTGTTGTCACCAATGATATCCCAGTACGATGCAGCCAGAATGAGTATGCACGTTTCCACGCACCACCAGGAATGACGTGTGAACAGTATGCAGGGCCATATACCCAGAGGGCAGGTGGATATGTGATCACGGCGAGGGATGGACTGTGCGCGTTTTGCCAGTATGCGAACGGAAATCAATTCTCTGCGAGTTTTAATGTATATTATAAGTACAAGTGGAGGGACTATGTGAGTTGTCTCCCTTTGGTCTTTGAAGACGGGGATTTCAGGCTAACCGAAAACTATCTTAAGGCGGTCTTCTGGTCGTATGTTGTGTTCAACATTCTGGCTGTCTATACATTCTCTTGGCTATACCTTAATGGGTTCCCGGCGCTGAGGAGGAAGATAAATTCGCGTAAGATGAGAAGGACACAGTGAGAAATACAGTGTTCCTACTGTAGCATCTGGCTGCAGGAAAATAGACATGCATCTCGGCGATAAAGACTTTGTTCGTTTCCCAATGCTATGTTTAGCCTAAATGTTAGACCACGTACAGAATTTATTACATTGATAGACTATGAATTACGCTCTTGTGCCTTTGCTCGAACTTTTACTTATTAAGTGTTGCAGCTTTGCGTTCCCAAGAATAAGCTAGGCCTTTTGAAATATGTGGTATATTAAGGTTTGAAGTTTACAGCTTAACAAGAATCAAGTCTCCGTGGCGCAATTGGTTAGCGCGTCTGACTGTTAATCAGGAGGTTGGAAGTTCGAGCCTTCCCGGGGACGAGCAAATTCTTTTTTTTGCCTCTTCTAGCTCGGCTTTTTGAATCGGGAAGTTATAACTAAGGGAAAGTTATATCGCGCAGTCTGGGCATTTACCGCCAAATAGCTATCTATCTACATATTTGTCCCAAAGCATTTTAAGACTGAGTAACATTCTTAAGCTCATCCGCATTACGACCAAGAGGCGAATTTTTATATCATTCTACGTAATCTCGTACGTCAACCAAGGACTTCCGTGACAACTGATGATTTCCACAATCAAGGAATTGACACTCAGGGCATACTTTATAGGGAGGAAAAACTCTCTTACAAACCAATGACTTGCCCCGCGATGTTTGTCTATATCCAACGGAGTCTTGATCTTGTGATGTCATTGGTTACTCCAAGTTTCCCGCTGTCAACAATGAGTGACGCGGGGAATATCTTCCAATGGTTATTTCAATGATCCTTCTTTATGATGATAATCCTATTTCAGAGCATTCGTCACGATGCAAATTTTGACAATTAATCCCGAAGAAATCAAGCCTCCGACGAGGGACCTTCCGCCGACAAAAGCGGTTTCTGAAGATCTCCCTCCGTCGAAGACTATCAAAACCCACCCGACTACTCCGGGCGAAGAGAATGCTTCCCTTTACTTCGTTGGAACCGCAACTACAATCTTGTAGGCTACCCTGTCGCAACTTACGTCAAAGGAAGGAATAATCATGAGTAACCAAAGGGATAATACAGAGAATGGGAAGGAATCCGAGTGTTGACCGATGTCAGTATTGCATTCCAGCCAGGAGGGGAAATCATTCATGCTTACCATCTGGGAAACTGCAGCCAAATTTCCTACACGCTGGGGATCATGTGCATCTAGGTCCAGGCGTCTCTGCATCCCGCAGAACAAATCCTGCAATCGATCTGCACGATCTTCCTAGGATTGACCTTGTGCTCCTATCTCATTACCACGGGTATGCCTGATTGAAAACTCTCACTCTTTACAATTCCATACTGGACTAATCTACTGAAAACAATTCATGAAGAGACCATTTTGACCAGAAAGTTGAAGAATCCCTCAGACGAGACCTACCTATAATTTCTACGGCCCATGCAAAATCCTGTCTTACGTCAAAGGGCCCTGAGGAATCATTCAATAATGTCTACGCCTTGGATCCATTTCATGGGATGATGGTTGATATCAAGAGTAACGCGAGGAAGAGACCTAGAATCAAAGTCACCGGAATGCCAGGCAAACATGTTCCAACCAAGACCCTACAGGCTTTAAATGATATTGTTAAAGCGGTTAGTAGCCATAACCTTTCGGCTTTGCAATGCAAGGACTAGTAAGCTGTACTCACAATTACTCTAGGTACCTCCCACAAACGGCTGGATGGTTGAACTCGGCTATGGCACCGAGACCTCAGACTTTTCGCCCAGTTACAGGATCTACATCTCCGGCGATACTTTATTCATTCCTGAACTGAAGCAAATCTCTGAACTGTATGCTGGGTTGACCATCGATCTCATGCTCATTCACCTGGGTGGGACAACTATTCCGTCACCGAAACTGTCTCCCATGACTGTAATGGTCACGATGGATGCAAGTCAGGGCTTCGAACTGGTTCAATTGATAAATCCTGATCTTACGATTCCAATTCACTATGATGATTATGATGTTTTTGCGAGTCCTCTGGAGGAATTCAAAAAGGTCATTGAAGAGGAGGGCTTGAAAGAGAAGGTAGTATACCTTGATAGGGGAGATCGATACTGGTTCAAAGTGAAGAAGTAACGTGCTTGCTGATGGGTTAACAATAAGTTAGGGGGTCACGTCCGCCGAGCTATGTGAGCTTGTCTGTCAGTCGATGTATGTATTTGCTTGAACTGAGCACTAATTCTGGGATATTCCTAGCTCTAGTTTTGGGTTCCCGGTGTAATTGTTATTCCTCCGACCATTCCTTGCTTGATAAGATCCAGTAGATGGCATGGAGGCATGACGCCGGGATGGGAGAAGATTATATGGTGTGTACGGAGTAGCTTGGATCGAAACATCCTGGTCGTTTCCATGAGATGTTGGACGAGCTAAACACGCAATAATAGCGAGGGCTAAGTGAGACAGTTTGGCCAACTTCATTGTGAAAGGGCGATTATTACCATTGCAACTCTGCAGAATTGGAAAGGGAGCCTCAATACAGGCATACCCATGTCAATATATGCAAATCCATCTTCATGTTTGGTACGAACGGTGGAGATCAATGTAACTGGCCACCGCTAGGCTGGCTACCGTACCATTGAGACAGGACGCGGTCTTCGTTAACTGGTCGATGTTAAGACGCGTTAAATGAACAAGGTGCGGCTTTAAGTAGGCAAACTCACCAAAGCCTTGGCCAAGCAATTCTCGGAAAGCTTGTTCAGTGGAGACAAAATATGGGCTGGAATAACAATGCACCGAAGTCCCTGCGCGTCACATGATGTATTCCGGCCTGGAGGCAATTCCCCAATCGAGACACCTGGCAAGCTTATTTTGACAACAAGCAAGCATCTCCCCTGCCCAAATCTTCTACCGTGCAACTCGACCTTCTGAATGGAATGGCTATCTATATCTATGGGTTACATGAAGGATCACTCGTGCATGAACAGTAGAGCGGGATTCGACTGTTGTTGGGAGCCTGGATTTTATTTTAGGTTGCCCAAAAACTCCTAATTCAATAAGGTCCTTGACCTGATGCGACATCCGCCATTCTTTGGAATGATCCAGACATTTGAGTGAACATCCCGTTCTAGCCTTCATGGTCATACGTCTGCCAATCCATATCCTCTCCCCCAAGTTTACCTCATAAACCGGCCAGTCTACCTACGTCAATATAAAAGTGGGGCCGGCAGCTAATTTTGTAGGATTCAAATGGCGCCATATTTGTTTCACAACGGCTTTTGCTTCGAGTTCAGCCTATTAACTGTACCCATGTTATTCGCGAGCCACAAGTTCGTAATGACGATCCTTTTGACCACCCGTACACTTCGCATCGGGTGCCAAGAACGGGCGTTTTCTCACGCAGAACCGCTCTCCAGTTCAAGGCACTCACGAGAATATCCCCGCTCGGCGCGCGTATAAAAGGCACTTGCATCCCTTCTATGCTTTATTGGTATATCTAAGCTCAAGAAGTTATATTTGTCCAGTCCTCCTACAAGCCAATATGCTTCTTAAATCTCTTCTCCTCGCCGCACTTTTGAGCGCTGAATGCATGGCCGCGGGCCGTAAAGTGCCTACAAATGTGAAAGCGCTCTATAATCATGCAAAGGTATGGAACTCTTGCATTAACTGGTCCATGGCGTACTGACTTATTGGAAACAGAGCAACAGGTGCAAAAAGCCATTGAGTGGCAAGTTTGGAGACGGCCATGGAAGAAGTATACGCACCTCCCCCACCTCCTTATTTTATTTTATATGCTACTTGCTAATTAACTTATTTGAGCAAAGATGGCTTCGTTTATTGCGGTGACTACCTGAACTCGGATGGAATCATGTATATCGCCGGTCCATCAAACTCCATGGCTTTGGCCGATATGGATGTGGACTGCGATGGTGCCAATAGGTCTCACGGTCCTTGCAAAAACGATCCCTCAGGCCAGGACCAAACTTCATTTAAGGATGAAGTGAAAAAGTACGGTATCCCTGATCTCGATTCGAATAAACATGGCTACGTGGTTCTTGGCAACGAAGAACATTCTCCAAGTTTTAATCCCGCCAAGCACGGTATTAAACCATTGAGTGTCGTGGCTGTTGTGTGCAATAATAGGCTGGTGAGTTTTGCACACTTGTAAAAAAAAGAATTTTCTCTAACGCGCGACGTGATAGTTCTATGGTGTTTGGGGTGATACCAACGGCGGCACCTTGGTTGGAGAGACTTCGGTGTCTCTTGCACAAGCTTGTTTCCCTAATGAGGGGCTTAATGGAGACAACGGCCACGAGAAGCATGACGTCCTTTACATTGCTTTTAAGGGCAACGACGCTAAACCAGGTGCCAAAGGAGCAAGCTGGAAAGCTAAGAACTTTGCCGAATTTGAAAAATCTCTGGCGCATATTGGTGACAAGCTGGTGAAGAAGATCTCTATTTGAGAACCAACAGGTTGATACGGTGTTGTTTCGATTATTGGGACTTTTGGATATCCACTGCTATTTTTTGCTCCAGAGCCTCTATTTTTTAGCAAACAAGCCCCAACGCAACAAGCCCCAACGCAAAAGCTATACCAGCGCCACATATATTTAATCCGAACTTCCCAACCCCTGGAGCATTTTTAAACGTGAGCGTACCAATTCTAGTTTCAGGAAGACAGCGCCGCCATCCGCCAGTAACTAGCCTTAAAACCCGTATAATAACTCCAATGCGAAAGAAAAATATTAACGTCAAATCGGTTTTGAAGAAACATCGAAGTGCATCGGCCGGGAATCGAACCCGGGGCCCGTCGATGGCAACGACGGATTTTACCACTAAACCACCAATGCTCCTATTATGTAAGTTTATGCCAAATCATGCCCCTATAAATAGTTTTAGGTACGACAGGATCTAAAAATAATACTTGGCGCATTGTTTCGGTGATGGCTTGACACTGAGGTATTCCGTACAACTTGACGTTCCTCAAGGAGATGCAGAGTAATCAGTTAGTTTAATAGTTAAGCCAAAAGATGACCAGTCGACATGCCACTCCCGACTTTCTCCGCCCAGGCTAGTCACATGACAATGATCTCATCTTACTAAGCAGAAGCTCATCTCGTACCACCTTGCTTGGTACTCGTTCTCTCCAAGCAGACCTATCCTTCGCTATTGAGTTGCTTAATTGGTGAGCTAGCTGCTTTCCATTGATTTGGATGATTGCGCTTATGCCTTTACTGACCTTTTCCGATTTTCGAAAACAGAAAATTTACCCACCCAACAGTCATGGTTCTCGATTACGATCAATCGTCCCAACCCTCCGGGCTTGGAGACGATATTCCAATGTCTGACTCCGATCCCTATTTCTCCTCTCAAAAAAGAGTCAACAACCTGTTCTCTAAATTCCCAACAAACATTACCCTTCCGCCGTTTACCTTTGGCAGAAAAATTCTCCATTGGACCCAGAAAAACTACGAGGCAAAGCTCTCCATGATCGTCCGCGCACAGATGGACACAGCCTCCGCAATGGTGAACAGATTCCCCACCCAAGACGAAACAGATGCTATCGTGGATCAAGCCTCCATGCTTTTCGACGTTCCAGAAGCTGTCGGTCTGGCTGGGGGCAGTTTGGGTCTTTACTTGGGCGGAAAGCCGCAAAGCTTTGATCCAAAGGACGCCGAAGGATTGAGTAAATTAACACCTGCTGCAAGGATGCGAACGTCAAGGGTAGTCCATCTTGGTTTTTTCCTCCCACTGTGCTTTATTGCTGGGTACTGGATCACAAATACCATGGCTCAATTAAGTGTTGGTCTCTTGACGGCCAGGGATCAGAGGATGGCGCAGTTCCAAAAAGATTTTGAGAAGCAAGATCCAAAGGAGATGCAAAAGCGTCTGCAACGACTTCGGGAGGAAGCTTCGGCCTGGCGTCGCGCATATGTAGCCCAGCAGCGACAGCAGGAACAGCCTCAACGACAAAGATTTGCTGGCACCTCCCAAACAGGAGATGACGCTAGTCCTACCGGTAGCTACACGGATTCATATGGCCAATATGGCTCACAGGCAAGCGAGTCCAAGATTCTCGGCGAAGTCTATTCCCAGCAAACTGGAGGATTCCAACAATCGCAACAGCCAGCCTTTCAAACCCGCCAACAGCCGCAACCTTACCGCTCGAACCAACCTGGTCAAGGCCAGAGCTTCTGGGATGACGACGCCAGTCCAACGAACCCAGACATCGATATAACTCCTCAGGCAGCATCTTCTGGAAGTGCATGGGACCGTATCCGCCAATCAGCCGCGGTGCAGGCGTCTACCAACCCACGGGATTTCAGGCCAAAACAATCGTCACCACAATATCAAGAAGAACAACAAGGCCAGCGACCGCCAGCGAACGAAGAGTGGCAATCTTCCGATTATGGAGCCGGCCGTGACTCCGGTGATAGATACGGGCGGGGTTCCCGAGAGCAAGCACAAAGAGATTTTGACAAGCTGATCGAGAAGGAGAGGGGCTTTGGGTCTGATCAGGAAAGAGATGGTGGAAATGCTTGGGGTAGACGGTGGTAGCAGGCCGTTTTTGAAAATCCCCTCCCATATACGAATTGTATTTCCTGTAAATATCACTGTCTAGTAGGAATTTGTTTTGATGGATTTATATTGAGAGTTTAGCCTCTGAGGCAGGCCTTATTTAACATGTATGCACATTATTAGAATGAAACCTGGATTATTTTCATCTACTCAGGAGATTTTCAGATTACTGACGCCTTAACTATATATGCGATAACAATTTTGAATTTTATTATGTTCTTATATGGAAAACCACCTTTGCTCCAGTTGCCATTGGGTATATTGAAAAGCATTGTGTATGAATTAAAAAGGCCATCATGAAGTAAAAAGGGTGTCTGTGCAGGTTCAAGAAGTGGTAGATATTTATAATATGCAGGGAGATAGATATGTAAAATAAATTAGACCCGTCAGAAAACGGAGGTTAACAAAAGATATCATGTCCGAAAATGGTATAGAAGGGGTATAATTATCAAATAGAGAAGGGAAGATTGGGAGCCGACGTTAAAAGGGCATTGAAAAATAGGATATCTGGATCAAAACATTAACAAAAAGAAAAATCTCTGCAATCACTTGACTCATCGGGGAAAAATCACCAAAACCACCTCATCTCAAATCATCTTCTTCATCCTCATCATTCAATAAAGTACCATCATCAAGGGAAAGGTGAAAACGTAAGAAAAAAAACTCCTCCCATCTTCTTCTCCTCCCGAAACTCCTAACCTCGCACCTGACTTAAAATTCATTCTTGCCGCCCTCCATCACACTTGCTATCGGCACGCTCTCATACGGCACCTTCGTTTCTTGATCGCTTGATGGCGGTGTCCGCACATTCCGCCCTCGACTAGTACTTCGCATTCGCCCCGTCAAACTGCGAAACTTGTTGGCAAGATTATCATTGATACTGCGTCCACGACGGTGTGTGTGCGTGTGCGAGGACGTGTGCATACTATCCATGATCGGGCCTTGTGCGCTATTCGAACGATGTGTCGCCATCAGCACTGGTGGTGGCGGTGCGTACTCTACGGGAGGCAGGGCAGATTGAGAGCGTTGATGGGGAATATCGTTTGGGCCGAGGACCGTGGGCTCGTCGATGGCAATATTGATAGTGCCGACGCCGGAAATAAGGGAGCTACGCTCTTCAGATGGTGCGTCGGAGTCCTCAGCAGGTTTTGAGGGGGCTGGGGGTGGTGGTGGAGGCGGAGGAGGAGGGTTGGAGAGGTGCTGTAATTCTGGGAGGACAGGCGGGATAATAGCTGCGTCGCTCGTCTTTCTACCATGCTGGACGGAGGCACCACCATACTGCGAACCGTTCAACATAGCAGCATCATGCGACGCTTCCTTTCTATGCATGGAGGTTCTAGCACCTCTGCTGCTGGGAAGCCTAGGTCGAAAATGGGGATGCGTAGGCATCCCATCAACACCCTGGTCGCAAGCGTCTTCTGGGATCGGTGCCGACATTGACCGAGAAATATTGCTAGCCGAGCGTACATGCTCATTATTGCCTCGAGGGCTCAAATTATCAATACTGGGTGGCATGTCAGGGACTGGAGGAGCATCCTGATATCCAGTGCTATACTTCGGATGTTTCATTGCACGAGGCGTCGCTGGAAGACCAACAGCTACAGGTGAAGTGCGATGCCCAGTTGATAGGTCGGAATAGGCCGAATTTGCGGGGGAGTTATTAAAACCGGCTACCCTCTGACTGAAGGAGCCGCTACTCATCGGAGGGCTACCGCCGCTCTGCCTCCGAGATCTGCCCGAGGTGACGCTGCACGGTATTCCCACCTCACCAGGCAGAGGTATCATAGGAGCTGACGGGCGGCGGGCTAACGACAATCGTCGAGCCTCCAATTCTGCCGCAGCTTGTTCCTTTCTCAAGCGCTCCACCTGTCTCTGGCTGTGCGCGTCCTTGGAATTATCAGCCCACTCAATCCTTTCCACAAATATCGGGGCCCCGTCAGACAAATGTCCGGGGGCAGTGACCATCTCCTGGCTCTGCATCTGGTTGGTAAGGGCCGAACTAGAATCAGACCCTAGCTCCCTTGCCTGTCGACTCCGAGATCGGCTCCCGACTCTCCTCCTATCCGGAGAAGCGTCACGCCGAGCACTTGAACCGCGTTCTGCTCGTCGACTCGAAGCCCGCTCTCGGGATTGAAGCCGCTGTTGCCGATCTGCGCTAACAAGTCGTAGATGATTCTCAGGTGCATGGTCTTGGTCACTTGGTGACATTGGAATAGGCGAAGAGGGAGACTTCAATCCAAAACTATTATCCCTCCTCCGGCTCCCGCCACGTTTGCTTCTATTTCGACTACGCTCGGCAACATCATTACCGTGCGACTGGCCCCGTCTTGATGATCGCGGACGAGAATTTTCACTCCGGCTACGATTTCTTCTAACTTCTTGAGCATTTAGATTGGAAGGGGTCTCGTTTCCAGTGGATGAATATAGTGCAAGATCCTCTGGTGACATTGGTACAGGCGACGAGGGAGACCGCTTAGCGGGTTGGATGTATCTCTGTTTGCTCCTTCCACGGGACTCCTTGGGCTTTTTGTAGCTTTTGGAGCTATAACCATTTCCCTTGTGCGTGTAGTAGGATGCCGCATCTAGACTGCTGATGTATTCGTTAACACTTTTCCCACTTGCGCTACCCGTATGGGCCGATTTGGCACTACCAACGGTCCATGTAGGGCTAGCTCCACCTAGGCCATCCCCTTCTCGTCGCTGTACAGAAGACGCAAGTGAGGGAAGGGATCCCCCAGAACCAAGAGTAGCGTCCATAGGTGAGTAGACAGGAGGCCAATTGATGTGCAATCCTTCAGGCTTGCGGTCTCTGGAACCATTTCGATTAGATACCACCAATCCTGCCGCGAGAGTATCTGCCTTTGAAGTTTGTAGAGGAGTTGTGCCTCCATCATCTTTGAGAAGGCTACCTACGCGCGTTTCATCTCCCGTAGGTTCGTGTTGAGGAGCATATCTAGCCGAAGACAAATACACGAGCTGTTCTCCCTCCGGAGGCTGGCCCTGAACTGCTTCCTCTTTGCTCTCTTTTTCCCTTTCGGAACCAGAATTGTCAGGTGTGGGCAATGATTTTGGTACGGAGAGGTTGGGCGGGTTGACATCGGTCGGTGTTTCACCTATGGATGGAAGGCGATTCCCATGGCCACCTGGAGTAAACGGCCGCGCAGAAAGATTGCCCGCTCGGCCACACTTTTGCTTATAGGAAGAATAGCTACCTGGTGACATGATTGAGTCTCCCATTGCTGAATCGATGGGTGTGACGCCTGGCATGTTGGTCGGAGTGCGATCAGCGGACTGAAGACCTGGGAACTTAAAGGCAGAAGGATCGGGGCCAAAAGATGTAATAAGCTTCAATGCTTGGGTCTTCCCAGGTTGACGAGATGAGCTAGGCGAACTGTTTGGGGGTTTGACAGTCACTACTGGAGAATTGTTTGCGAGCTGGTTTGAAAGAATATTCGTCATTTGCATTGACGAAGAATTCCAAGCACTAGGCGAATCGGTGTCTGTGCAGGAGAAACATCGTAGAGCGAGATGCTGTTGAGAATTCTGGACGACGAACTCGCCCCATCTGCGGACGAGATATGATTGCCTCGCCCAGTCAGTCGGCAACAAAAGGCAAGTCAAAAGAATAGCCTCCATAAACATATTCCTCGTAACATATACTTCAATACCGTCATTGCCGTCTCCCAGACCAATTAACAATGCGACTGCAGCGTGGATATCTCCTCTTCCTAGCAACTTTTGTACAAATGCGTGTCCCATTTTTTTTGTCTCAGGTGTACTATTCAATGTGGTAAGGGCGAGGAGCATCCACCCAGTGTATCGCGATGCCACAGAGGTGGCCATTCCCAATGGGACCTCGGGATCAACACATCCCAGCCATCTACTTAAAATGGCAGCATGTTCGCTACGCGGGCTGTGGCGTTGGACTAATGAATCAAAGAAAATCAGACGATGCTCAAAAATATAGAAGAGAACGTCCTAATTACTTACATTCTTCACGTAACAAATCCGCGATATCACCTTCCCACCCGAATACTACAGTGAGCATCTGTTTTCGCAATGTTTCTGGGTTCGATTCAACCTCATTGAATCGTGGTAGCGGTCGAAACGGCACGTCATTCAAGCAATTTCGAGTATACGGAAACAGTTCTGCGATAGGTTCGTCCGTCGGAGAGGCAAAATATTCTTTGCGCAATCCAGATCCTCCATGCAGAGACCCCGAGGCAATCGAAGTGGAAGACCCGTATCGTACTGAGTAAATACTTTCCGTGGCCGATTGTACAGGCGAACTCGTCGAAAATGTAGTCGCGCTGCAACGGCTTCTTGAGGAGCGAGGATAATGGCGGTTGTGAATGGAGTCCGGGCTCCGCAATGTAGACCTGTCCATACGATTCGCTTCTGACATTTCAAAGGTCAAAGTTGAGCGTAATGGAGGATTGGCGGTGGGTGTAACTTGTTTCAATTCCTCAATTGTCCGATGGGCCTGGTTTGCTGAAGATGAGGCAAGTGCTGCTTGAAGAGGTAAGGAGGCATTCATTGTTTCGGCACTCGTCGACGCCTGGCTACCGGGTACATGCTGCACTTCGGCAACCATCATAGGGTTCAAAAGGTCGTATTGCTGCACAGTGTGGTTCGGTCCTAGAGTGAAAAGTGTCGCCGTCGGGCCATGGTTGGCTATGCCTCTGACGCCTGGTATAGTTGGAATACGTTCATAAGTGACATGTTTTGTCCTCACGTCCCAAGCCCATGTCTCACTTTTCATTTGAAAAGGTATTAATCAGTAAATAGATCATAAACGGCCAATATCTTTTTTGTTTTTTGTTTTTTTTTGGTTTGGGGGCGGATTGATTTACCCGTCAGAATATTGAACGACACGACCATTCTTGGACCAAGCTAGCCATCTGGGGCCCACGGATACAGATTCAGACTTTCTTAAAGCTCTAATGACACGGGGTGCTTCTTGTTCGGGCTGTTTAGAAACGCTCCATACAAGCAGGTCCCCGTCGACAGTTAAACTGGCCAACATGTCTGATTTCTGTTTGGTTGACGAGGCGTGCCATGCTAGGGAAACAACTGGGGACGGGCCTCTCGAAGTAGAAAGCGTGTGCAATATTGTAAATGGTTGGAGAGACGCAATTAATATTGAACCATTTCGGTACCTAGCCTAAACGTTAATATATGTTTTCTAGTAGTGTGCACATTGAAGAGGGTTGACTCAGCGTACCCAATTGCATAGGAACGGCAGTCGGTCGCCGGAGCGAGTGACGTTATTGGGTCAAAGATGGTTCTGGCGGATATGTGTTCAGACGTTGAGGGTTCAAAAATGATGACATCTCCCTTCACGCCACCTAGAAAACGGGTCTCGTTAATACATAAAGTCAAGAATTAGGGAGTAAGGACGGCTTGATGACGCCCACCAAATGCAACATTGCCATTGCGCATCCACGTCGCTACACGAAGGAGCTCGAAAGAAGCAAAGCGAGCAATCTCCTGGCCCGTGAAAAGGTCCCATATGATAGCAGTCTGGCCGGCATCGTAGCTTACAACCAATCGGCCGGCACCACTCTCACTAACGGTATCAACGGCGATGAAAAGGATGTTTTCGGTATGATATTCAAATTTGCGGTCCAATGCAAGGGTGTCATGGTGTACGGCTAAAATGGTTGAGCCTTGTGCGAAGAGGAATATGGAAGCTGTGGAGGCGCATGGTTCGAGGTCATTGTTGATATCGAGCGGCGGACTCGGCATCAAGGTAGCGGAGACAGAACGAGAACCGGAAGACATGGACCTCTGTCTCTCTAGGTGCCCAGCCGACATTTTTCTGGATAGCTTAGGCAAAGTCCTAAGGTGTTGTTGTCAAAAATCTACATCCAACTGTCAGCTTGTCAAAAGATAGAGAGAATGGAACGCCGTTTTTCTTCCAAGATGGAAGGAACCAACGGTATTGGTAGGATGGTAGAATGAATGGTCGAGTATTGAAAAGGCAAGTCATAGAGAAAAAAGGGGGGAGGGGAGGCCGGTCTGTAGGCCGGATCGAATACGAATAGAAAATTCTAACCTTCCTAACCAGCGCAGGGGCGTGGAGGGAGGATACGGCGCTTAGATCCAGAAAAGCTGCAGGGCCTCGGGTCGGCGAGGTCACAAAATTGAGATCAAGAGACGTCACGGCCATGCAGAGGTCGGAGGGAGGGAGGTGGGAGAGAATGATAGTGGCCGGTAGTGGGAAATGAGGTCGGCGCTTGCGGGCGGGCGGTGATTTGCCGACTCTCTCAGCGGCGATATCAATTGATATATTGACTAGCAAAATGAGCGTTATGCGAAAAAGAAAAATAAAGAAAAAGCAAACCTAAAAGAGAAAGTACAGCAGGTACAATCTTTGTAACTGGGAAAATGATACTCCAAGCGCTTAGGAGGAGTTCTGATACACAACACACACACGTACCACGGAGTACAGGTCAAAGACGGAGAAGAAGGAAGAGGAGTAACAGGAAGAAAAAGGGAGGTTATGAAGAGGCGGGTTGGGAGGAGGCCAGTGAGCAGCCGAGAATGGGAATTGAGTGTGATGCGACTACGATTTGTTGCAAGCCATGAGATGGGAGATAAAATAAAGGGACGAATGGACGCCAAAGATCGGCTGCGAAGCGAAATGGTGGCTGGAGGGCAAGGAAATTGAGAGCTCAAGGACGACCTTGCAAGCGCCGGCAGGGATTAGAGACAAGGGCTCGACTAGGGTGGAGGGGCAAAGCAAGCAAGGCGAGCGCTAAATTCTGCGGAAATAGGAGCTATTTTGAGAACATGGAGATGCATGAACGGAGAAAATGCAGGCCGTTGGGGGTTAAATTCATGTATGTGTGTCTTGGGGCTTCCGGATGGGGTGATGAATGGAGATGCAGATATATTTTCTTCATGTAGGAAGAGATGCAGGAAGTGCAATTTGGTATGGAGCTTAGGCCCCTTTTGGTTAAAATACCTTGAAAAAGAGGAGAAGACGAAGAAGCGACGCTATTTAGTGGTTTGTCGCATTGAGCGGAGACTTAGGATTGTCCATTCCCAAGCCAGAGATGGGCATAAAGATGGATCACAGAATGCATGCAGCAAACCGATTGGCGGGCAACGAGGAGTTCGACTAGTAATTAGCAATGTAAGAAGCGGCAGAATGGGGTTATCAGATGATTGTAGTTATTGTATGGAGGAGCGATGTCGATGTTGACAGGCCCGAGGCGTTTTGCGGTCGGCCACTAGGGCACGAGGAAGAGAGAGCAACACCAACAGTCACAGTTCATCGAAGCAAGGACGAGAGAGAAGGAGGACTGTGATGGCAGTATAATTGGGTTCATTCCCAGATTGGCCGAGATGTTTTGAAACAGATGAAATTACCCTATAGTTACTTTTTTTTTTTCCCACCAGCCACTGGGCCACCTTCCCCTCTCTCTCTCGGCCATGGTCCCCTAGTCAGAGAAACCGAGTGAGCGAGGAGAGACAGAGAGAGGGAGAGGGAGAGAATGTGTGCGTGCCTGCGTGTCGAGAAATGACATCGTGGGAAACGGGGCCGTCAGGTTTAGCGTCGTGCCGACCGAGGCGATAAGGACAAGGATTGGCGGGCGGCGACAAGGGTGTGTTCTTCACCCTGCAGCCTCGATCACAGTAGTCAGACCAATCACGACGCTGAAGAGCGTGATGAGATGTTGTTTCTTGACCCTGAGAGGTTTGGCATGGAGGCTGAGGCAGTTAGGTTGGCAAGGACTCGCCCTGGTCGACTCTCGACTTCGCCTCAGTAGCAATCACAACAACAATAGATCAAAGGAGAAACACCAGCAATAGTAACATCAGGAGGAACAAGTTGCGATGCTGGATGTAGGCTGTGTGAGTTTCCCCATCATCACCATGATGTTGGAATAAAAATAGTTAACATCAAGATGGTGAGACAAGGACCTTTACTTTAGCGATGAAGACTTGCAAGGTGAGTGATGTGATGGAAAGTGATCGATGAGGAGAAGTGACTGATCGCCACGGCTTCTCCCCACTCCGGATTGCATGCATAATCATAATCGTAATGGTAGTTAATGATAAAAATAATATACCTTGTAACTACTTGTGATTCTCCCGCCGTCTCCTTGTGTGGGCCAACGTGGTCACCAGAAGCGAGAGATCAATTAATCCAGCCATTCATTCATCTTATTCTTCCATCATCATCATCTTCTTCTTCTTCTTCTTCTTCTTCTTCTTCTTCACCTTCTCGTCTCGTTGATTGACACACGGACTAACTGGCCAATCCTGTCGAAACCCGTCCTTGCGCTCATCCGACGGCTGCGCACCGCATCACCCTCTTCTCCGTGTCTCTTACTTGTGTTCCTTATTTTTCTCTCGTCTCAAAACTGCTCAGAGGCACCTCCATCTGCTGCCAGCGCACTACATATAAACCAGGTAACTACTCCATCCGTCCATCCTATTTTCTGTCCTATCCGGCTATGGAGGCGTGTACTAACATTTCATCTACATCCATACACAACGTATCCTCCTCTCCGCACTCTCCGCACTCAAAAAGACAAAAGCCATGGAATTACGCAGCCCATCAGTTGCACCCTCGCATACGACTAAATATTTTGCAACAACTCGTTACCCGCGGTCCATTATTCTCCCATATCTATCCCGATTCCCCCCTCTCCCAGTACAGAACCAAAACTCATGCCCCATCTAATTCTTTGTTCCCTCCCTCAACCTCGACCATCTTTTGCAGAGATGTCGAGGGAACGAACGAACCCCCCATCATATCCATCACCCCTTCTTGCTTTACCAAATCCCAACCGCGTCGAAGACACATCGCACCATTGTCCCCTCGATAAGTCTCTTAGGACGGACCCAGGCAGCCGCGTTCTAAGCGCGCATCGCCTCTCATAACCATTCAACCCGTTTTTCCCACGTAGCTGTTTACATCCCACACATCCAACAGCTATCTTCAACGAGCTTTCATGGGCAAGACACGAGTGCAGTATCTGTTAGCCACCTTTTGAACAGATCTCCGCATTTGACCACCCTTAAAGCCATCCATCACACTGCTAAATTGACCATAGATTTCCCCGCCACTAGTGACTAAAAAACCTTTTTCGCTTTTGCAATTCCTTGAGTAGGCAATTAAAAATAGGGGAAACATCCTCTATCAAGGTTATTCGGACACAACCCGAAACTATACTTCTCAAAATGCCAGTCCTCTCCCTGTTGTATTCTCAATCTGTCAGAAGTCGATGTGCGCACGGATTCCTGAGAATCCCCAAAGCTGTGGCAAGCAAGGCATAGAGGGCTCTGAAATAGGACAGATTGTCATCGACCTTCATCAAACCACATCCATTCCTCATCCTTGGTCAGTATAACCAATGTCATATATGTGTATATACCACCAAAGACCTCAGATCCGCGTCCAACAGGGCTTTGGCGGCCATAGACGGCATAGACCACAATATGACGCTTCCCGTCCTCACACACGCATCCATGAGGAGATACGAAGCTTGCGGCGTCCAGGGACAGGTACGCCACGCCACGCCACGCCACGCCACGCCATTCCTCTAATGGCGTTTTTGTGGAGATGCATCAATATCGCCATAGCGCTGGGGTCAAGAAATGAATGAAACGCATGTTCAGAATCATATAATTGAAGAATCCGCGGTGATCCACCGTTGAAACGTGCCACCATATGCGTAGAGCCTGCTGAAAACTCCAATATAAGCGATACCAGTCGCTATTGTCCCAAATCAAACAATCCCACATCTTTAACCTTAATACTCGCAAGGTGTTGGCAACACGATCCGGTGCTTGATCACCAAAATCATTCCAGATAAAAAGAATTGGAAAGGATATGGATTTGTGGTATCTTTGACTAATATGCAAGCACGAACGATTGCATTATAAAGAGATTCTTCAAAGTCCAGACATCAACTGAACCGAAAATAGCCTTCATCGACATATCCTTTCCACAGGTCACTTTTCGTGGCCTCATCCTACGACCCTCAGATCGTTATCCAGGGACCAGCCCCTCCACGAAAATCATAAAGAGATAAGCACCAAAATAGACTCACTCCACTAGTCATCTATGTATCATCCATCTGTGTCCTTATGAATCGGGGCCATGTGTTCTTGCCTCGCCGACACTCGCATAGGATCCAAATTTTATCGCCTATCTTCTGGGCTGTGTGCAAGACACAATAGAACAATGTTTTGAAACAAGAAAGAAAAAAAGAAGCCCAAACAAACAAGAAAAACCGCAGGCCCCAAGGAAAATCAAGGCCTCCTAGGGGGTGAGGGGGTCTTTGAAGCCAGAGTTCCAGTTCACCCAATAGCCCTCGCCCCTCTTTTGTCTCATCTGACAAAGAAAAGGAAAAAGATCACAACTTCCGTACAACTGGCCCCGAACGGATGGGAAGATGTCCAAGCCATGTGCCCTGCCTGGCTAGCCGCCGAAGTTGTTCTTCGCTCAGCTAAGTTCTCTCTCCCCGCACCTTTCGGGCAGGAAATACAGAAGCGAATGATGACGATGGTTTTAAAGTTGGGCAACTTTTCGCCCTAAGGCAACCATATGACATCACCTACCCCCAAGTCACCTTGTTGTGGGGGGTTTGGCAGGTTATCTCTCATGCTAGGCAGCTACATTCACATGGAAAGAGAATAATCAATTCAAATAACTACTCAAAAGGGAGGAAAGGCAAGGATAAGTTTCATATAGTGAAGGTCTTATATATTTTGAACAGTTAAAAAGGGGGAAGCTATTACTACCAAATACTAATAATAATAAGTAATAGATTCAGATCATCCGCCCTCGGCTTTTCTTTTTGCAAGGCCGATATCGCTCAGCGATGATATGCAAAAGATGGGTTCACTTTCCCAAAAAAAAAAAATTATTAAAAACGAAAAACCACCTCGCTATGCTCCCTCGCCATGCAACGCTTAATTAAAGAAAAGTTCCAGAAGAGGAAAATCAACCGGGGTGTAGACGAAAATCCGGGGTATAATGCGTTAAAAACGAAAACCGAAAAGAACAGATCGAAAGCAGTGGGAGTAAAGAAAAAGGAAAAGGACAAGGAAGAGAGAATGACAAATCAACCAGGAGGATGAGTCGGGTGTAACGGTGTGTTTTGGGCGAGAGTCCGAGGGAAAGAGAAACAAAAACAGGAAAGCAACAGGAAGAAGGAATCGAGGAGTAATAATATTTTCGTGAATTGCAATCTCGCCCGGGGTCAGCAGCAAGTGAGGCGGTGAGTTAACTAGGGCTGACTCATCGCGTGCTGTGTTGTTCCGCTGCAAACCGGCGGTGTTCAGGAAAAAAAAAATCATTCAACGCGAAACGTTACGAGCTTCCCGAGTAACCACCTCTCGTAAGCCAAGGGGTTTTTCTTTTTATCCCTTGCTTTACGTTCCTTCGCGTTTTTGTTTTCGTTCTGCGGCTGACGAAGTTGTGTGGTCGGATGGGCTGCAAAAACCTAGCCGCAGAAACCACCGTTTCCAACGGTGAAACTAAAATGCCGAGGCTGACACGGGGGTGATTGGGATGTTCGGAACACTGGCTCCGAATTTAGTCATCCTTTTCTTTTCTTTTCTTTTTCGTGACTCCGTGCATAACATCGCTGACGGAGGGAAAGAAGAGGAATAACAGGCTTTCTTTTTTGGTGTCTCAAGGAATACCCGCATTCATAGCACTCGATGGGTTCACATGGCTCAACCCGCTTTGTCCCGTGGTTGATTGCCAACTTTCTCTCTGCCGCTACCTTTCAATCGATCGGGTGGAAGCGGAATCAGTTTCGCGTCACAACCCCGATTATTTCGCTGAAGTTTAAAATTTGATATTGTCGGTGAAGTTGTTTTGGTGTTATCGTTTCCCCATTTTCTCAGCACCAGTTGGACCGAGGCACCCATGGTTGTTGCGTCTTTAGATGTAAAACCCATAGCAACAAGTAGTGATTTTTGCCTTTCCGTCCTTTGACCCGCGTGCCGTACCAAAAAAAATATGTCGGACCGCGGTTCACGACGGGTAGAAGTATATTTGTTTTTTTTTTTCCCTTTCGTGGAGTTTCACACAGGCTTCGATGACTTGGATGAAGCCGAGGAGGATGATGAGCCTGTGCGACGCTTCTTATCGGTAACGACGCGTCGCTTCTTGCGCTTAGCACCCGCCTGCGCTGCCATGGCCTGCTGGGCTACGCGGAGAGCTTGCTGTGCCCTAGCATGCGCGTGCACATGTGCAAAGAATCCCTGCGTGTCGTTCTCCCGAGCTTCCTGGAAAAGATTGATCTGCTCTTCCGTAGTAAGGTCCGACACGCTGGACGGTAGTGACAAGTCGTCCTCGCTGAGCACCGAGTCTGGCGTCGAGGCTACAAAGAGATCCTCGTCTGACAAGAAGGCGCTGGCGCTCTCACTAGAGTCGGAAAAGAGCGAGGATCGGTTGGGCCAGGATGGAAAGGCGCAGGATGTGTTGCGTCCAGAGGTCATGGAGAAAGAGGTCTTGCGAGGGCTGATGTCGAGGAGAGAGTCGTTAGGAGAAGGTGGTGGTGGTGGTGGAGGAAGCGAGGAAGGTGAAGGCGAAGAGGCAGCACTGCTGAATCCGTAGCCGTACCACATGTTGATATATATGTGTATGTAGGTAGGTTAAAAAGGTTGAGAGAGAGCTTTCAGTTAGTGCTCCCCTGAGGGGTTGGCCAGCCAAGTTATATAGTACGCGCTGGCAGCCAAATAAAAAGGATGTTTGAGGCAAACGATGCCCTTTTCGTTGTTGGACTTGTTCGGCGTAGGAGCTTGTTTAAGGCAAGGGGGCTGGATTGTCGCAGAGGAGCAAACAACCCAACACACATCAAAAAGAAGTTGCGGATATTGCAGGGCGAAGCGGTTGCAGGATAAAGGAAGTAAAATGTAAAACGGATGTAGGCGCGCGGGAGACAATGAAGTTTTATTTTGGGGGAGGAAATGGGCGTCGGAGATGAGAGTGGGATGGGGGTGAATATAATGTTATATGTATGCAGAAAATAAATTTAGTAAAATGTCGGGGGTGGCACACACACACGAAAGAGAGAGGATCATGGAACGGTCCGCTGAGCCCGGGGGCGTCGCAGAGCGAAGCTTAGCGTGTGCACACCGTATTTTTTTGTTTTTTCGTTTTTTGTTAGGTTGGTAAAATATGTATTTCTTTTTTCCTTTTGGCTTTTTTTGAGTTTCTGCGTGCTCCGATCACCGGTTGGCGTTGTTTCGGCTGTTGGATCGGTCGCAGGGGCCCAGAACTGGAACTAAGAATTCTGGCCTCTTTTTTTCTTGTGTTCTCTTCGCACCAGTCACACGTCGGTGAGTGGCCTTGACGAAGACCGAAAGCCCTGTGAAGATATCACGGGGCGGGTAGTAAAATAATAAAGGATTTGTTGGTCGCAAATCAGGATGCCACGCTTGATGCTGCCTTTGTCACTGGACCGAGACAGGGTGCCCAATCCACGAGCACGGTCGTACCCCGGATTTCTGACTGGGTTGCGAACAAAAAAATACTGGGAGTTCAGTTGCCGCTGTACACAAGCGGCGAGGATGTCGTTTCTCGTTTTCTTTCTTTTTCCTTCTTTTTCGCACGGAGCGAAAATCGAGAAAAAAGATAAAAAGGAGGAAATCCGTGTTTCCTTTTTTTGTAAAATTTCGTTCGATTTCGAATTCTGTACTTCCTTTCACCGACAGAAAAATAGGAGGAGTCGTGTGTAGCTGTGGGGGGTGGTGTTGAAGGGAAGATGGGATGGCTTGCTGTGATTCGGTGCTTTGTTGGAGGAGTCGTTGATGTCAAGGTGCCTTAGTGTATCTGATCGGTCTTGCTTGGAACTTGAGGTCCAGGCTGGGGTAGAGTGTAATAGTGGCCGATGGCGCAACTAGAAGATGCTTGGGAGGCACGGTGTCGATCAGTATAAGATCGAAGTTGCAGAGTCGTATAGGATGGTAATAATAATTAAAAGGGCAGTTAATAGTAGTAGTAATAATAATAGTTGCGTGATAGACGGCGATGCGGTTGACGATGTTTGAGAATCCGTAGAGTGCAAGGATGTAAATGAGATGCAGATCTGTCGTCCGTCGAGTTTCTGATTCTGCTTCGTCTTCTTCCTTTTTTTAATAATTTTCTGACTCCTCGCGGCGACCTTTTCTTTCTTTTATCCGCGATGCGTTGTTTTCTCCCCTTTGCCTGTCCCAGTAGTACCTTAGGAGCGATCGCAAAAAAAAGCTCTCAGGCGAAAAGCGCGATTGCTGGTTGTTGACTTGGAAGGTGGCCGTCGCGTCGGTAGCTTCAAGCAAATTCCGCAGAAGAGGGGGCCCTTGAACCAACGAGTGAGCTGAGTGCTTTACAAAAATTTTCGATTATTTGCTGGTTGATGGTTATCGGCACCGTCGCGTTTAATTTGGCGGAGATACTTCCGTCAACCAAACAGGAGAGGTAACTCGACACACGAGAGGGTACCAAAGTGAGTCAGGGTCAACACACCGCACACATACCAATTTTTTTTTATTTTTATCCTTTTTGTTCCTCTTTGGTTTGTTGTCGTTGTCGCCGTTCAATGTTTCTTACTGCTGTCCACCAAGGCACACCGACACTTGTCTGGCGAATGGGAATTGGCAGTGTCAACGTGTGGGATCGTATTGGGCCTCCGAGTGGGATGCTTTAATCTCAACTGTTTTTCCTTCCTGTTGCCCAATCACTGAGGCCAGATGACAATACCCAATCTAATCGATAAGGCGGCTTTTGAAAGAGGGCGTCGAGGGGGAAAAGAAAAAAAAAAAAGCAAAAAAAAGGGGGGGGGAGGGGAATATTTCGCTTCCCCGGGCTTAGTCTCGCTTCTCCCTCTACGCTGTTCAGCGTTTCAACTTCGTTGCTGGCGATGATAATTGGGCGCTGTGTGGTTGGGCTCGGTTCACCCCCACAAGAGGCAGAGAACAAAAGATAAAAAAGGGCGGTGACGTCGCGTGCTATCCAAGTACAGGGCGTCCTTCGGCTGGCGTTGGTCTTGGGGCCCTTTTTTTTACACGTCGTCCTCTTCTCGTCTACGGGAACGCGATGTTTTCGTGGAGCTGGTGAAGACTCGAAACGTGGTTGGGGAATGTTTCACGATAGGCGATAATCCAGACGACGGGAGCGATACTCTCTTGTGTACGTAGTGTATGACGAGGTACTACACAACAGCCCTCCAAGAGGAAATATATGAAATATTAATACTAATCAACAAAAGATGACGATGGAAATATCACTGTTGGTCTAGAAACAGAACTGTATCCTTCAGATCAAGGAAAATCTCTCTGGTGGCGGGTATCCCCCCATCCTTTATAAATTTGCCTTTTATTAT
This sequence comes from Amauroascus verrucosus, assembly GCA_001430935.1. Classification (NCBI taxonomy): domain Eukaryota; kingdom Fungi; phylum Ascomycota; class Eurotiomycetes; order Onygenales; family Onygenaceae; genus Amauroascus; species Amauroascus verrucosus. The sequence continues at coordinate 437,484 of LJPJ01002068.1, forward strand.
TCCCTTTTCTTCCCTCTTCTCTCCTCCTCCTTCCGAAGCAAGGCAGAGCATTGAAAAAAAAGGTCCCACCGATCCCTTTAGACTTTGCAACAGTTTCCGTTCCCTTGGAACTTTTCTTCATCCTCGGGGTTGCGATCATCTCAACCGCTAGGTTTTGAATCCACTTTTCGTTTCTTTTCTTTAATGATTTGATTATTGTTTGACGGATCCTGCTTCCGCGCGACAAGGAGAGTAACCCGCCTTGGGGCCACTACGACAAGTAGTAACCTCGGGAATATGAGGAATAGAAATCCACCTCTTGGGCTGGAACCATCATCGTGGGAAGTGTAATTAACTAGTTATAGGGGGGGAGAAAGTGGAGCAAACAAGCCAAGAAGAATCAATAAGTTAAAGAAAAAAAAACAATGACAGCAAGGAGGAGGCAGAAAATCAGTCAATTTGTTTTGGTTTGTCTTTGCCTGATATTGCGGTTTCACCCTAATAACAACACAACTCTTTGCGGGAGCAAGGGAGCAAATAGGATGTTCTCCTGAACTTGTCTGCCTTGTCTCCCTTCATGCTGCCCCAGCACGTGTAGACGGATGCCTGCTACCACTCGCCCGCTGCCTCCCAGTAAGGCACAATTACAAACAAAACACACAAAAGCCAACAGAGAAACATCCCTTCCTCTCTTTTCCAGCCGGAAGGAACCTTCAGCTTTCGCCGTTATGGCGCCAGATAGATTACGGAGCCCGCCAACGCGGGCACTCAAGTGCGGCCCCATACCGAGTCAAAGCAAAGCTAGCTAGCTTCTTTTGGCAGTTTCTAGCACTTTCAGGGTTTTCCATCCTCAGGGTTTCCAAACATAGTCTGTAGATCAGAGGGTAAGGCGTGTCAGCAGCAAACAAATCCAGCCAGCGAATGTGGCGACAGACCATCTTTTCTCCCTTCCCCAGCTTCCAGTTGTTTGTGGGGATAAGATAATGGTTATAAAATAGCGCTTAGATAATCCCAAGGGCAAGGTGGCCGAGTGGTTATGGCGTTGGTTTTAGGAATATATCACCAATGGGAAACCGCGTGGGTTCGAATCCCACCCTTGTCAGTCTTTTTGTTACTACTTTTTTTATTCTTTAATTCTCATCAATTAAAAATAAGTAAGGCCCTTATCGCAGTTCAATCAAATGCATAGAGAGATAGGTCGGTAGCTATCGTCACAAGCCTGACCAGGCGTTTGTGGTAACCGATGCCCTACTACTAGCGTTATTCTAGAATGCTAACTAACCCCCAACCATGAGAAAAGGGGTAACAGGGAAAACCCATGCTTTCCACTCCAACTCGCTGAGCCTCACTTGTGCCGAAAGCGACCGTTGAACGGACAGAACCTGGGATGTTCCTGTTAAACAGAATCCTTCCAATACAACAGTAACGTACGCAGTCAACTTTTTGACTTTCCCTTAGCCCAACTCGAGGATCTCACCACCGTACCTGAGGATCAACAATGGGGGAGCATCAGAGGGCTCCGAACCTTCTGCCTATCGAACCTTTAATACCCGAGGTTATCACAACCACTGAGGGAGAGCAACAACTTCCGTGTTAGGATAGCCACTCCTCCTCTTCCCATAGTAATATTCCGTTTCGATGTTTAATTTTCATGATAGGATTTTCTACACCTCCGATCGGATATATCAACCCGAATTTATCGAAAAAAAAAAGGAAGGTCAAATCCAGCAACCTGGTTTCAGGGCATCGAATATACATTAATCTTGTAGTTCATTTTTTGACCCCTCCACTTCCCTTCCTTGCCCCGGGCCCCTTGAAATCTGGCAGGCAAAAGTTTTAACATGTTCTGTACCTGCACCGCTCTTCTTCCACCCCACAGCGCTTTGCCATATTAAGAAAGGTTCAGACGCGCGGCTTGAGTCCAGGAATGTGGTTCTCGGGCGGGCGCGGAAGGGTTCCCGGGACCCCACTAGCAACAAACAAAAACAAAAGCCTGAACGATGGCGACGGCAGACCTCCGTAGTCAACTTTCTCCCCCGGAGAATGCTGCATGTAATTTGCCCTCTTGACTTCCTTCCCCGGAGATGGTTGGCAGAGCAGAAGACAATTTCCTCATTGTCGAAATTTGTGCTTCAGCTGTTGGCTTGTCCAAGTGCTTCGGTTAGATGTCCTCGGCTGCTGATGAGGAGGCGAAGAAGGTCTTTCGCTCTAGAGCGACAAGCGAAGGACGTAGTAGTTAGTTACTCTTACCCCATAATAGCTACAATAGCTGCTAGTTCCAGCCTCCGCTCTCCCTGAGTTTTCACCTGTTCCTTTCTCCAGCAGACTGGTCTCGATAACCCACCAGGTCAAAATAACAAATGCTTATTGTCGATCCTCTCAGAATGGAAGTTCAACAAGTCCCAAAAGGGGGTGGCAGAATAGGCCCAGACGCCTCCGTCCAACGACTGACCACTTCCAAGTAAATTCGGTCTAGAACTGGGGAGAGAGGGGAACACGAACCCGAGATGCCGGGCAAACCCCTCACACTAATCGCCCGGTGGCCCACGGTGCTGGAACACGCCGTCTGCGGAAGGCCATTTCCGCAGCGCCACTAGTTCGTTGGATTTTAAGAAAAAGTGCACTTCTCCCCTCCTTTGCCCTTTATTTGCTTTTTTCTCCTTTTACTTTCCTGGCTGACTCGGATAAGGTGGGGGGAAGGGTTTTCTTTTTACCGCGGCGGCGCGAGTCGCTCAGCTTCTTATTTTTCTCGGCATCTGGTTGACTGAAGAGACTCTTGAGAGAGACAATAATAAATTCAATACAAACAATACAAACGCAGACATGGATGGTTTCGATTGCAGTTGTGATAGAGAAGAGAAGGAGCGAGCGAGCGAGCGAGTGAGGGAGGGAAGGAAGGAGTGACTGGTCTACTTTCTTGTGCTTTCCTTCTCCGGAAACACTTCCAGAAAGGGAAACAACAATCCGGGCCGAGGAATTAACGCTGATTTGCAGGTTTATTCAGTAACCCAACCAATGAACGGGCCTGGAAATCGCGGGTTTCCAAGTTATCCGCTAGTAAACGGGTGTAATCTTTGCAACCCGGGCCAATCACAGTCCATCAAAGCCACATTCCTCACAAAACAATTCTTCCAACGTGATCAAATCGCCGTTATGGCCTGGAGCACATGGATGCATGGGATTGTCTCACTCACTCTCACTCACTCTCTCTCTCTCTCCCTATCTGCCACTTCTCGCTTTCTTCTCGCTCGTCCTTAACAGACTCCTCTCATCACGAGGCAGATTTTTCAGGGGTGTGAGAAAAGTAAGGGGATTCGTCGCCATAATCCCATCCCAATTCGAGTTCCCTTGACTATCCTTCGTTTTCCTACTATCACATCCAACCCACTCTAACTACACGCACGCGCGCGCGTCTGGTGGCGAGCCCGAGGGATGAAGAGGATGGCGGTTTGGAATACGATACCTTGTGGATTTGTGGGGGAAGAAGTATTAGCATCCCGCGACTTCGGGGATTTTACCCTTCGACTTGCTGGGATTCTTGCACGGCCATGTCAAACGTTTACGAGCTCCTACAGTCCAAATGGTACGTCACAACATATAACTTAACAACCACAGTACTGGAATCAGTAGCGATTGTAAATAATTGAATAAATATATGAAATTCAAATCTTTTTATTTAATGTGTACTAACTCTGTAACTTTCTAGATTTAAAGCTTTAAATCTATAACGATTTTTTATATAAAATGTAAGCCTTTTTCTCTCTATATATTCTAATTCTCATTTATTTCAGCTAAAATTGCTTGTGTAAGCAAGCATATTATAGAATTTGAAACATGAAGAGTTGGAAAAACATAGCCTATACCGCATGGATGACTAGGATTGTTTTCAGGGACAGGACATGGATCTAGAAGAAGAACAAATGGAAAACAACTTGCTCAACGGGATGAGTGTTGCTGGGCCTGCATTGCAAAAAAGAAAAGAAAAAATCAATGCGTTGACTGATCTATCTCCGACGAGGTCATTTGAAATCTCTTTTTGTGCATGAACATGTTTGATCCAATTGCCTAGCGTGCCTCCAAATGTGCTACGTAAAGGCCTGTGAAGGGGAAAACGAAACACCAAGCGAAGAGAGAACTGTAAACAACTTGCGCCTCCCGCGGATCTCCCTTGTTTTCTCAAATCCTCTCGCTCTTATCGGTCTTTTCTTCCCCGAGTTGGGACGGGGATTCCGCTTTACCCTCTGACATCCTGGCCCTCCCGTCTACCCAACGTCTGAAAACCTGGAGATATGGACGGGCATTTTACTCGGAGGATTTAATAATCGCGCCCCTGGCAAAGATAAACAATATACCTGGATGGATGATGGGGATGCTATACCATAGGCTCTGCCCTTGAAATGTTGGCCGTTTGATTTTATCAACGAATGCAGAGGAGGTTACCTCTTCGCTCCTTTGAGCGATGCAGGTTGGACCAACAGGCTGCCCGTCGGATGGCTGTTTTTCTGAAAGAAAAGAATCCGCCGACGGAGTTTATCCCTCCTTTTTGACAGTGAGCAATGGAAGATACCCGCTTTCATCTCTCTATTCCTTGGTGAATTTCTCAAAACGGAAAAGCACACCAGTTCATCTTCAACGGACTTAAAAATGGACAGGTGGATACATATGTCCATACAGTACGTCCCAACCCTCCAGAGTACTTTGACACACCCAAAAGCACAAAGTACCCCGTCTGACAAACAAGCCTTCCCCTTGTCCAAAGTCTCCAAACATTCCCGAGTCCCAGATCTATACAAAAGCAAAACAAAAAGGAAAGGCTAGAATCGAAGGCCAGAACTCAAGATCTCGGAGACTTCTTCTTCTTCTTCTCTCCTACAAACGGCCTCGGGTCTACCCGTTTGCTTTCCACGGCACGTTTTGTCCATTTTGTCCTTTTGATAACTGGTAGCTAGGTGGCGGCGGGGTGCGGCGGGGTGCGGCACGGATAAGCATTTGTCCAAGCTTTTTTTTTCTTTCTTTGCTTTTATCCTTTTTTGCGCTTGGAACTTGATTTTTCGACAATCTAAACCAAGTGGCGCGGAAAATAATATTGTAGAGATTGGGTTTCTGGGACAAAAAAGGGTCTGGCGCTTTGGCAGGTCGATCATGGCTGATCTGGCAGAGAAGACTACTATGGGGGTTGGATACCTCATACTTCCATTTGACTGTATGAATACTTGTGATGGGTAGCATGATCTTCTCTATCTTTCAATTATTGCCTCTCGAAAAGCCCTATTAACTAATGCAATCATCTTGCCTGGCTTTGTCCGCCTGCTTCTATCAGAATACCACAACAACATCAACTCGAGTCAGAAACATTCCACCCAGTCGGCATAACTTCACACCCTCTTCCACATCGCCACCAAAATCCTCTTTGCGCCATTCCCACCTCGCCTCACATCTTGTTTTTCAGTGCGCCTCGTTCCATCCCGTCGGATAGCCTTAAATCGCCATCCTCTAGTCTCTAAGGCCCTTCTCTCAATTCAGTCACTCGGTCAAATGATACACCTTAATCCACCTACCTTGACCTCATCACCATTAAGATTACTATTTCTTTTTCTTTCCGTTTTTTCGCCACCTCCGCATTTGCGAAAAAGGGAGGAACAAAAATAAACAAACAAAAAAAAAAAACTTATGATACGTAGAAAATATATACTCGGATTGTTCCATCCTGGCGAATCTGCCTCCCTATCTCCCAGCTTCTCTAGTCTATGATGCCAAATCTCAATTCTTCCAGCCCCGTTTCGTTAGTTACGCTTTCGTGAACACCACCACTCCTTTCTTGGTCGCATACGCTGGTTCCATACCCTCTCAATCAGCATTATGATTCCATCAGCAGCACTCATTTGGGCACTAAAATCCTCTTCGCCAGGCTTTTGGGCCACCCTGATCTGCCACACACACACACACACACACGCGATTCGCTTGATTCCATTTACTACGGTTTCTATGGTTCCTGTTCTCTACTTGCTGCTTCTATTCATTCCTGGTGTCCGCCCACAGCCGTTACCGCTCATGTAAGCTGACACATATCTCTAGGGCTTCGACCGTATGTAAATATGAGCGACAGCCCGTATTCCACTGACCATATCTCTCAGTCGCAGAGAGCTCGAACCATGGGAACACGATTCACAGCTCTTTGGTATCTTCTCGGCTTGGCTTGGATATAGAACACAGTGGTACATCTATACCCAAATTCAGCAAGTCCTCGCTGATGCTAACTCCACTAAGCTTGATGAAATGTCCCCTTCAATCTTTGTTAAGATATCAATTTGTATCATATTCTGGTAAAGAATAAACGCGTTTTTTTACCTTCACACGAAGAACTTATATAACACTTAGGCTCTGTATTACATGTTAGATAATATGCACGAACGCGTTATCCACGATGTCCGCCAAGTCATCAGTCACAGTATTCACAGCACCAACCAGATCCATAACCAACTCAAAATGTTCAGTACCACAGACTGCCATCCCCATACCAGCGGAAGTGCTTGCCGTAGTAGAACAAGGAAGAGAACTAGCACCACAAAAGCAACAATCAGTGAAAAAAAGGACGAAGCAACGGTTGCAAAAGGATAAGTGGCACTAAAAGAAGGAGCCGCACAGGTGTCACCAGGCCCTCCAAATCCGATAAAAGAAGAAGCACCATCAAGGAAGTAATAGTTAACGCCAAAATATTGGTCGGACGACAATTGTTGTTCACCTAGGTTTATTAAAACCTCAAATCCCACCCAATCTTTGGTCCAAGTCTGGGCAGTTCTTCTGCCACGCTTTGCACATCCTTGTCGCTTGAATAAAGGTCAGTTGAGAGCGCAAGATGCATTGTGGGAATAGACATACCCTCTTCCACTAACACAGAGTACAATATCTTGGTGTTTCTTCATTGTCTTGGCCAGCTTAACAGCGCCCCAGACAGCATGAGCAGTTTCAAGAGCGGGGATAATCCCCTCCAGCTCACTGAGCATCTTGAACCCCTCGAGAGCTTGAGCATCGGTAACGGCAATAAATGATGCGCGTCCTGAGTCTTTCCAAGAACTCAGCTCCGGCCTGTTCAGATTAGTTAGCGAAACACAAGTCTCCCCAAAAGTTGTCCGCGATGATAATTATCACGTGACACATTAGGGAAATATGCACTCTACTCACCCAACCCCAGCGTAGTCCAGACCGGCTGAGATGGAATGGGTATCTTGTATCTGTCCGTGCTTATCTTGCAACACATATGTCCTACTCCCATGCAAGACCCCCTTAGTGCCACCAGTCAGAGTAGCGGCATGCCTCTTCGACTCAAGGCCGTCACCCCCGGCTTCAACTCCCAGAGGTTTCACACTTGGATCATTAAGAAACGGATAAAACATTCCTAAAGCATTACTGCCCCCACCAATGCAGGCAACAACCGCATCCGGTAGTTTATTTCGTTGTCCTAGCATCTGTGCCTTCGTCTCCTCCCCAATGACAGTCTGAAAAGTGCGCACGATGGTTGGAAAAGGGTGTGGACCAATTGCCGAACCGATAATGTGATAGGCGGTGTCCACCTTCGTAATCCAAACTCGAAAACTTTCATTTACGGCGTCTCTAAGGGTTTGTGAGCCTGTCTCAACAGCGATGACCTTAGCACCAAGTAATCTGATCCTGAATATGTTCAGTGCCTGTCTCCTGACATCTTCCTATATAGCTGTTAGATATAAACTTGCAACGCTGTTCTAAGCCTGTGGACTTACTGCTCCCATGAAGATTGTGCACTTCATGTTGAATTTAGCACAAACTGTGGCAGTTGCTACACCATGCATGCCAGCACCAGTCTGAGCAATAATTTCAGTCTTACCCAAGCGACGAGCCAGAAGAAGCTGTCCCAGAGCGCTGTTGATCTTATGACTTCCAGTATGATCCAAATCCTCACGCTTCAACCAAATAGTGGCTCCGCCAACATGTTTAGTAAGGCGGTCTGCGACATGAAGATGTCCAGGCCTTCCTATATAGGGGTAGTATGATCGAAATTCTGCCCAGAACTCGGGGTCATTCCGAACTTTATCAAATCCTACCTCCAATTCTGAAAGGCAATTCATTAGTGATTCTGGGGCATACGAACCCCCAAATTCACCAAAGCGTGCACAAAAGAGTTCCTGATCTCCTCCCTCAGAATTCATTGCCTCCATTTGATCAAGCAGTCCTGACTGGTTGCCATTTGAATAAATGGTATCATCCACCTGCACGGCACCATTTAACTCTTGGGCTTCATGCAATGCTTCAACAATACCAACTTCTCGAGTCGTTCGATACTCTAGCGAATTTCTCCTTCCACATATCTCAGCACAGTATTCCTCAGCAGCTTTGGCCCGCTCTCCAGGAAAGGCCTCCGCCAAGGTTGTGATAATTTGACTACCGATGACGACGCCATCCGCTATGCTGGCTACACTCAAGAAGTGGTCTCTTGTGCTGACGCCGAAACCAACTGCTGTTGGGACATTGCCAGAGTATTTCTTGATTCGTTTCAACAGCTGTGGTAAATCAGCATTTAGAGTGCCTGTTGCACCCGTGACGCCCATACGTGATACAACGTAGACGAATGAGTCCGCAAGTTTGCAGAGCAATTTGAGTCGGTTTTCGGAAGTGGCTGGAACAAAGTGTTAGAAGCTAACCAGGTCGGACGAATAATGCGAGAAGGGCTTACAAGGAGCGATAAGAGGTACGTATGACAGTCTGTATACAATTATCAGTGAGGATATTTTATCGTAGAAGTATCATAGCTCACCCGCCCTTCGCACAGAAATTTCTGAATTTTATCACCAGTCGGACTACGTTAAAACACCAGCTTACCTCTGTTCTGTCCCATTCTACTCTGTCTGGCTTCAATCTCTCGTTAACATGACATGGCTGCCGAATATCCCATTAGGATTTGCTGACACTTCTTACCTGTATAATAAATATTATTTGGCATAGGCTCTGACGCCATTTCTCTCGTTTTGGATCGCTGGAATCTTCTCAAACCCACCTTCTGGTGATAAAGAAAGAAATGCAGTTGGAGAAGAATCATGACTCGAGTCAGGCGATAACAGCGTCGCCACCTGGCCATGACTCCATTCACCCCTCTACTGACTTTTCAGAGAAGACACTGTTCGAGACTGACCCCGAGCAAGCCCAACCACCCGCACGCATAGAGGTAGAACCGCCCCCAGACGGTGGCTATGGCTGGGTTTGTGTGATGTGCGTCTTTTTGGTCAACGCCCATACTTGGGGAATCAATAGTGTAGGGTCTCGTGGCCTTCACACAATGACTTGATTTGCTAATTTTCGTTGCAATTAGTCATACGGTGTGTTTTTGGCACATTATCTGACCAAAATACATTTCCGGGGGCATTGGACCTAGACTTTGCCTTTATCGGAGGCATTTCCCTCAGTATGGCTCAATTCATCGCTCCAGTAGCAACTATCACTACTCGAAAATGGGGGACAAGGACGACCTTGGTGATAGGAATTATATTCCAGAGCGCAGCATTATTAGGAGCGTCATGGTCAACCGAGATTTGGCAATTGTTTTTAAGTCAGGCGGTGTGTTTTGGATTCGGGATGGGAATGCAATTCAGTGCTACCGTTGGTATCATCCCTCAGTGGTTCGGCCGCCGACGCTCCCTTGCAAACGGTATTGGAACGGCGGGGTCAGGAATTGGAGGCCTGATTTATTCGTTGGCTTCAAATGCCGTGATTCAGAGGTTGGGCACTGGCTGGGCTTTCCGAATATTGGCTATGGTGTCAGCTGCTGCGTGTGGCGTCTCCGCCATTTTTATAAGGGATCGGAACAGAGCCATTGGAGCTGTCCAACATGCGTTCCATGCCAGTCTTTTGAAAAGACCAGAGTTTCTGCTCACTCTGGCCTGGGGTTGTTTTAGCGTGATGGGCTATGTGGTCCTTCTTTTCTCAATACCCAGCTACGCAAACACCGTGGGCCTTACTGTATCTCAAGGCTCGATTCTTGGTGCTATGTTCAATGTTGGAGGAGGCCTTGGCCGCCCCGTTATAGGGCACGTCAGCGATAGCTTTGGACGACTTAACACGGCACTCGTTTCTACCTTCCTGGCTGGCCTCTTTTCCCTTATAATCTGGATCTTTGCCAAAAGTTTTGGGGTCCTCGTCTTCTATGCTCTGATTGGCGGCGCTGTTTCCGCAACTTTCACGACTACCGTTGCTCCGGTGGGCGCAGAGGTTGTGGGATTGAAACTCTTACCATCTGCCTTGTCTATATTCTGGCTTTCGGTGGTAATACCGAGCACATTTGCTGAACCAATCGGCCTTTGGTTACGAACCGACAACGGAACCAATTTTCTGCATACTCAGATATTTACTGGCTTTATGTTTATGGGAGCAGCCGTTTCCCTTTGGCTTGTGCGAGCGTGGAAGATATCAGAGTTGGAAAAGACTGATGCTGAGGGTGATCCTGGCAAACGGGAAGTCGAGATCAGGGACAATGATGTCGTGCCTCGACAGCCCGTGGTATCCAGGTCGGTGAGCAGAGTTCTCAGTGTGACGAACAAGGCAAAGACTGCGAAGGGAATGTTCATGGTGGTAAAGGTATAGACGTACACTTGGCTTAATAACTCGTCCAGTCTCAGGCTGAGTCTGATGACGAAGACATCTTCCGGAAGTGGTCGGGCCATTGCTCTGCGGAGTACTTACGGAGAATTTGGACACCTTCTCATTTAGCGGCTGAGGAGATCACACCAAGGGCCATAGCCATTTCCAGCACTGTCAGCGGACGCCGTGCGCCAAAAATAATCTGAAGGATTGTCTTTGCAGACGACACTTGCTTGGGTATTATTTTAACCAGAATCTTTTTGTATGCAGCATTCACAGAGCTAGAAATCAATTGAATCAATTCTTAGTTTGGCCGAAGGCTACCTTCGAATGTGGTATGGATGCCATCGATATCTAAATATAACCAAAGATATGTGCAATGTTCCATTTGGAGAAGCCGTTGCTCAAGTTGTTACTGCAACTCAGGTTGCAGTCCTAAGCTTTTTCCCAGCTCTGCCACTTTGATCTTAACTTCGAGGTGCTGTAAAAGCTTGCCTAATTGAGCACGGCATGATAGGAGATGATATTCTGGGAATCACGCTGATAATCTATCAACTCGTGGAAGAACTAATACAGAAGATCAGATCCAATCTATCTAATCCATTAGCGGTGATACATGGTTGAAATGTTGTGGACATACCACGGGTCTATCGGCCTCGAGATTAGCCGTTTTGATACCTTTAAGAATTGCTCTCAAGACATCCCTCAATTCCGATGATTTGATGTCAATATTGACGATGAGTTGTTTTGTCTGCTAGCCTGTAAAGCTTCAGCCCATTGAACTTATAGCTGGGCAGCGCTCACGAATGTGTTTGCGGAGATATTCGCCTAAGTCGCCCACGTCTTGACTCGGAGGAGAATCGATAATTTTATATTGGTATGCCCTAGCATCCCGACCATGCGCTCATTAGTAATGCTCATGCATAGGCATTTCACATACACTTCGTTGACCGTTTTTATATTCCATCTTTGAGCCGCAGACTCTGGGTTTATCAGAGATTTGCTCCCGATTTTCAATCTTCGCGCTGCTGGAAGGTTCCTTACAATCCACCTTCGATTGCGCATTTTTGATCCTTAACGCCTCTGTGAATATCCATTTCAGCTCCATTTTTGTGACAGGCCCGGAAGGAGCTGCGCGTAATTTGGCGCCAAACCGCAATGGGAGACGCTAAACTGCGTCCAACCACGCTAGACCCGAAGCGGTGAGGGCCATCTCAACCGACTCGCCCTTGCAACTTTTACTTGTGAATAGTAATTCTCAGTCTATAACTAAGTATACGAGAGCTATGGAAGAGAGCGGGATGTGAGAGGCCTTTTATAGCCAAGCACCACACGAGACACTAGGGGCTAGCTGGAAACTCTCACAGGGGTGAGTTGTATCCCCTGACAAATTATGCGCTTTCATGAATTTACTTATGACAAGATTGAAAAGTCCATAAACCACATTTGCTAACTCCCGACCATCCCTTCCATCCTCTAGAGAAACACGCTTCACATCTTCCGGTACTTTGCAAGTGGCAATTTCATTTTCTGTTGCATTATACCGGAAATAACGAGGAAAACACCATCAATCGAGAAACCAGCTTTGAAAATCCAAACGCCCAGCATAGCCATTGAATCAATAGTTGAGAAGCAAGTTATGGTTTGAGAAAGGAAAAAAAAGATCATCATTTGTCGGCAACAATGACCAAAGACTTCCAGCGTGCGAAATACGCGAAAGATACGCGAAAAGGAGCATCTTGCATCGCGAGTCGAGTACAAAGGTATCGGTAGTTGCCGATCAATGACTAAAATTACAACAATGGACGGCCGTGCAAGGGCGCAGCCGACTACTAGCAAATTTGTATTTACTGTGACATAACTGTTAGCGAGGAACGATTGTGTCTTGATCACTTGCAACGTACGGAAATTTCATCCATGCCCATATCTTCATTATTTGCTGTCGGTTGGGCAGCGCCATTGGTTGGAGCAGCACCATTAGCCGCTTCAAAGTAGTCCGCCATCTCAGCATCCAGCTCAGCAGCCGTCTTTGGTTTAGGGCGATTTGCATTGCGACCACGTCGGGTACGTCCACGAGGATCACGTCTGCCTGACTTCGTAGCAGACACTGGCTTTGGCTGGGCTTTTGGCTGGCTGTTCTCTGTTAGTTATTGTCTCTCTCATCACGCCGTGCTCTATCATGTTCACGTACGCAACACGCTCGCCAAGTGGCTTGACCGGAGGCACCGGTGGAGCACGGGCAGCATCAACGACAACCTCAATCTATCGATAATCTTGAGTCAGGCTGTGTGTCCCAAGAGATACCCTGCTTGTAGTGCGTACCTTGATTGGGCGTTTGTCAATCAGTAAACCATTGAGTTCCTTAGCTGCTTTGGCGGCTGTATCCGGGCGAGCAAATGTAATCGCAGCAATTCCACGACTAGTGCCATTTTGGTTATAAGTGACCATGACCTTTTTGACTGGCCCAGCGGATTGGTGGAAGTATTCCTATTTCGAACCCATATCAGCAAACGGCGTCTTGACTTCTGTCCCCATTTAGATGCGATCGAGAAAAGTAAAATCATCCAAATTTAGCAATCGACCGCAAGCAAAGAAGGCACCGTGGATCAGCGAGCACAGAGTAAGAACAGCGTTAGTGGCCTATAGGAGTAATCGTCGGTCGTTGATTATTAACCTCTCAGTCCCAAACCCTTCGCGACGTTCCTAGATGCTAGAGCCTCTAACAGTTTGACGTAAACACGGCCTCACTCTTCGCATCACCGTTTACTAACAAAGGCCGTCCCGAGCATGCAATTTGTCCGTAGGCCTCCATTTTCTACATGAGAGGTCGTTGCGACACTGCATATTCTCAACGAAGCGAGAATATTGTATGCGATTTTCGCGCCTAACCGTGCATAATACTGAAAAATGGCGAGGATAGCCCGCTTGATATTTTGCATCGGCCTAGGACTCGTTTGCTCGGATAGAGATAGTCTCACACCAAAGGTTGTCAGAGCAGACGGTGCTATGCTGCTTTCACTGCTGCGCTCGCTGATTCCAAACACCTCTCGCACGCAAAATATATGCTGTCAAAAACATAGCCGGAGTATACATGTACTCGGAAGGCTAACTGATATGCAGCCTGTAGTTCGACCGTATGGATGTTGCCGCAGGCGCAGACAGACATAACAGGTCCAGGTATTTGCAATTTGATGACAGGGCTCAACTTCAAACTAACTTTGCATCAGGCCTTGGATGGGCGAGCAAAAGCAGACGAAGGTGCCAGCTGTCTAATAGTGCAACGATATGTATGTATATATACACACGTAGGCTACTGCAACCGAAGTTGCAATGTATAATGGTATGTGGTGAAGAAAAGCGACGATTTCGATCGTAATACCGAAGAGAGATTGAAAACGGACATCGCGAACGAAACCCAGAGAGCGCCTCTGTTCAACATACCTTGATATTCGCTTCATTGACATCGGAGGGCTGTTTGACGTTAGTATTGTCCTTTTTTGCTAGCGTGGAGCGAGTGAAAACTGTACCAAACCGCTCACGATGATTTTGCTCTCTCCTGATCCTGTAGATGGTGCCGTAGGGCTGGCTTTGGCAGCAGGTTTTGCTTGCCTTGTTGGTTTTCTGACTCCTCCAACCGGGGCTGGGGTGGCCTTGGTCCTTGTGGATCTTGAGTCACGGCGACGCTGACGGCGCGATGTACGAGTAGTGTTGATAATTTCATCAAGAGAAGTGTCGAGTTTGCCAGACATGGTGATTGATGGATGGATTCAGAATAAACTCGATGGATACCAAGGTGCGCCGATAGAAGTGCTCCAGACGGGATAGGTGTTTGTTGATGATGACGCGATTGAGAAACTGAGGTTGCGATAGGAAATAACGAGGAAACGACGAAGAAGCAGGAGAATAATAAAAAGGCTTTAACTTGGCTCCGTGAATCAAAAAGTGAAAGCAGCGGCGGCAAAATGCGAAGGTGTTGTCCCTTGGGGCGAAGGCATGGAAGAAAGAAGGAGAGCGTTGTCTTGGAGTATCAAAGAAAGCCTTGCGCCCAACTCACGCTAACCGTTTTTGGTAGTTACCGCCAGCAGATTAGATAATCATCGCCGCAGTTGGCAACGATGGATGTTCAGAAGTTCTATGGATGCTCAGTGGTATCCTTGTAGCTGGGAGCGGCCATAGTAATCTATTGTTTAATTAATGTTAATGAATAGATAAATTCGTAAAATCAAATTTTTTCGTAATCATTTTATTTTATCAGACGATTTGGTGATGTAATTAGGATAAATGTATAAATTTTGAAAAAGTATCTATTCAAGTAGGGGGCTTGTAAACTTGTGACCTAGTACTGTAGGTACCATCGATCTTCATATACGAAGTTCCTAGGAAGTACAATGAACCAGAAAACGCCAACTCCTAAGAAACGCAGTAACAATCGCAAAAGAAATGACGTAGACAAAGCATGAACGTGAACATTGAACAAACGAACAATGCATAACAGAAGTTACATGTATTGCATGCACGTAGTAAACGGTACATATTGGGGAACGCTTATACCTTCAGCTCTTCAAAGCTTCCAGGCGTCCCCTCATCTGCTCGAGGGTAGCTTCTTGATCCTCGAACTCCTCTTCGGCTGGTTCTTCCAGCGGTTCTTCCACTCTGGGGCCTTCCACCTTGGCAAGTTTACCCTGTAGAACTTCCTGAAGCACCTTATCCACTTCTGCATCAGCTTCCTCCTCCTCACCTTCCAGCAGCTGGTCGTCTGGGAGCGCATCATCTATACTCTCTTCAATTATGCCCGCTTTGACCAACTCCAAGCCTATAGATTATTAGTTCGACGCCCTGCGCTCTGAGGGTTGCGAAGTAAACTCACTCAATTGCCGCATGGTTTCCGAGAGTTGTGGTAGCATAACCAACGTATTGACATCCTTCATAATCCCAGTTGACGTCCTCAGGCTGCCTTCAATCTTCCGTACACCGAAAGCTTCGTTGACCTGCATCCTCACGCTTTCTAACTGTGCTTTGCTAGTATTCAGGCGCGCACTTTGTTTTCGAATTCTGATCAACTCTCTGGCAAATATTCTCGTTTCTTGGGCTGCCTGGCTAGCTTGTGAGGGATTACGCTGCGCCCTGCGAGAAGCGGCAACGATAAATTGTTTTGTTTTAACGTCCAGTGCTTTCAGTTGGGCGATATCGCGGTCCAACTTGCGGGTGTTGGAACGAATCAAAGCGTTGCATTTTCTCATCTAATGACGCACGTAAATCAGTTAGTAAAGCCGTCGGCCGGGAAGAGATTACCAGGTCGTCATACCTGGGCTGCCGGATCCGGCTTGAAAAATACGGCTTTGAGGGTCTCCATGCCAACGAACAGACTGCCTCAAGGCTGCAATGAATGATAACCGTATTGGCGACAACAGGCCCTATCCACTTCAGGTGTCGATTCGCGCAATGTATTATCTTATTCAATGATTGTTCGGCTGGAGGCGGGGACTTCCGGCGGAAATGGGATGATCGAGAGAGAAAAGCGGCAAAGGAGGTTGCTCGGCTCAAGTTGAATAGAATTAAAAAAAACTATAGAGGATAAGTAGTGGGCAATGCTAGCTTATAGAATCATCCAATCGAGGATACTTTCCCTCGATTGTGCTGGAGTGGCATCACAAAGGCACCATCGCCGGGCTTTGGTTATCTTATCAGCAACCCAAATCCAAATGATTTAGCAAATGCAAACCGGGCAAACCCACGTGGTCTGTGCGTGCGCATGCTTCCAGTAGTTTCTAAGCCGCCAGTCAACTTAAACGGCAACGAGCATCTCTCTCGTCCTTCTCCCTCTGCTTCAGCTGCAAGATTTTGACAACTATTCTCGCTCATACACAACAGATTTTACATAATTTGATCCTGTTTTAATCCATAATCGTTTTTTATTCTCATATTGACATTGCAATGGCCAGTACTGTAGTTCCAGAAGGTGAGGGGAACCACTTTCCATTCCTCATGTGAAGCGTGGGCACAACGCAACGAAGCTCTATCCACAACTGTCGCTTGTCACATGGGCAGTAAGGGAGCTTCTATACCTGAGATGAGTTGCAATATGCTCTAATCGCATCTTATTGTTGATCGATTCAGAGCCCGGCGCTGACATGGTACAGTTCTTTGGGCCCAGCGCTCATCCAGCAGTGACGCTGCCAAAAACATCGTCTACCTTTCAATTAATGCCCCCGATGTTTCCGCTTCCTCAGCTAAGCTTAATCTCACTCCTACGACTGTTTCATTCAGTGGTCAGTCCACAACCAAGAAGATTGACTACAAGGTCGACTTGGAACTGTATGCGGAGATTGACGTCGAAAACTCCATCAAGCACCATTCGGCCCGTGGAGTCGACATGATTCTCCGTAAGAAAGAGATGAAGGAGGAATACTGGCCACGGCTTCTAAAAGAAAGCAAGAGGGTGCACTTTGTCAAAACTGACTTCGACAAGGTATGGATCGACGTCATGGCACCTATTTATAGGCGATGTTGAGACTATTTCACTAACTCAATCTCCGCCATAGTGGGTTGATGAAGACGAACAAAATGAAGCCCCCGAAGATGACTTTAACTTTGGTGGAATGGGCGGAATGCCTGAGATGGGTGGGATGGGTGGGATGCCTGGGATGCCTGGGATGCCTGGGATGGGTGGGGAAGGGTTTGGTGGCATTGACTTCTCCAAGTTGGGTGGTAACGGGGATATGGCCGACCTGGAAGGTACTGCCGACTCGGTAAGTGTCCATGGAGGGCTTTGTGACAGGTACAGCGTCTAACAACCATCATTGTAGGACGATGACGACATGCCTGAGTTGGAAGGGGAAAATGCGGGCTCTTCCAAGCCGAAGATCGAAGAGCTTTAAGCGGGTTCCGTCCCCAGACATCCTGCGCTCTCTGGCGAGACGAAATCAGCTGAAGATTTATGCCCCCACACATTTCCCTTTACATGGCAGGAAAAAACCAGTAGAGAATAAACCAAATATACGATTCGACGGGCAAGCCTTTCCTCGATTTCACATAGGTTATTCATACGGTGCTTAGTTGGAATGCAGCGGATGACCCTCGAACACATTTCTATGGGACTCAAGTTTAGAGACATTAACATGGGACAAGCATTACGTTTTCATGTCTCTTGCTCTGGGCGATAGCATGGCGTTTTAAAGAGAATATTTTTGTTAATATTTTGAATTCATCGAGCCGTTCATTCTATTTTCTCAGCTGTAAGCAACCAAGCACTCTCTGGCATGAGGGTCACACGGCAATTTTATCAGAACGGGGTTGTTAAGGAGTCTCGCAAGGTCTACAGGTAGGAGTTTGCACTAAAGCTTCTCTGCGAGTCAGGCTTTGTAGCTAAGCTGTACAGGAAAACAGGCATCATGCTTCATTTTGCCACGTTTCAACTCGAAATAGAAAATAACTGGAAGTAAAAGAACGGGCCAACGAAGGCTCGGGATAGGTTAGATGTGCTTGCATCAAACAAAACCTGGTCAAGATGAGACAAAAGCGCGGGAAATAGATTGACGAAATCATTGGTCTCATGTCGGTGGTATATGGAAAATTGAATATGTAACCATGCCAAAAAGTGCTATTTTGAAAACATGTTCACCCTGCGCCAGCCACAGCCGTTGAGCCTGGATCAATACCGTCGATAAGGGTATCGCCTCTGAGCTTGGCGACACGATCTTGCTCCGACTTATCAAGCAGATCTTCCGTCTCTTTTCGCATCGCTTCCAGATTCCAAGCACTCTGTTCATCCTCGCTCTCCTCTTCGCTGTCTTCGTCTTCGGAGTCTTTCCAGTTACCACTCTCAAACAAGGCACGACCGGTAGCTTCTTTAGCCTTACGGGCTTCTTCTTCTGCGGCTTTCTTGTCGAGACGATCTCGTTTCCATTTGGCAAACGACTCCTCTGTGACGGGTGTAAGATTACCAGTGAGCTTGTGGCGTTCGGATTCCAAGAATTCCTCCAGTGTGAGCGTTTTGAGGGGAGATTTGTCCAAGAGAGCTTTTTCGGCGGCTTTTTGTTCCTTGGTTTTTAATACGAAACTGTTTGTTTTCAGAACGTTAGGCCAAGGGTACACTGTCGATCTTCAGAGCTGAGGGGGCAAACTCACCCTGGTGGGAGACTGT
This sequence comes from Amauroascus verrucosus, assembly GCA_001430935.1. Taxonomy (NCBI): domain Eukaryota; kingdom Fungi; phylum Ascomycota; class Eurotiomycetes; order Onygenales; family Onygenaceae; genus Amauroascus; species Amauroascus verrucosus. Next base: position 456,211 of record LJPJ01002068.1, read on the forward strand.
GCTTGTACATGCACTTATCTCCTCCATTCGGACATGTCCAGAACCATCCATATTTTTGATTTTCCACCGCTTCGATAAAGTATTTGCAGACCTTATCTGTCGTCGTCCTCGGGTTTCCGTGCTTGCTCAAAACGACATTCCGCAGCTTCTCCTCATCCCAATTATCCATAGTATCATTTTGTTTATCATTTTCAGCATCCCTAGAATCTGAGTATAGATCCTTCTTCTCTGCTTTCCGCTCGACAGCAGGATCGTGACTAAATTTGCACTTCTTGCCCTTTTCGCATGTGCCTTTCTTGAAAAACACACATAGGACTGTCTTGGGGTCGACTCCAAAAGGCACTTTTTGCACCTGGACTGGCTTGAAAAGCTCGGCGGCTTCCTTCTTTGCTAGTTCCGCAGCAGCTTTCTCCTGCTCTCGTCTGGCCTTTTCAGCGTCCTTTCTCTTCTGGTCCGCACTTTTGTTTGATTGAGCTTGTGCTTGGAGTTGTGCTATTTGTTTCTTGGCCTGGGCTCCTTTTTTCTGTTTCCAATCAAAGAAAAATTAGTTTAGCAACTGCTGTTCAAGTAGATAGGGAAAGAAATGGGCGCTCATGCTCTTATGTCTCCGGAATATGACCAATGCGGAAAAACCATCCACAGTGTTGGAACCGTCGACGACGACATTTTCTTATCGCGGCTCGGCCGTGCGATGCGAAAAGAGTTCTGTACTCACATTTTTCATTCCAAAGGTCTAGATTTGTTAGCTATAATTCGTTGTCATGGGGTCAAATTGGGTACCGGGAAACAAAATGGACTTACCTTGTCCTCCACCGTCTGCTTCTTCTTCTTGGGCTGCTCAGCCTTCTTTGGCGCCATTTTGGCGGTGTTTTATGAGCTCCGGGAACAAGAGAAGGGGTTTCCTAGTGTGCAGAATTGAAACCGGTGAAATTCCTGGCCGTAATGGTGTAGTGTCTAATATTGCATTGTTGGGAGTACGAGATCAGTGACTTTGACCGTGCCTCAAGATTGGCGGGGATATTTTAACTTTGTCCGGTGGCGTTAGCCCAAGGCCGTGCGCATAGTGGTGAATTGGGGAAGCTGCCAGCTGGGCCAGAAGTGAGCTCAGGCGGAGATGCCATTTCTACGAGCAGCTTCGATTATCACCTAGTAGCCTCGATTGGTGCTCAAGCTGAGTGATTTTTGTTTCCCTGAAGTGTAATTCGGATACAGAGCAAGTTTCCACAGACCCCCTCGTGATTGCCCTTTGCTGACCTGCTTCATAGGCGTTCAAACGCGAGCAGCCTTCTATAGACGTTGTACACATCCTACATATATCCCTCAATTCATCAATTCTTTTATCGAAAACACTATTGCCCTCTACCGAAGATGATCTCCGATTCCGAACTCTACAAACTTGCCATTTTTCTGGGCTCATGCGCTATGCTGCTTATTGTTCTCTATCACTTCCTGGAGGTGAACTCGCGAGACAACGATTCCGTCGCCGAAGTTGAACCTACCTCCTCGACAAAAGCCCAGGCAAAAGCTCCTACATCTGCGAATTTATCGTCAACTACAGCAAAGACAGAGAATCGGTGATGTGCTTGTGCAAGCAATTAGAGGAACAATCTCCTAAGTTTCTAGATAGGGCAGTTCATGGGTGAGGGTATGGGTACTAGAGAGGTTGGGAAAGTGCTGTCCTTCTACATATTCGATAATTCAAAGACTGTGCAAAACACGATAAGGGATAGCTTATAAATTTGCGTGACGTAGAATGGGGTATATCGAGAAGAGGTACCTCGATTCCGGGATAACGACTTGATTTTTGGTGCCCGTATGTACTGTACATACATTATGAAGACCAAATACAGGTTGGAAGTGGAAATACCCTCAGTTCGCAATGTTTGTATGATTCAATCAACTGCAAATCAGGATCTTAAACAAGGTAAAACTAAATCCCCTCCGCGCCATCGCTCATTTGAAATAACATAGAAAGCAGAGTTTTCTCGAAAGTGCTGGTAGCTAGCATAACATGTCCAGAAAACTATTCGCCGTCCGGGGGTATTATCCTTCGCACTTCCTCAAAGGCCACAATTGACGGTAGTCGCTTATGATTAAAGAGCGTACATCCACCTTTACTCACTCCAATTCCAACTCTTGCCTGCTTTATTTGCAAAGCCCTTAAGACTTCCAAAGCCTTTGATCTCTCAGTTTTATTGCCATGAATTTTATTGAACGATCTGATAGATGAAGATGCCGCTGGAAATATCAAGACGGGCTGGGGTCCTCGCTCTGACATTCTTGGGGTTAATGATCGGCCGTTTTGATCTTGAAAACATGCTGCCGGATCAGTGGATGGAACTAAGGTCGCGATAAGAACAACTAGGGATTAGAGAATAACTATCGGATACGCGAAATTATTTCCTTTCTCACCAGATCCTTTCGTTGTGGGACCTTCACCATATTTCCAGGCTATTGGCTGTAGGTGCATTTTCTTCAAGTGCTCATGTAGCTCCGACGCACTAAGAAGGACTTGATCCCTGGATGTTGGGCAACCTAGCCACTGGCAAGGAGTAAAATGATTGCTTGGAGGAACATGCAGCTTCATGGCATGCTTCTGAAGCGTCTCTAGATTATGCAACTTAGCCCTGCAATCTTTCCAACAACAAGTATACTCTTTGTAGCGCGGAGATGCATGTGGGCTTGGCCGGACAACAACTTGCAAGGGTCCAGGAACCGGGTTCCGTTGTAATTTGCTCTTCAATCCTGAAGGGCGACCTCGCGAGCGACGCGGCAACGAGATAGGTTGAGACATTATAGGAGTGGGGTTTAAAGAAGAAGTATGAAAAGGTTGGGGTTGCGTGCTGTTGCTGTTGGAAAGCGATGGATGCAGTTTGGGAGTGAAAAAGGTTGGGTCATGTTGAGGATTGGCAATCTCTGATAGATCACGTGAATCAGAATTACATAATTCTATCGAAGAGGCATCGGAGTTAAGAGCGGAGCTTGGCAGCTGGGAGGGAACTGGCGGACGGCAAGGGAGCGGAACGAGAGGCACCTCCGGTGGCGGAGACCCCGGATCCACGATGTCCCATCGGAATGTCCCAAGGTCTGAACTGTAGTCCACTGCTTGAAAGGTTTCCCATAATTTGAGCAGATGGTGATTTAATGGTCGCTCTGTGGGATGCCGGCCCGCTGCGATTAAGATGTCCCGCGCAATCGTTTTGGGATTGTAATAACTGCGCCTTAGAGCTTCAGCCTTGTTGAAGCGTTTTACTATATCCTGGCGACGTCGCAATGTGTCTCTCTTTTCCGTGTTGGTCGTTTCGACGAGTTTGAACCTCGATAGATCCACTGTTTTCGAAGGTGTTGAGTCAGTTACCATTGGCTCCGTTGCTCCGGAGTCATTTAAACGTGGTATTTTGTCCGGTCTAGCGTCTTCAATATCCTCATCATCACTCAAAAACTGTGTCAGATCCACGATTTCAGAGAAGTTACGCTTTTTTGCTTGTGCTTCCTTTGACCCCAGCGGCGGTTCCTTGGTTGGTGGTGGAATAGAACTTCTTCCCGCGTTAGCAACGAGCTTATCTTTGGCAGCAAAGCTGTTGGGAGTAGATTGCACAACTTTGAAGTTTCCATGAGGCTTTTGAAGTCTTGGTTCCAACGGTATTTGGGAGTTTACTGATTGAGGTGTGTTGGGAAGGGTTATTATTCCTGTTGTGACAGGAGGGGGCTGTGAGATAGGTGGAAGGGGGCTGGAATATTGAGGACCACAAGGCAATTGGACACTACTGCCCTCCGGAGGTAGGGATATTAGGGTTTGAAATGGAGGTACTGGATGATTCTGTGAAGGACCTGAATGGATTACAGAGTTCCGGGCGGATGGTTCACATGATGTTCCTGGTAGCGTCTGTCCCAGAAACGGTTGGAAATCAGGGATATTTGGTGGTCTATGCGGGGACACGGAGTTAATTTGAACCGGCTGAGGGAGCGTATTTGAAGATGGTGTGGGATGTTGCGATCCTGGAGGTGGATTAATGGGTCGATGGGTGGTAGAGTGTAGTGTAGGTGGAGGCCCCTGAGTCGCGGTCTCGTTTAGCTGGCTATCCTGTGGAGCTTTATCTCCTGTGATAGGCTGTGAAGCCGATGAAACGGAGCTCGGAGCAGTACTAGTACTTTGTGGTGGTCGGTCCTCAGTGGCTTTGCCGGGATTTGCCCTTGTAGAATTCATTTGTTGCGCACCGTTTGATAGGTCAGGGACCGCTTTCAGAAGGTGTTTGGCAAAATGAACCCTGTTCAGAGAAAACCCTTTTACTTCAACCATCTCGCAAAGTTGAATATAGGAAGGATCTTGTTCAATGAAATCAAGAAGTAAAGAGGTGGGGCAGTCCTTCCCGGCATTCTGTGGGACCTGCTTAATATAAGTGCACGCTGCTTTAGCTAGTGCATGCCGTTTTGAGAGTGGCCAAATATTTGACCCTTTGGAACCTTTGGGCTCGGCCTGAGCATTTTCCTGTAGGCGACTGTTATCTGCAGTCTTCTGCGCTTCCTTGGACGAATCAATTGCTGTGGAAGACGTGGCTGCATTATCCGGTTGGGGTACAATATTCTGGCCTGAAGAAATTGTGCTGTCCTGTCCTAATGCTTCACTGTGCATTTTCTGATCAAGAGCAATTTCATCCGCCCGTGTATGAAGCACACAATCCTCATTCGCTTTGAGTTGATTGCTTCTCTGGGCTGGTTTAGCCTTCGGCTTTGGCGACGATTGACAGTGCATAACATCAAAATTAGAAAGGCGGAGTTTTGATGACCTCTTGCGCCGTGCGACAGGGAATTTTCCAAGATCTGGCAGCTTCTCTTTGGCTGTAATGGGTGCCTCTGGCTCTACAAGAACCTGTGTGTTCGAGGAGCTACCAGCGGTGGGTACATTTGCCGATTTAGACATAGTTGGTGTGGCTGATGCTTGACTAGATGGGGGTGTTTCAGATGTACTGGCGGAAGGCCCCTAGACAAAAGGTCTGGTCAAATTACGAAGCACAATTTTAGGAGATGGAAAATGAAGATACCTTTTTGACGCCATCCCACAACTTTGCGAAAAGTGAAGGGTCTTTGGATCTCCATTCCCTCATCTTTTCAATCATCTGCCTCATCTCTAGGGCCATAGTTTCTTCAACAGAACCACTGTCTAACTTGTCTAGAGCTGCAGCAGTTTGATTCTCTGGGTGTACAGTTTTAGAGTGTGGAGCGCTATTCCTTTCTTTTGTATTTGTAGCCTTCCTGGATGGGGTTTTGCGGGGTCGGCCTTTCTTCTTTGGTGGTGTGTCTTGCGAGATTTGCTCTTGATTTGCACATGATGCTGCGGCCGAAGGCCTAATGACTGATTAGTAGCATGAACTAAGGTGGGCAGAGAATGGGTTCACATACGGGGCACTTTTATGTTTCGGACCAGCGTTGCTAGGATTGCTGCTTGGCTGCGGCGCTGACTGCTGGTCTTCTGGAGCTTCGCTAGGTTTTTCAGTGACAGCTGATATCCGTCCGTGAGGTTGTGCTGCGCTTCCTGCCAACGCGGAAACAAATGCTTGTTCGACTCCTGAATTCTGATCTAATTCCATTGGTGTGGACTGCGTAGTTTGCATATTTTGTGTATCGCTATATGCTGACTTATCTCGTTCATAATCATGGTAAGGATCATAGATCTTGCTTGGATCAACGAAGGACGGTAGTGAAGTTTGAGGAGATTGGGCCGGCCTAGTCTCATTGCTTTGTCCAGGAGCATTACTTCTATCGGCCACGTGTGACATGCTTGTGTCGCGGCTCTGATCACCTACGTCGGAGTGTGTAGTTGAACGCACAGATCTGTAGTCCATTCCCGAAGCTGTGGTAGTTGAGCGAGGCGCAGGTTCTCGCGAAGTTATAGTGCTGGAAGGTTGTGTTGGAGAAGAGGAAGAATATGGTATAGTGTTTGTACCAAAAGACGACCAGGTGCCTCTTCCCTGGTCCATATCGACACCAGGATGTTGCGTGGTTGCTCGCCGCTGCGTAGGGCTTTGACGCGTGGCCTGTCCGATATTTAGGTCGTTTCTGGGAAGAGCAGTAGTCACAGTAGGGGGATAAGTGTCGGTTTGACTAGAATATCCCGTCGAGGATCCGATTGGAACACTTTGCGAAAATCGTTGAGTGGGAACAGACGAGGACAGAGCAGTCATAGCACTTGCTGCAGCATTCCTCGACCGTTGCGCAGAGTCTGGATGGTCCGTTGGATCTAGGGACGATCGACTCCCTTGATAGAGTGGAGGAGCATTGGGAGAGGATGTCCGACCCTATGTTTGTGTTGTGCCACGGTAATATAGGCTTGGCTGCGTCGGAGTTGCTTTATTGTATGTGGTGTTTGTTGAATTCAAGTGACCCGTGCGATTGACTTAAGACCGATTGCGAAGTGGTGCTCTGGCCCAATTGTGAATTCCGGTAGTTAGCCCGTGGATAATTTTGGCGCTGATTTTGGCTGTGATTGTTTGACGACTAATTAATTTCTGTCTGTGATGTACTGGGAGCTTGTTGTACCTGAAGGGGCTTGCACTTGCCATCCGTAATCTTGCTGGGAATACACTCGGTCAGTAGCTTACCAGCTGGGGGCTAATGTTGAAGAGGACGACGAGTTGGAGGCTGTTTGCCTCGATGAATATGCGGATTTTGAGGTCTGATTTCGCCCAGCTTGATATTGATGGGAGGAGAAATTGTACCCATAGGACATATTAGCGGGTAACTGAGTAAAAGAACCGTTGACTGCGTTACTGCACGCAGATTCGTCGAGAAGCCGCAATTACGGCGCGTCCGTGTCGGCTGTCATAGTAATGCGCGAGGGCAGAGGGGGATGTGAGGTTTCTGTGAGTATTGAGGGAGTGTATGCTAAGCTAGTAGCAAGCGGATTAGCCTAAAGAATTAAGCGCACCCTCAATGTTGCTTTAACCACGGGTTCCGCTGGTAGAAGTCGCCAGCAGCTCGCAGTGAGGAGCTTCAAGTTCGTAGATCAAAACGTTGATGCTGAGGAACTGAGTTAGTTAGTCAGGAAACTTTAATGTCAATAGGCACCAGGTTAGTAAGCGAGCCCTATTCAGACATGCCAAGGTCATAGTCAGCTGACCCACACTCTCGCACTGAAAACAAATTCGACACTAAGCGAGAATATCGCAGTTGACGACGACCAGCGAATCTCCGAAGGGTCGATATTCTCACTCACAGCAACACCTTCGGCCGCCAGATCTCTCAAATCCCTACGGATCTGCCAAAATGACGAAGATCAACAAGGGTGTGTATTTCCTCCTGAACTGTTTATTTTTAAGCTATGGACGATAAGCAAGGAAGGAAACCACATTATAGAACTCGGATGCTGATGGACTGTGTTCTTCCCTTCTAGAACTGGCCTCTTCGCGCCGGAAGTCGCGCAAGGCTCACTTTGGTGCTTCCTCCGGTGAACGACGAGTTATCATGAGCGCCCCATTGAGCAAGGAATTGAGAGAGAAGCACAATGTACGGTTACCTAAACTCACTCCCCTCACATCGCAATTGGCAGCAAATGCGTGCTGAGATCTCTATACACGTGAATTGGGCAACTGGTTCTGCGAGAATATCCGTCCTGCCACATGCACAAGTGAATGGAAAAGGAAAAAGGGTTCTAAATCGATTATCGTGAATATAGGTCCGGTCGATACCCATTCGCAAGGATGACGAAGTCACCATTGTCCGTGGCACCAACAAGGGCCGTGAGGGCAAGATCACCAGTGTCTACCGCCTCAAATACGTCGTCCATGTTGAGCGCGTGACTCGCGAGAAATCGAACGGCCAGAGCGTCCCTATCGGCATCCATCCTTCCAAAGTCGTCATCACCAAGCTCAAGCTTGACAAGGATCGCGAGAGCATCTTAGAGCGCATGGGCAAGGGAAGAGAGGCCAGAGCGAAGTCTGCGTCCGCATAAGTGTACGGGATTATGACTGCTTGCGTTATCGCTAGTAATGAAAGGGGTTCTTCTTTTTCCAAACTTTTCAAAACCACGGAAATGAAATGAATGGGGCCTTTTTCTTTTTGATGGCATGAATCCTTTCAACTGGAGTTTTCTACAAGGCAGGACTGTTTCAAATCTGGGCATTTTCCTCGCAAACCCGTTTCCCTCTCCCGCATGTTCCCTCACCGTTTCATCGATTTTCCGCACTCGATGCTGAAAATAGTCGATTGCTGCCCATATCAGATCCAACAGCTGAGAAAATATCACAGGAAAAAAAATTCATAGGTCCAACAATTCCTTACCATCCGTTCTCCTTTTCATTCTGATTATTTCTTTTGGTAATGCATATAACTCGGCGCTTTCTACCTAGGTTCCAATCATCCGAATCCCAATGCAAAATGCAGGAACTGCTTTCACTACCCTCAATTGCCAGTATTATCTCCTCGCCGACCGGAAAAGCGGTTTCACATCGCTCCGCAATGGTCGTCGAGGTATACGGCTGGCATATATTAAGCTACTCGGCTTCCACCTGCTTTCATGATTGGTTGGAATGTTGGAGAAATGAAGCTTGCCTGCAGACTTGTTCCGAGGCCTTGTGCCGGTGAAAGAAGCAGGTTTGATGGCAAACCACATTATATATCTGGTACATCTTTAGCTTAGCTCTTTTGAACTCGGCAGCTAGGATCGAAGGGTCTCTTGTGGTCGAACGTGTTTAATAGAATGAAACAGAGGTTCCGTTCAACGTTGTCCATGCTTTTGAAGTTGACGAAGGGGCCATTGGGAACCTACACACATACAAACGTACAAATGATACCAAACAAAAGCCGAATAGGATATCAGTATAAGACAAGATGAGCCCAAACGTAAGCCCCATTTTCCCGAATTAAAGAAAAAGAAAAGAAAAACAAGAAAGGACTGTCGGTACCTCACTCTTTCTTCCCAACACATTTCCCCCAAGCCGGTAATCCGCACCCCATCCCCACAAACAAGTATATCAAAAACAACACCACAACAGCAAGGAGCACCATAACTTTTACATTCTTCCACCACATGCGCCTTCGCAAATCCCGGCTACGCACCCTGAAATCCCTCGCGCTACTACCCAGCCGATCCGTCTTGTCCACAAGTAAATCTATCCGCTCTCCACGCTCCAAGACACGCTCAATATTCTCCGTCATGATATCTCGCACATTGTCAATCTCCTTGCGGGCAGACGCGAGCGAATCCGACGGCGGAGCGGTGTTGTATTGCTGTAACAACGCGCGAAGATCATTGTTAAACGCTGCGCAGCCGTAGGCGGGGAGAGAGCTGAAATCAATGCTGTCGGGTTCATACACAGTTAGGAATTTGCGTTTGATTTCCAGGAGAAATGCGAAAGGGATGCGGCGGCCGAGTTCAGCTGTGGCTACGACTAGATAGCTTAGTGCAGCGTGGGACTCGGGCCCGGAGGACGATGACGTTGCTGAGGGGGAGTCGGCGATGTAGTGTATGAATAGTCGGTCGTGGGTGTATGTGAGCTTTTGAGGTGTTTGATGAGAAATTTTGGGCAGAATAATGGAGGCGAGTGAAGAGGCAGAGGTTGATGATGTGCCGGGGGAGGAATGTTCCGCGAGAATGGTAGTTCTATGGGCTATACATGCACTGCGACATAGATCAGCGATACGTATCAGCTAGGTTTATGGGAGTTGGTGGAACGTACTAGAGGAGAGAGCTTGCTGGCTTTGATGAGGAAGCCATGTTGACGGCTTCCTACCCTGTTGCTTGTTTCAAGGAGGCTAGAATTTATCGGAAAAAGGGTGCCTCAATCGAAACTAATATGAATTAAAAAGATTTGACCGCTGATGAAGACGATGATGGCAGACTGCAGACGCTCGGTCAGCAATTGGCTCAATTGTATCAAAGGCGGCCGCTTCAAGTGAGGTCATAATGTTGCGACTCGTCGAATCACGTGCCAGCCTTGATGATGTTGGAGGCTAGCCTTGGCGGA
>LJPJ01000294.1:0-43507 GCA_001430935.1 Amauroascus verrucosus
TTGAGGCAGTTAATGCCATGGGACAGGCCTTACCTCCCATGATTATTCTTAAGGGCAAGATGCATCAGGCCTCATGGTATGAGAGTCTACCAGCTGGCTGGGTAATTGGTGTCAGTGAGAATGGCTGGACCACTGACCAACTAGGTCTAATGTGGTTAAAAGAGGTGTTCAACAAGCATACACAAGCTTGTACAGTTGGCACACACACGCATTCTTGCTATAACCGTCTTCACCGTTGTTTTTTTTTCCTCCACTCATCGCGCTAAGTAACTAACGAATGCGCCAGATGGGGAAAAGCATCTTTAGCATAACTACAATGGGAGTCGTGGTGCCGTCAATTTGGTTTCGAGAGCGGCTTTTTTAACGTTTTTCGATACAGATCCATACAGACATACTGGTGTAGTTTATTCTTCTTTTCTTTTTCTCCTTTGAATTGACTTCTTGTTCCTCCTCCCGATCCGCTTCTTCAGGTGGAGTTTCTTGTTCCTGGGGGGGAATTTTATTCTGTTTATCGGGATCAAGACAAGATGGCGTTTTGTTCTTCTCTCACCCCCCTCACTTCCTCCAAGCCATAACGACTAAAAAGAAAATCAAAATAGAAAAAAAAAAAAAAAAAAACCACATACACCTAGCCCCCCAGGCACGTTTTCTTTCTTTTTTCTTGTCTGTCCTCCCGTAAAGATATCGGCGAGGTTTGCAGGGTCAGGAATATCAAGCATCTGCAAACCTATCCATAGGAAGCAGGCTTTTTACAGTTTACACCCGTAACTATCGTTTATAGCTATTATTATTTACTTTATTTTCACCCGCTCTCTCTCTCATCTCTCCTCGCTCCTCTCTCCTCTCCCTCTTATCGGGAAAAAGACCTCATCTTCCAGGTTCTCTCCCTCTTTAACACTCTTTGTCTCTCTAAGCAAATTGTTTTGAATTCTCACATCGTTCTTTCAACCTGCATTCCGTTCGTTGTTTTAAATCTCTAGAGGTGCAGTCTTTCGTTCAATTGCGACGACAAACAAGCTCTCTTCTTCTTCTCTCACCCAACTCTCTTTCACATTTCTGCTCTTTTTTTTTTTTTACTTTGCCCCGACTCCAGCCCACGGAAACTAACCAACTATCCCTGCTCCTGTTTTTTCCTATTTCCCTCTTGGACTTCCACTCCCATACCCCTCCACATCCAAATCCCTTCAGCTAAACCCACCCCCTTGTCTGCCTAACCGTATAGTCCCCGACAGCACGTGGGCGCTCAAATGTTTTGCATTAAAACTAAAACATGGTCGCAACCATCAAATCAAGGAAAACATCGAGGCTTCACATATCCTCGACCGTAGTATCATACACGCTCATTATTGTCGCATCGAAGAATAGCCGACATCGTAAGAATGCTACAGAAAAGCTGGACACAATACTCCGGGTGCCATATGAAAAAGAAAATCGACTGGGCGTTGAGACATTATTGGAAAGCAAATACAATTTTTATCCAGAAGGATGCCCGAGGAAGGACGATTCGCCTCACCGTATTGCAACCTTCCAAGTGGGAAATTGCGGCTTGAAAATCCGATGAGGTAAAATACTGCACTCAAAATACCCAAATGTGGGAAAGAAGAGAAGTTCATTCAATGTAAGGAAAGTAAAAAGCAAAAGGAGGGAAAAGAAAATGAACCACGCTAGCCTAGACGAGAAGTTACATCATCAGATAAAAAGGGGGTTATTGCTGTTTGCTAGCAAAGTGGAAAAAAAAAGGAGATGAAGAAACAACCTTTTTTTGAAAAGAGTGTCGAATGAGCTTTACGAAACAAAGGAACCAGGTCAGAGAACCGAGAGCATCAAGGCTTGTTGTAACAGCGTACACAGCGAGAGCATCACATTCGTAGGAGGCAAGCAAAAGTGGCATATTCGAATAGCGGGCAATTGGTGACGAAAAGTCGGAAAAGAAAGTGAGAATAAATATAAATATAAAAATGGGGAGGAGTTCAATGGTTGACGGTGTTGTACACGTAACAGTCTAGCAAGAAAGCTGAGGAAAGAGACATTCTTGGGTGACAAAGCAAGGAAACATTTCAATTTTGGCTGTTCCGTGACATGAGAAACTGGAAGAGAAACTTTTTTGCAAACTGCCAACCCAAGGGTGCGACCGAGAAAATCGGAATAGGCGTAGTACCGAAGCTTTAAATAAATTGGACATGTCGCATCCCACAATTCTGGGAAAATGAAGCAACACAGCTAAAGGGCATGACAGTGCAGAATCAATTTGAAAAAGGGTAAGAAGAACGGAACAAAAATGAAATATGAATGGCAAACTAGGATGCTCTTCGAGAAGAATGAAGTAACAAAGACAAAAGGCTGAATCCGCAAAGAAACGTTTCACGAGTACATTAAGTGCCAAGCACAGGAGGAAAACGCCCATCAAGAGCCGTAAAGCAGAGCCTTTTAAAATTGAAGGAAGACCTTAAACTAAATGTTGACACATGGACCCATCTTTCAAAGAGACGCAGAACTCCTGCTGGTGCTTAAACGAAGACGAAACGCTCTCACTTATAAACAATCAGTCGAATGGTTTGCAGCAATGGAAAGTGGAGCGTCTGATCTTACCTTCATTGGAGCAAATCCGCCGCCATATTGGTGGGATGGCGGCATGCCCATGGATGGATAGATCGGTGGTGGTGGTGCAGGTCGATAGGGTGTGCCCGCCGGCCCGGAATTGTTCTGAGACCGACCCCAGCTAAGTCGGACTCGGGAGTTGCCGATCGGGTAGCCTTGCATTTGGTTGATGGCCATCTCTGCAGCATGGCGTTGAACAAACTGAACAAACCCGCAACCCTTGCCTGGGGGGATCTTGACGTAAGTGATCTCACCGAAGCCTTGGAAGAAGGAGCGAAGCTCGTCTTCAGTGACATAGCCAGACAAGCCGCCGACAAAAACTGTAGTATTATTAGGATCAGTGAACTGGTTCATCGGCTGGGGGGCGCCATAATAACCCATTGGTGGTCCTCCCATAGCAGGTGGATACATTCCAGCAGGAGGAGCACCAGGCATGCCCATCTGGCCAGGAACTCCCGAGGGGCCCTTATTCTTGGGTGTCGCTGTTGAAATGCGCATGGGCCGGTTGCCACAGTACACGCCCTGCATTTCAGTGAGAGCACGCTGCTGATCTGTCTCATCGGAAAATCTAACGAAGCCATAGCCACGAGACATGCCACTAATTGGGTCGGTCATGATTTTTGCGGACTTGCATGACGGGAAACGACTTTGGAAAAGCGAAACCAAGACATATTCATTAACCTCTGGACCAAGATCGCCGACGAAGATGGAATACTCGGGAGTGCGATCCTCACGACTAGGGAAATGTTAGCAAAAGTAAGACATACTGACGGGCAATACGCACTTCCTGTCGGACAACCCACCACCAGTGGCCCAGTTGAGCTTGAAGGGGCGGTTGGTGTTGGGCATTGGAGTTCCGTTAACGGACAAAGCCTTCGCAGCGGCTGCGGGAGTTGCGAAATCGACAAAACAATATCCAGCATTGCTCCTAAAGTATCAGAATGAGACACCGTAGTACCCAACCGGGATCAAGTTTGTAAGCGCATACCCAGAGAATTTGTCACGGATCATCTTCACGTTAACCTGTTCACCCATTTGATACCAGATGTTGCGGATAAAGTTTTCATCAATCCATGGCTCAAGTTCACCCATCCTGCAAATGGCAAGGTTAGTGAGGATCCCTTGTGTGCGGTGAATTGCATGTTCCACTTACCAGAGGGTGGTCTTTCCTTCGCCGCCTTGCTGGGCGCCGGGTGCAGCAGAGCCTTCACCTGGGGCGGGGCCCTGGAAACCAGGAGCGGTCGCATCAGCCTGGCCGGTCATGGTTTGATCGGCAGGAGGAGCAGGTCCGGTGGGATTGGCTGGGGCTTCAGCGGCGCCGTGCTGGTTCTGAAAGGTATCGAAATTTTGGAACGACATGGCTACAGGGTAACAGTCAAGCTCTTCGGATAAGCAACGCAATATACCGTCTAGATATTTTGCAAGAAATCGTCAAGGAAAAACCGTGATGGACCTACAGTTTCGTATAAAGGTTAGTAACTGGCGGAACTCGACAAGAGGATTGTCCAATATCGATGACAAATCGGGTCCACAACGAATGATCGCGTCGATTTGTGAGAAGCAAAGTCCCAATTGAGCGTCGTGTCAGCTAGAAAACGACGAAAGTCGACTAACCTCAAATGTTAAAGCCTTGTAAGTTGCGATTGCAAATACGGCCGTTGCGACTTAATTCGTAGGGTCGTTAAGGAAAGACGGTGACAAACGCGAGGTTAAAGAAGCCCGAATTGACAAAACAATGACTCGCGTGTCTGTTGTAGAGGCCATAACTGTTAGCAACACTTTGCCTGCAGAACACTTCCTCACATAAACGACAACAGAAAACGTAAACAAGGACAAAGCACCTAACAAAGGAAGCCAAGATCAGAAGTGACTTGAAATGACAGGAGATTAATTGATGGTTAAAAAATTAAAACGACGATGACGTAGTCAAAGTGAAGGTTTGAAGAAAAGATGGGACCGAAAGTGAAGGAGGAAAGAAAAGCAAATGAAGTTACAGCGACAATTGTAAAAGAAAACTGCAAGAGAAGAGTGAGAGAAGGGTGAGGGGAGAAGGTGAAGGAATTGGGGGAGGTTGTGGTTTGAGGGTGAAGAAAGAACGTGGATTTGAAGAGGTCAGTGGTGTGCCAAGGAAGATGGAGAAAAACCACTTGTAGTGCGTCAAAAAGACACCCTAGTGTCTTGAGAAAAAGCTGGAAATCACCACAAATGGGAAGTTTCGGGTGCCACCAGGCACACAAATGCTTCAATCGCAGCAACAATGCAATAAAAAGGCCTATTGACTGGTTGGTTTGTGTTATGCCTTTCCCCGTTTTATGCTGGAAGGTTGATTTCCTAGGATGTGCGTCCATTGAGGCTATCCTACTCTTCAGGACCCATTGCGTCCATTGTTCGGATATTCCACGACAACGATGAAGTCTTTTATAATTGCTAATCCATAAAGCCAGTTTCCCATCAGGTAGTCGCCAGCACTATCATCCTTCCCAGCCATCAGTTGGAATTTCGGAAGGCATACTCCGTTGATGATATTTAACGCGAAAGCAGCGCCTGCAATCACATATCCTAGAGATCAAGCGCTTCAGGTACAGATGAAGGTGGCGACACTGGCTAAAAGCGAGGACGAGGGCACCCTTAAGAGACGATGATCCCGCAAGGCACGCCAATGTGGCCAGCGGGAACATCAAGCTAGGTGGCGGAAATGTTTGTTATCAAGGACAGCAGTAGTGTAGATCGATTGGCCTTTTATATAAAACTGTCGAGACAGTCCAACCATAGGGGAGAGTCGGTGGAGTAGATGAAAGAGAAACAAAACAGGGGGCGAAAAAGATGCTTCGAATAATTTTCAAAAACGATGTAAAAGAAAAACACCAAAAGAGATATTACTATCAAAATTGAAAGCGACTCACCAAGTTTTTAAATTGCAAACGCAACGCAGGAAAATACCTTGCAGATTCAGATGGGAAGTGTTGGTTCAAATGGCTGCAGAAACGCAGAAGCCGAAGAAAAATTTTGGTTGAAACTCCCACAAGTTGCGCGCAATAAGGGAGACGAACAAGATACACAGGAGAGAGAACCTTGAACCCGTCGCGAACGAAACACGCAAAAAAGGGGAAGAAGGAAGAACGATGAGCGATGAAAAACGAAGAAGGGCGAGAAAGAGGAGGGGTTGGATTGTTCAAGCTGGGGGATGATGGGATAAGAGATAAAGCAAAAAAGTCAAAAAGGAAAAAGGAAAAATTACGGAAAGGGAAGAGAGGAGGAAGAGGGAAGGGGGAAGAAAAGAGGAAAAGCCGGTGCGAAAAGTAAAATAGCCTCAAGAAGAGCGAAGATGAGGAACCAGACTTTTCTTCCTTGCTACAATCACACCCTCTTTACTACACTACAGTTCATGTGTATTAAATTCCGTCTATTACCATGTTCCTGCCTGAGCGATAAAAAGAGGGTACGCTACGTACCAGAGGAGAGGCGAAACACCAACATTCCCAAGAGCGGAGAAAAATTACTAAGTGTTCCAGAGAATTTTTCTTTGGTAGAGAACGAGGAGGGGCGCTTTTGAACCCAAGGTTAAAGTCGGGTCTCAAATGATTCTCGTATCTAACATATGACTGTTCAAAGAACAGGATTGCTCGTCAGGCACTTTGGACATCTTTCAAAAAAAGAGAAAAGGACTGGGGGCGCAATGATGGAGTTGCTGGTGCTAGGAAAAATTAAATAAAAAGAAAGAAATAAAAATACAAAAGGAAAAAAGAAAACGACAATTAAAGTCACACCAATGATGCGGGCGGAAAAAGGGAAAAAAAGAAATAAAATAAAGAGCCTTGATACATTTTTATCTCGGTCCAAACAGAATTGGGCTTCCCTTGTGCCTGGCATCTTCGGTACTTTTCTGCGGAGGAATAATTTACATGTAGGGCTCACTTTGAGGAATACAGTCACGCGATTGTATCTGACCCGCGCATAGCCACACTTCCCCTTGCTGCAGCCGATGCTATTGGACAAGACCTACCTCCGAAATTACATCCGGCGTACGACACGGTACGACGCGTGGAGCCGCGACGCCTTGCAAGTCTCTGAGATTGTTCAGTATCCCAACTGACAAGAATCAATTCTGTGCAAAACCTCGTGGATCCTGGAAATCAACCAATAGCCGCGCTTTCCAAGGAGCATCCATATGCAAGCAATGGACTAGGGCGATGTTGGCGGACCTCACAAGGATAAATGGGTGTTAATCTTCTCCTTGGCATTATTCCACAGCCAACCCATGCCCTTAACTTGTTATACTACCCCTCCCTTGCTGAAAATATTCGTTTCTTCTTCGACATAAATGGAACTCCCCCGTCTGAATGTTCACACGAATCGTGTACCTGCATTTACTTTCGTAGTTAATTTCGACTTCCAAGAAACCCATCAAAATTCACGGTGCGAACAAATCCCGGCTGGAGCCATTCGTCCGTCCCTCGATGACGTTACCCTCTTTCTTTTTCCCTTTTTTGATTTTGGGAGGATGGTGATTAGATAAGCCCACGTCATAGTTATCCTGAATGGAATTCTACGAATCGATGAAACAATGAATGAGCGAAGGCCTGGTGATAGTAGAGTTGCCATTATCGCCAATTTACAATCCACCTTGTTTTCCAAGTTCATCTCCCAGTAGCTGTATAGTCTTCTCATATACTCTCGCAGACTCCATCTCCCATCTACCCGGGACATCCCCATTCTCAAAACCACCATCACTCATTCCCAAATAATCATCATCGTTGTCGTTTTCGCCCTCATTTTTGTCACCTTCTTCGTCCTCAAAATCAAATTCGGACGGGCCACCTTGATCTTGCACGTCTAAAATCGTCATGCGCGTGCTCTCTGCAATACTCTTTATTCGCACCTTCTCTGTCATGGAAACTTGATTCCTCCTAGTTTCAAACCCCGGAAGGGGCTGTCCCGTCTCGACATCTTCGCCTTGTAGTAGAGAAGCGAACATAGCATCGAGTTTTCGTACTAATCGGAACGTAGATCGAGGCGAAAACTGGTAGTCTGGGAGATATGTGTTTAAAAGACCAGCGAGGGAGATAAGATATGGTGTTTGTAGAGAAGCTGCGTGCAGCAAGTAACAAGCGGTGGTAAATAGGAGTCAGCCCCATGTCAATCAATCAATCACACCCAGGAACGAGAAGCATTTTCGACAACTTACGAGTCGCGCTCACCCATAAGACGTCCACAATGGCTTCAATATCTCTTGCCACTTCTCGAAACCTCTCGTATCCCCTGTCCTCATCTTTCTCACCCGAAAACGTACTGCTAAATCTCTTCGCATGTCGGCGATTAATCGCTAGTAGGTGACTATCCACGTAGTTGATCACTGTTGTCTCCTTTACGGAGCCAGACTTAAGAGGATGGTGCCTCTGTTTGGGTAGAGCATGGGAGATGGTTGCTGATGATAGGACGGATGACGGGGCGGGAGAAGGGAGCGAAGGGTGTATAAAGCCCCCATCCGGGGGTGGGGTAGACATGACAAAAAGCGTGCTGTAGAGTATAAGAAGTAGATTGTTGGAACTGCCAAATCGCAAGTAGACGGTCGCTGAGGGGCCTTGATGAGGGGTTCAGTGTATGCGGCTCACAGACTCCATGTGGGGATGAATGTGGTTTTATACCACTGCGGTACAACTAGAATAACGGATGGCAAATCAAACGACCTGAGAGAGCTGCACGGAGCCTGTCGTATGAATATCCCGTAAAGTCGGATGATCTCTGGTGAGATGTTTTGTAGCCCAAGGAAACCATGCGACCGCTACAGACCTATCCGCCACTCGATTCGTAGCTTATAAAAGATTACGTCAAGGAGAGCGACTAGCAAGTGTGTCGGAGGATAATTTGTATTCCGCGTGCGACCAACACGCATGAATACGCAGGAGAGATATCAAGCAGTCAAAGAGGCGGTTCGCAAATACATACACACACGGCATAACTTCTCAGTGGCTCTGTGACTTTTCAAAACGGTTGTCTGTCGACTACCGACTCCGCTAGCTGCGGATACAGCAAACCTCAGCAATACAAATCTATTTCCATACTGCAAAGGCGTGTTTACTTCGAATGCTCACACATATTCGATATAATCTACAAATGTAGGGAACTTCTTGAGGACAGAGCCAGGTTCAGTCCGTACTCCGAAGACGACCGTTCGGCGGAAGGAATTCAGCAAAATATATGTGGGCGACCATATGTATAACATACCAGCGAGCATTCCTAAAATTCGGCTTTACATGCATGCTGAATTAACGTGCGATCAACACTGCCTTGGACTCGTGAAGTATACGTATCTTTTGATGACGGCGAAGGGAACCTAGCTATGCTAAAGAGAGACGTTAGCCTTGATCCAATAAATCGTTATCACTTCGGGGAAAATGCAAAAAGCCAACTCAGAGAATCGTTGAGAAGATTTGGTCAATGAAGAAGCTGGAGTTGAAATCAGTGAGCGTGTATGTAAGTCCGCTCGTTCATATGGCCCCAGCGGACTCATCACTATACTACCATTGATCAGAACATGGGTGATAACCTACTCCGCAGAAGCATTCCAGAAATCATGGTCGCTTGTATGAATGTATATGGTATTATTTGTAGACTGCGTCGCATAAGCGCATGGAAGTCGGAGGCGTTCAGGAGGGATTTCACTCAGGCTGTGCCGGTTAATATTTTCGTCCTGGTAAACGGAGAGAAGGTGAGCTTACTCTAATATTTCCTCTCCTCTTCTTCATTTCTTCCACCTTCTTCTTGTCCTCCTCGAATTTCTTCAGTAACTCGTTCTGTTTCTCCTTCCGCTTTTCTCTAGTCTGGAAGCGATAGAAATCCTCCAAACCTCTATTTTTCTCTTTCTGTTTCTCCGCTAATGCTTTCAATTCCTCCTCCCTCTCGGGATTATTCTTCGGTCCCTTTACCACTGTGATGAAGCCATCCTCATCGGGTACTTGTCCTCCCTGAGTAGCCTCACGAGCGCGTGCCTCTTCGAGACGGCCGAAAGCAATCATATATTCGTTGGCGACACGCAACATCTCTTCTTTCGGCGGATATCTGAGACGAATGTGATTCTCATATCTCCTTGAGCCCAACGGCGGTAATTTCTCTTCAAGTCCTTGACCCCATACTATGCTCAACTTCGACTTCGCTGCCTTTTTCACCGCTTTAAAACTAGCTTCCATACTTGGTTTATCGACAAATACCACGATAGCATGAGCTCCGGGGTGTTGAAGCTCTCGGTCCCATGTTTGTGGTAGTTGAATAGATTCAAGCTCCGTCTCCAGCCCTGCCGCTGTTTCCCTCTTCCGTTTTTTCCCTCTATTCTGATAGGGGTTTCCGTCAAGTTGGGGAGGAGCTGATCTTTTGTTTAGACTATTATGAAACTTAACTGATTCTACCCGGCCTGCAGACAGCTGTGTTCCGAAGAGATGTTTGAAGTGAGCTTCCGTAGAGGTAACGGGGATATTCACGATAAACAGTGAACGAGGCGAATCGGGGTCAGGTATTTTCGGCTGATGCGGCTGTAGATAGATGAAATGGGTTGCTGTTTTCGGCAGAGCAGGCGACGGTGGGAGCTCTAATGGAAATACCGTATAACCGGATAGAGTTAAAGGATATCTACGGCCCATTTTGTCAATCAGTGAATTGGAGAAGGGAAGTTTTTTGCCCTTCAGGCATCTCGAAATGTGGCGTCTGGAAACGGGTGTATCCAATAGGGAAATTTTACACGATGAGCCGGTCGGAAAATCTTGCCATTTCTGGACAGGAACTTGACATTGGTATCTACAAACCAGTTTCAAGAAGTTGAAAATTGCTCAGCATCACTTTTCAGATCATGCACTTCAATAACAGCCGCTCAATAGTTAATGATTTTGTATATAACTAAACGGAAATGACATGCTTCGCATGACTACGCCTTATCCGGGTCGTTGATACCTCCGTTCGTGATAATGTAGGTCGCTTCCCGTTCCGGACAATCTATGAGACGTCAGATATTGCGCTTTCGAGCCTCATCTTCAATCATATTCGTAATTTAGATACATACCAGGAGAGTCTTGAATTTTAGCGACTCTCTCTTCACCTCGCCCCTTTCGGAGAAGCACGCGAGTTGTCGAGGCATGAGCCAGTATATGCCCTCCAACAGGCTTTCTTCCATCTGCACCCGCAAATAAAGCGCTGGCTCCGGGGTCGCTTTGTACCTGATTCGTCTGAGCTCGTGTGAGTCATGAAAGCCATTGAATTTGGTGTTTGAGAGACTTACCATCAACACACAGACATTGAATTCTTAACATTTTGTCAACATATCCGCTGTTTAATTTACTTTGTGCGCTTGCGACATACCTTCAGCCATATGAGCTAGTTTCATTAGAAATTGGTTCAGCTTCTGCTGGCGATCCGCAAGTTCTCCGCGACCACAATAATCAACTCGGAAGCAATTCATGATACTGTCAATGATGAGCAGGCGATATTCTCCACCAGCAAACTCCTTAGATAGGGTGTTTAGGAGTTCCAACTGGTGCTCGCTGTTCAATGCTCTGGCATACGCAATATTCTCTAAAGCGGAATCGGGATCAACTCCGAATCGTTCGGCGATTTGCCTAATGCGTTCTGGGCGGAATGTTCCCTCTGTGTCAATATACGCAACCTTCCCCTCTACACCGCCCATATCTCGTGGAAGTTGAGCGACAACGGACATGGTATGGGAAAGCTGCGTCTTGCCGCAACGGAATTCTCCATAGACTTCACTGATACTCATGCTCTGAAATCCACTTTTGGGTGTCAGCTTAGTGTAGAACTAAGCTACGTCTATGCTATGCTTACCCGTTGAGGATGGCATCAAATTGCTTGCTTCCAGTGGAAACTCTGACAACCCTCTTTCTCTGGTGGCCAAGTTCCATTGCTGTAATGAATCCTGAAGCCGAGGGCTATAGAGCTACTAAGTTTCACGTTTTGCATGGAGTTTCCTTCATAAATTCATACCTGACATTTCTGTATGGCCTCTTTAATTTTCTCAACTTTGATTTCACTAAATCCTTTAATTTTCAATAGCGTTTTTCGCGTTGCGCCGTGGACAGACTTCAGAAGCGCGGTTAGTTCTGCTACTGCGAAAATCCTCGTCGGGAAGTAGTCTTGCACAACAAAGAAGAATTTATTTATCCCTTTGACTTACAGCAACGGTGTAAAATCCATTGGCTTTGAGTTTTGTGATGTCGGAGGCGCCAATTCCTGAAATCCGATCCTTTAGCCTTGCCGGCCGTTTGTCATTAGACAGTAATAACAAACCGTGTGCTTGAATGCTATCGATATCAACGATGAAATTGTCCTAACTCCGCCGTGTTTTAGCAGAGGCTAAAAGCTATGTTCCGATGTCAATTCATGACATAGGGAGACTGAATGCTCACGTCTTCATCAAAGCCATCACTGGCATTTGAGCCAGGCATTGTTGTTTATGTAGTGTATCGGGAAGAGGCTTGAAAAATCAATAACTCTACGAAAAGTTAAAGAGTAGATTGAAGCCAGAATTCGTATGGCATGAAAGGTTGGTAGAAGACATCACAGCATCCTCATTACCCCTCCATACCTCTAGACATAAGTCACGAGTGTTTCCACACTAGGAAATGGTTCGCAGAGCCCTCTCTTCCTCAAAACCTGAACACTACTAGTATGCAATGATGGCATCAGAGCGAATTGCAGTAGACAAACTGAAGTCTCAGGACTACAGAAAGGAAATAGAAACGAGACATAAACCAATCCCGCTTTTAGACGTTTGATTGACAGGATAGATAAAAAGAACGAGTTCAGCCCGGTAACGACTCCCGGTATAGTGTACAAATCAGAAGAAAAGAAACCTGAGAGACTGAGACTGACACCAGAGGTCAAATGAGAAAACATAACCACACTAGACATGTAACCAAAAAAGCCACGCCAGTACCATAAAAACTGGAAGATTTAGCAGCGACGTCCACAAGTTAGGAAAGCCAAGTCCACTTCTCGATTCAGTACACTCCATCCATTTCACTCCGCTCAATTAAATCCCCAAGCTGCCTTGCTCTTTCTTCTCTTCCCGATAGTACGTGAAACATATAGAAATTCCTTTTGAAAGACACTCGACGCCGATTTTTCATGAGGCTTGAGCCATGCTGGATTCAGGTCGTAGAAACTAGGACATCGTGAAACCTTTGCTCGTCGTATACATAAGATGTCGGTACTGGTGGTTGATACGAGGCGTGATATATGCAATATATGAGATGATACTAATCCAAAAATCAATGATAGAAACCGAGTCGAAAAAGGCAAAAAAAAGAAAAGAAAAGAATAAAAAAAGAAGAGCCGATGCTAACGAAGGAACGGAGACATGCTCCTAGGCCATGATCTGCACCACCTCTAGGCTACTGCAGTAGTTGCTGGAGCAGCCGGCGCGGGGGGGTCGGTAGTGGCTTCAGTTGCTGCTGGAGCAGTGGCTGTTGTCTCCGTCGTCGGTTGAGCGTTGGTCTCAGTAGTAGTATTCGCAGTATTATTATTGGTAGGACAATCCCGGGAGATATGGCCCGCCTGAGAGCATTTGTAGCAAACTTTCCCTGCCGAGCTCAAAGGGCCACCGTTGGGAGCGTTACAATCCCGAGAGATATGTCCCTTTCAAATGTCAGGGTTGGTTCCAACTTCTGTATCACCCATGTCTGAACTTACCAATTTACCGCAAGCATAGCATTTCATTGCTTGGGCTTGGCAATCTCGTGCGAAGTGATTCGGCCCGCCACATTTGTAACAGTTGGCCGCCCTAGGATAACCTCCGTAACCACCACGGAAGGGTGCGCTGAACCCCCCACGGGCACCACCTACATTTCGCGGACCGCCTTGCATTCCCGCGCTGGGGCAATTTCGCTATATCCAATTAGAACCGGGATTATGTTTCCTAGGAGAAATTCAACTCACAGCCCAATGGCCAGGAAGATTGCAGTTGTAGCAACGGCTACCAGTGGCTCCTCCGTTTAGTCGCAGAGTGGGGCAATCAGCTTGGACGTGCCCAAGACCCTGGCAGTGATAGCACTGTTTTGCTAGATGAAGTTAGCGGGAAGGTCTTAATGTTAGAAAGCAGAACAAACTTACTGTCAGTGGTACGGGGGCGTGGACAGCCATTCGATTCATGTCCTAGTTGCGTATAAGACTAATGTGCAATGAAATCATTGTACTGTTATAGGAACAAACCAGGTTGCTTGCCTGTAGATGGATATATCAGCATTTGCCTAAAAGGCCATTACCTATCACAAAAGGGAACCCACAGTTATAGCAAAGGCGCTCGGAAGACGAGCAAACCTCTGTCCTTGTCAGTAAGGAGTCTCGAATCCTTAAAGAATCCCAAGAGCCATATACGCACCAGCATAGTGGCCGATGTTGCCACACTTGTAACAGGCACGACGAGACAATAGCATTCTATAAAACCAAAAATGTATTAGTGTCTATCGGTATCACAAGAGCTATGATTTGCTTAGAATGATACTCCTATTCCGCGCGAACGAGTGGAGGGTCGAGGGAGGAACGTATTGAAGGAAAGTCACTTAGAAACGGGCAAAGCTTTGGATATACCAAATATATCAAATCTGCATTACACCGAATCTATGAGACATTAAACTCACTTTTTGATAATTGGTCACTCGGACTGTTTTCAACACCCTAGAAACCTGCAGTCCAGAACCTGGAGAACGGAATTTCAAAGTATTAGCGAAGAGTGACATTGTTGACGGGGGAAGAATACATGAGAAAACTTACTTCCCAGCTCTCCAAACTAAGCCCTCACAGCTCTTCAGTCCCACCAGGGTCACAATCGGGTTCCCTCTAAGTTGTGCGAATGGCAGTGCGTTGTAATGCAAAGGTACTCCAAAAGATACTTAAAAATGCAGAGACGGTTCGCCAGGGTCTTGGGGCAATGGATGAAAATCTTTAGCTACTTTGTGACTTTCCCAAATTGCGTTAGCGCCTACCCCAGACAAGGTCATGACTCTTCACACATCCATGGATTGAGCTTACCAACAGAGGTGAACACAAACCCTGACCATGGCAATACTGGGCATTTCACTTCTTATGTTCCAAGTAGGTTTTTATCATATCAATAATTTTCGGTTCATTAAAGAATATAGACCTAGGAATGCTACGTATGTGTCATATATGTAATTCCCTTTTATTTTCCTCGCCGCAAACGTGGAATTTAAACATTTTTCTCTTCGCTTTCGATTAATGCTGGAGCTCTAATAGTCCTTCCCTTTAGGAATTCCAATCCTTCCCCGCCCTGTAGTGATATGAGCTTGATTTCGGCAAAAAATTTACTAATGTAAAGGTATGAACTTACATAGCTAATGGAGGGAGACACTTCAACGCCCGAGTCTCCTTCAGACTCGGACATGACAATAGCCCCAGCAGCTTCGATCCACCTTTGCCCTTGGATCATAATATCGTGCTTGCTCGTGTCAGGGTCGTCCTCTCCGGTCCCCTTGGCATTCTTCAGAGGTGAGAATTCATCTTCACGTTTAACCTCGATGGCAGCAAATTTCGCGAGGGGTGTTAATGGGAAAACATCGAAAACGAATTGCTCAAGTTTGATACCATTGGGCCTTTCGGGTTTTATGATCGCCCCAGTCTTTGTGTCAATACAGGGGATTTTTTTACGGGCAACATGATGTGGGAGTTGTGAAACCCAGGTCTCAACAGCCTCAAAGAAACTGAACGAGTAATAATGGTTGACAATGTTTGCTGCGCGGAATTTTAGAATCCCTGGGTTCTTGGGATCCTTGGCCTCGGCAGTCTCTTTATCAATCTCCGAGTATTCAACAACATCTGGCTTTCCATTTTTGAGGATGATGAGCCCAACTGATTCCGTGGCGTCACGCTTTCGAACGACCTTCGTGGCAATATCAACATTTTTGGACGACGAGAATCCAATGAAGACAGGATCGGCTACACGGACAAGGCAGTTGTCAACGCAATAGGCATGAATGTGCTGAACACCACGCTTCTTCATATCGTCTCGGGCACCTGAAGTCAAGAGAGCTTGGTAGATGCCACCGTTACCGTCCGGGGCGACTGCCACCTTTTTCCGAGAGTTAACCACATGTTCAACTATTTGCCTTCAAAGGATAACAAAAAAAATACCTTTGACTTGCTCTCGAGTAGAATTTTTCCATCGTTGGAAATGCATGGTAACACGCCTTGTTCGAAAATGAATACATTCTCTTGTTTCAATCCAAAGTAGCTATGGTTTCGGAAGAATTCTTCTGTTGGATTTCGCGTGGGTCCACTGGTCATAACATACCAAGGGATCACCACGTCTTGTTTTCCAGAGCTCGTTTCAGCCAGAGACTGTAACTTCGCAATCCGTTCAGCCTGGATTTGGAATAGTGACTTTCCGCTTGGAAGTCCAATATCGTAGCATCCTTTTGGTGCAGAGCTTCCCAGCCTTGTCCCTTGCCCACCAGCCATAAGAACAACTGCAACCTTGTTCTCCGCTATCAACTGCAGCCCCTCCTTGTACCATCGTTGAATGTCCGCAGGATCAGAATCGAGCATTGATGCGGTGGCATTCTCTGGGAGTGGCTCGAGCTTTCCCGAACTGGGAGCTGCCGATGCCTCCGGCGACTGAGTAGCACGGGTAGCAAGGACGTTGATATGGTTGGGATCGAAGGTAGAGAGCTGGTGGAAAAGCTGGGATTTCTCGGTGGAGTTCAGTTCGTCAAAAAAAGCAAACACCTGACCTTGTCCAGCTTCATTATACTTGTGTCGAAGTTGGCTCAGCTCTTCTGTCGACGGCTCGTTCGAATGAATTCCCATCTTTCCCATCCAACTAGAGACCGTGTCTTTCACTGCTGACGCCATTGATTGGGTATTCAATCTATGAGTAAGGTTGTGAAATGGCCGAGAGAAAGAGCTTCAAGGTTGAGAAATAGTGAACTTCTTGAAATTTTAGATGTGAAATTGAATCTATTTGAACTAGAGTAGAGAAGGGTATTTCAATGTCTCAACGCTGCTTTTGCATTGAGGTTGATGATCAGCTCAACGGTTGAACAGCCACAATACTGAAGTGGGGCATGATTTGGGAAGCTTGCTCTCAAGGTTGAGGTTGTTCCTTCTGCCCTTGAACTTCGTGGCCTAGATTTAACATGACTGCTGATTGTATCGTCGGTTCATTGTGTATTCAATACCTTTCACAAAGCTCTTCAATTTCAGAGATACGTATATTAACACATATATCTCAGTTAGTATCTGTGTACGAGTCGGACATGCCTCGGTCCAAGCCCGTTAGTACTAGGTATTTTATTACATATTTAAGGTCATAACAGAACATATGGTACAAATTTGCATTAAGCTACCCATAACATCGTTCATCTCCGTCGTCGCTCATTATCATATTTCTGGTCGTACCGAGAATCTGGACTAATACGCTTGTACTGCTTCTTGTCATCATGTCGTCGAGGGGACTGGAGGCGATACCGTCGGCTTGGACTCTTACTTCGCGATCGATACCGGGAGGAAGATTTATACGATTCCCTAGGAGCAGGTTTTGTACGTATATCCTCCTTATCAAATACCATCCCATACCGATCTTGTCGTCGAGGGGTATCCGCTGCTCTATAATGTCGCTTTTTCTCCAAGCTTGATATACCGCCGAAACCCCCTCGTTGATTAGCTCTTTTAGCATTTGTCGCGGACCGCCAGCTGTCCGATAATTTAGAAACCTATTTGGAGATTAGTGAGGAGGATAGAACTGATTGATGCCATCAACATTACACTTTGGGAGAAATCGACGTGTATTCGGTGGTCATCTACTAGCACCCCTTGCATCTTGAAATAGGCTTGTTCGCAATCCTTTTGATTTTCAAATTCTATAAAGGCATATTGAAGGCTATCACCTGTTCGTTTATCTCGGATAACTTCGCATGACAAAATAGGCCCAAAACGGCTGAATATCAAGTTTAAGTCCTCATCTTTCAACATGGTCAGAGTCACTGAATAATAAAGCAATGATTTTACGTACCTTGAGTAACTGGATTCAACTTGCATACAAAAAGGACATTTTCCGGTGGCTTGACTTCAGCAAAGGGCAGGTCTCCAACCATTTCCAAAGTTAGAGCCTGTGCCCTTGCTTCGCGCTCCCGTCGGAGTTTATCCAACGATTCTTCATCTATATTACCGTCGAATTCTTCATCATCCGCTATCATCACTGTGGCTAATTGAGCTTTAGATGGAATGGGGCTTTCAGTGGGTACCATCAACCCGGGAGGGTCTTCAAATGGGTCGTCTAATATCATAGTATGCTTTATCCGGATGTCTTTGAGTGGTCGGCCTTTTTCATCAATAAAAGCATTGTTGACACTTTCCAGTACATCAAACCCTTCAACGACATTCCCAAATATAGCTGCTTTGCCATCCAGGTAGTCTAAATTGTCGCCGAGTGTAATTATGAACTGACTCGCAGCCAGACGTGTGTCGGGATCTTTCGGTGACGGCACTGTGGCCATGCTTACAGTGCCACGATCAGTATGTTTGAGCTTCGGGACAATTTCGACCGGAAAGGTCTTCTCTGACGGGCCATTCAAGATACCCCATATCGACGAACCACCGTCGCTCTCTGGCGAGTCAGGGCCGAGCGGGTCACCGGTCTGGAAGGAAAAGGACTTTTGCACACTGTGAACCGGCGAAAAATTGTAGTATTTAACTTTGCATAACTTCAAAAAGCTGTATCACGAATTCTTAGTACCAAATTCAGTTACCATCGCAGCAAAATTCCAAACGAAAATGGGTAGATTTTAAGCTCACTTTTCACACGCTTTCGGCGCTGAATCGACGAGTAGGTCGATAACAACGTCTCCTAGTGATGTTTCCAAGAGTACACTCATTCTGGTTATTTTTGCAACTGGTTGTTCAACGCCATGAAGCTATTGATATGACATCAATGCTATATTGACTGGAAGGCTATCGAGGTATGGGTATTTCAATCGGTCCAGCTTTTTCGCGGTAATAACCCAAAACCAGAAAGGTATTTACGCAGAGTACAGTACTCCGTATGTTACGTTTTATTTATACAGCGTTAATCGTATGTATACACATACAGTACGTAAATACATACGGAGTACAATATTATACGTATTACTATGTATCAATTGCACATGCGGGGACAAACATGGCGCGAATTTATATTCATGACTTGAGCATCTCGAGGTCGATAATGGATGCAATGCAGTACGGGTTTGGTATGCATTGCTCAATGTTGAATGCAAGCCCTTTGAAAGGACTATAAATAGTAGTCTACACGTATACATGCATCATACGTTCCGTACACAGTACGGTTATCATCCATACAGCGCTAGCCTTGCTCAGGATGCGTGAGTAGACCTTAAGCTAGGGCCACAGCAACGAGTAACGGGTCAATCAGCAAGACAAATGCATCATCCCCTGCTGGATTCATGAAGCGGTGTTGTTTGCCCTGAAGTACTCCGTAAATGTTGAAGCCTGTCCTCCTTTGCGTGGTATGCATACGCGTCATAATTAGTTACCATCTACATTACCCATATTGTCGACATTTGTCGCTGGATTCATAAACTGAGACGCTGGCTATTGTACTTCTGGCCTAAGCTCCTGTACCTGCATATTTATTCTTAGGAACTCAACTTGGTGTTCATTTGCTGGTGTTTCTAGTGCGCTTTTGAAGGCACAATCGCGTTCAGCAAGCCCAACACATATCTTTTGCATTTGATAAAATACCATGTTTGTCCAATGCTCCATTTCTTTCTCATTGCTTCCCACAGATGGCTTTGGGTCTGAACATGCTTGGCTAATGTTGTACAACAGATAGTATCAGTGGGAAAGCGGATCGGTCTCTCGCATACATTCACAGTTTTCTGTCAGATTACTCCGTACAGTGCGCATTTATCACAATTCTCCGCTCTGGAACACACGTGGGAACAGTATTTTGCGTCTCGCGCTCTTGACGATTCGAATTTCAACTGTCCTCTCGATCAACATCTGTCCCTCACCAGGTACAGACCCATTAAATTTGATTAAAGCTTGAGGGATTGTTCACCGCAAGCTGGTCACCAAGCCTCTCGAAGAATAATGCACGTGATTGCTGGATGTCCAATGCGGGGCAGTCCGTGAAGATCATTCTCCCGCTATTCCAGAATCTCTGGGCTGGGAGCTCTATCCTTGCAGGTCGCTTCAACGCTTCCACTTTTCGATCGGGATCTGAAACATACCTACACATTTCTCTAACCGTTTTTCCGTTCTACATAAAAGTCATGCTTTGATATCATTTTTACATAGGTAAAGAAAGTCGCTGAGGCTTTGACGGCTCCGAATCTATAATCTCTGTAATGCAGTTCAGCCTCGTGTTTCAGTTCACAATATTTCTCCGTGTTAGTCTTTCACCGTTATGTTAGTATCATTTTTGATCGGTTGGGTGTATATGACCCTAGCCACTAATTGATACTGTCGAATTTTCCTTTACGCAACTTGAGCCATCTACGCAACGGATCAAACCAAGTTGTGCCCCTTCTAGCGGGTGTTATGAAGCCGTTGCGTTGCCTTGCGCTATATAACCTATCCCGCATCCAGCTTGAACTGTGTCACGAACAGTCGAGGCGATTTTGCCTGGATTTCGTGAGATGGGTGTTTCCCGGACGTATACAGCACTTTAGCCTGAGAATGATTTTGGATTTCGGTAAAGGTGCTGATCATTATGGATTTAATTTGCATTGACGGTCTAAGACCATTCCTTCCCTGAAACGCATTTAAAATTTGTTTGCTCGATTGCATGCAGCTTGCGTTTCCACCCAAAACGCCGAATCATAATGAAGAACCAAGCTTCTAGCAAACATTTGGCACCCTCATAATATACACTGCTAGAAAATGAAGCATCTTGTCAATGCAAACGCCTGTCAACAGTTGCTTGCTCGAAGTTTTATCAACTCACAATCCAACAAGCTTCATGATGGTTTACCTACTATTCTTTGTTTACCATCATTTGATGTTAGGAAGATGAATACCGTTAGGTTCTAAAAACTTTTGCCAGCGAGTTACTTATAAAATTTTATAGGCATTTTTTCTCGCGCGGGGATTATCACTGCCACCTTATCACAACAAGTTGGATAATATTCTACAAGCATGAGGATGGCATATACTTGTGTGTGACACGTCGCTCTGTGATACATCCTGACGCCTTTCCAACTACTAGGTTTCGAACAGATTTCTGTGTGCCTTCTTCATATTAATCACAGCTTGCAGACTGTGTACCGGAGACACGCATGGAGCCCTGGTGAAACATGATAAAGGACTGGGTATTATTGGTCCATAATCCTTCTTTAACAGTTCGACTTGAAGTTTCAAATTGTGGGGATTTTGTCACTCTGTGTACATCCCGTTATATACCCATTACGGACCAGGGTCTTGATGGGAGCTGCACAGCCAAGGTGACAAGGGGTGTTGTTTACTTGGCTTAAAACAGCCTTATTTCCTGGCTGCTTTTATCAAGCTATTCTTGTTCAACCATCAAAGACCCTGGAGGATATCAAACTTGACTGTCATTCACTTATGGTGGGGCGGCCCTGTTGAACATAGTTCGTCAAATTGTCCGGCCTGCCTGTATACGCTCAAGTCTGCCATGCCATCGAACACGCAAGTTACACAATCATTGAGGGTTTGATATATACTGCCCAACTGACCAGCTGCGAAGTATGTACGCCTGGTGGACGCAGCACCTTTACTTTTGAAACCAAGAAGGGTCGAAGCTTTGAGCAGCCGTCGACTTAAGACTCCTATTCAAACCCATTCTTATGATTCAGTAGATGAGGACGGCCAGCCGGGAAGATTTAGCGTGTGGCAACAAAAACCAGGATTGCTCAATGACGGAGCCTGAGAGCAAGGGCAATGGGAGGCGGCGAACGCAGGTGGCGGTATGTCGTTGATATCAATTTTCTGCCATTCTAGATAATTGACTTCTAGTAGTGTGGAAGATGCCGAAAGCGCAAAATCAAATGCAGTGGAGATACCGGCGATGGCCAGGGATGTACAAATTGCCGAAGTTCAGGGACACCAAACTGCATGTTCTTACGGGTCCGTGAGCTACGTTAGCTTTTTTCCCCCCATACAATTGCCTTTCTAATTACGATTGTAGGTCAATTCATCTATATTGCATGCGCGGGGACCGTATGTTACCTTGCCATGTCCTGTTCTCAGCCCTAATGGCTCTCTCTCGACTGGAGGATTACCCCAGAGTAACTATGAGCAACATGTACTCTCTCGATCAAATCCCATTACCTTGCATTCTGCTTCAGCAAGCTGTCCTCCTTATCCATTGTTGAACCCTGGCTTTGATTGCGGTTCAGGTAATGGGTCAAACTTCACTAGTCGCCCATCATACATGTCTAGCTACTCGCTAAGCTATGAAGATGAAACCGTTTATCAAGCCCAGCAACAGCAGCCCAATATTCTTACCAACGGTGATGTCTCGGATAGCAATACGTTTGGAAATACGCCGGGAACAAAGTCCTGGTATGAGACTTGCCAAAGCAAATCTTTGCCCGTCGTCTTTCCAGATATCGATGCGAACAACCCCTTAGTCGCTTCTAGCTATCCGTTTATGCTCCAACACGCCCATGCGCCAATGCCAACTGATAATGTATCCGCGTTTCCCATCATGAATTCATTACCAACGAGCCTAACATCGTCCGATAGAACGCTACCAAACCCCGTTGGTCACCGAAATAGCGCTTTCCCGTCCGCTACATCCATTTCCGAAAATTCGATAAACACGCCTGCTGGTCCTGGTCAGATGCCAAGTCACAAATCTGTCTGGAGTTTCGACAAACATTTCCTGAACGACTTTCATGTACCACGAGCAAGTTCGAGCGCTACCAATTCTACAACTTCTTCAGATAGGTCCAGACCTTCACCTTCGAGTCCCCCCGACATTGGATTCGGGTACATTCCAATATCTGGTACCCAATCCTCACCGCCCAGTTCTTCGTCTCCGTGTTCATTGCCTGAATTGATAAGTTTTCCCGAGAAATACCATACATCCAATGAGTCTAGAAACTCGAAAGGTCCGCAAAGAGACAGCTTTACAGAAAACTATGGGTCCGAGATATACAACTATAGCAGAGGTAGAGGTCCAAGAGGAACATTGATCAGCGGCCATGTTTACGTGCGAAATCCTGCAGACAGTGAACCAATTGCCGTCCACCGGACAGATCCGATACCACGCGCGGCACCCCTTACGCCCCTCAGTAGTGCTGAGGGGATATAATTTTATATATCTAATACAAACTTCGTACTTCTGGAATCAACAAAATAGTCTAGCTCGAATCAATTCATAATCAACACCCAGAGTTCTTTTCCGGCGAGATAAATTTATAATCAAAACAAAAAACATGATAAGCAGATGCCCCCGTTCCTAGCATCGGGGGTTGGACATGGCGGCATTCTGCTGGTTCGTGGAACCTACGCTCATTTTTCAATGTTTTTGACGGGTTAGATATGGGAATTTCCGGGCCATCTAACCTTTCCCGCATGTCTCTACCCGACATCCTAATTATTCACGTCTTTCCATAGGAGCTTTGCCCCATATTATTTTCCCTTGCATCCTATGTTTCTATCCACTCTTTTTCAACAAGTATAATTGCCTGGGCTAGGGTATTTCGGGCTCCTGGATATGGTGTGGAAATTTTGCTTCACGAAAATGGGAGGTCAAAGTCGTTCACGTGGAAAGTATATGGGTATTGCAAGGGAAGGTAATCTCGAGAGCCATGTTTCACTTCTCGCTACCTGGTTAAGAAAAGGGAGAAAAACGATCGGATTCGTGTGAACAGAGCAAATGCAATTTCGTAGTTCAAAAAGCCTTATTTTGTTTCGTAGAATAAACAAAGCAAGAAACACATTCACCACATGGCTTGATTCGTAGCTATAGTACAGCATCGATATTTCCGAGCCGCGTCACTCAGAGTGCTGAACAATCCATCGAAACAAGAGCCAAGCACCATTGTAACCCAATAACACCAGAGTTCATGCCATTTATTTGTTCTTCTTGTCCTTCTTGGGGCCCTTGGTCTTCGCTGTACCTCTGAATTTCTTCGATCTATTCTTTCGTTGTTTACCTGTTGTTTGTGAGATCATCAGCTATCCATATCCCAAAATTACGAGGACACTTAAAGCTTCGTTATCCATAGAGAAGAGATGAACAAATAGGACATACGCTGTTGTCTGGAGGCCTTTTCGAGCTTATCAGCAGCACCGATGCGGACGAGGCGATAGCGGGGTTCGAACTTCTTCAAGGCTTCGGTGGAATCGTAGATGAGGGCAAAGCCGGTGGTCTTCCCACCACCGTATTGTGTGCGAAGACCAAACACTGACACCTGGTCTTTGTTGGATTTGTAGAGCTCGGCGAGCTTTCCGCGGAGTTCATCCTTGGAGATATTGGCGCGATTAGGATGGAGAATATCACTATCAGGAAGTAGAACAGATGAGTAATAAGAACATATAACCCCTTTGCTAAAACCCCTGAAGAACTTTTTTTCTTGGCTGTCTAATAAGCCAGATAGATTCTAGGCAAGCAGCGTTGTTTGGCGATGGATAGCGATTCTACTTACACAACCATCTGCTTCCGGCTCAAAAGCGCATTGCGGAGGAACTTGCGTGTCCGCAGAGTAACAGGAGCGTCAGCCATGATTGCGGAGTTGCCGAATAATCGATCTGAATCTGCTTTTGACGATAGATTTGCGCAAGCAGATGAATCGATTGAGATGGGTCGCAGGCTGCTGTTGGCGTGAGTTGTCGCTGTCGTTCTGAACTTCAATCATGATTTTCGATTTTGCTGGGTGTGGGTTTTCGGCTAGGGCCAAGAAATCACATAATGCGCTAGTTCCAATGCGGAATACCTCAAACTTTTGACCTCAAGAGCGTGAACATCGCTCGATATGAGGCGTAGGTAACTTGACAACTAGCGATTGATACATCTATGTTAATGGCTTCTCTGTCTCTAGAGAATGAGGCAAGCGTTATAGTTTTTGCAGCTCAGTATTTTCAGGCTGTTGAAACGAAAAACCTTCTTTTCCCGTCCAATGATGCACTAATCAAGCGTCCGGTCCAGCAATGGGTTTACCAAAATATGTTCAACGAAGCTGATATTTGGCCAATTCCCCCCGTGAGCTATCGTTCTCAGGTCCTTAAAATCCTATTATCTAGGATTGAAGAATCTATCATGGATCCTGAGGAGGATGTACGAATCTATTCCATTCAACCAGCATCCATGTTCATGCGCATTGGCCTAGCTGGTGTTCTTTTTCTTCCCCATTTTTACAATATATCCTGACTGTTATTCTTTCTAACAGGAGATCTCTGACGATCTCATGGAAAGTTGGGCTGGCCTTGTTGCGCGTCCAAGACGGTCACCGCTCGAAGAAGCTCAGGACCTGTCTTACGTCAAGTACTCACCGCCGGGATCACTGGGCCGCGAAACTTCTCAATCTATCATAACATCCGAAAATCGTGGGCTCATCCTATCATCAGGCACTACGGGCTTCCGCACGTGGGAGGCGGCTTTGCACCTAGGAACCTATCTTTCTACCCCCGCAGGCAAGGTTATGGTGGCGGGAAAGAACATCGTGGAACTTGGCGCAGGCACCGGACTTATTTCAATGTACTGCCTAAAATACCTAGGTGCTAATAGTGTCGTGGCCACGGATCGGGAACCAACATTGGTCTCTAATATTCAGGATTGCGTGTCACGGAACAACCTCGACTGTCTGAAGTTCCAAACGTGTGTTTGGGAGTGGGGTAGACCCTTGGAACTTTTGGACCATTCAAGTGCACGTCGCCCAACTTCTTTTGATGTTGCACTGGGTTCTGACCTGGTATGTATTTCTCTGCGAGCCATCATATTGCCACAGACGGTTTCAAGACGCCTGTGCATCATACTGAATCAAACGTGGTTGGATAGATTTACGATGCCGACCTCGTACCTGTACTTCTGTCAACTTTGCGTGACCTATTTGAAAATTACAGTCTAAAGAAGTTTCTAATATCGGCCACACTCCGCAATTGGGAGACTTTCACAACGTTTCTCAAAGCCTGTGGTGCGAATCCCTGTCGGATAATCTCTGACTTATGCTTCGTGGAACAACATGACCACTGACAATCAATGGCAATAGAAACGAGTCATTTCGATGCGCAACCAATCGACTTCGCTTCGCCTCCCCGGGAGTCACAGGATGGTTTCTTCCACAACACCGACGTCCCCATCCGGACTTACAGTATAACCTCCCGCTTATCTTAGGGCTAAATCAATATTTCTTGGATAGAAGCATTTGGTTTCTAAATGGAGTCTAAGTTTCACTAAACTTAGCTATATAGATTTGGTCTCATGCGGCCCTGTCAGCAGGGTTAAAGAGCCAGCTCATCTTTACGGACTCCCAGTACCTTTCAAAAACGTTTGAACCCGTGATGATGTCTACTTGACGATTGAATTAGGGCGCGCAGCTTCTACCTTGTTCGGATAGAAACTACCATCCATGGCCATCCTAGATTATTCCATTTCCTAGTCTTGTGCCCGCAAAACTGTGTTACTAAACTTAATAGATTCATGTTGGACGCACTCTTCCGTTTTCAACAGTCAACAAACTCATAGTGTTTGACAACCCGGCCATTCTTCCTTGCCCCATATTCCCTAGCCCAGCCCTACATTGGGCCTCTACCAAAACCGCATAATATCCCGAAATTATATGTGAGCCGTAAATTTGTCCACCTGCAGTATTACAATTTTATGTTCTGTCGCTCACCGTTCGGAGGCCATGGACGCATCGATCAATCTCATTGTTTTATCCTCGTTCGTACATTTCAATAAGTCCCGACCCTTCTGTGGCACTTAGCGGGAAAGACATGCATATGTGCTGCTACTATTATAACCTTTGCATGGAATGTAGTGTCATTAGCAGTGAATACCATTCTATGTTTAATTGGAGCTTCTTTCGTACGAGGCCAGCAGTCCATCGTCATGCCCCTAGCTTAGGGCGTATAACCCTCGGTTGTTGCAATGTACACATTCGATCATCTGTGACTGTCCTTAGACGTAGTTGGTTGACTGTCTAGAAACGTTTGCCGCTGCATTTCACTGAGCATCCAAGATATGCGAGCCCACTGAAGGAGTGAAAGCTATCCACTATTGATCTAGTATTTGGGAATTGTTGGTATAACTAGCTAATCTAGCCACATGGGAGGACATAGTTACTCATTTGTGTATGTTTGCTGTTGGATAGCTTGCGTTTTCTTGCATTTGATGCATATAGGTGTGAGGATATACGACTGATGATACAAAAGCAAATTGGAGACTGACTAGAAACCTGAAATATGGAATACCATGAGGCAAGAAAGTATCTGTTTGAAGTGACAAGTAGGCTTCTAAGAACAGTTGCGGGTGGGTATCATTGAATGCGATTAATTTTGACAGATAAAGCAAACAGAAGCGTAAATTAGACGTATGGTAGCTTTCAGATCACACAAACACCGAGATGTGTATAAACAAAACCAAATGCAATGATAGTGATGCCACTCAGTACTCCAAGTTCATGTGGATCGCGCAAACGTATTTCTATTGGAGAAGAAACTTTGAAACAAATGAAAAGGGTATGTAATGAAAGTATATGTGATCTAAACAAGGAAAGTCACAAAGGAGAGCCTGTCGTACTCAGTACAGAAGAGAAATGGAGGATACACCTACTCTGCCAAAGTCTCCTGTAATAAGTTCGTGTCGATATGTTGTGGGTGAATCAAAGTCGGCACCTTATCAGGAGGGCGAAAACCAAAGATAAGCCCCTTCTGGTTTACCCCTGGTGGTCTGAATTGTGCTACTGCCATGGGCCTCGCAATGTCCTTGCCTGTTGTAGAAGAAGCAGATGAAGAAGAAGTAGATGAAGGCGAAGTAGAGTGGGAAGGCTCTAGCGGGTTTCCTGAACTCGTACTGATCGATTTTGGTGGAATAGATGTCCATTTTCCCAATACCCAGCCCCCCATTCGGCGTTTGATACCCGTCGTATATGACCCTTGGGAGTCGCGTGATTCACGAGGAATATCCAGCGTAACTCGAATACTGTTTACAGTGCCATTTGTTGCAGATGAAACTGATGATAGGAGAGATATAGGTGATGTATTTCCGCCGACCGATACTTTAGAAACGGTTACATTTGTTCGCGAGATGACTGGTGAAGTAGATGAAAAGATCGTACCAGCAGACGCTATTCGTCTGGGAGTCTTCGGTATAAAGGCCGAGCGAGAGTTCATTGAACAATTACTTGTCGAGTGGATATCCATTCCTGAAATAGACAACAGGCTCTCGTGAGACGTGGATCGGCGTAATGGGGGAGAGTGGAGAGGAACAACAACTTGCTCATCACATTCGTGATATACGGTCGTAGCCGGATCGTTGCCGTGCTCTTCTAAAACTGGGAGTCCAGGGAGTGGGCAGATGTCTGCTTTGCTCAATGGTTCTCTTCTAGGATATTGTGGGTATTGCATAAAAGGAGATGTCGATGGTGCATCATCCAGCCATCGATCTTCAAGTACAGAGCGAATCGAAGTGTCGGATGGCCCTTTGCGATGTGTAGCTTTTATGAGGGGGGAGGCGAAGCCGCTTTCCGGGCTTGTAGGGCGAGAGGAATCAAATCCTATATCAGAACGGTCGAAAATCGACGAAGCCTTGTACGCGGATCTTGGAGAACTCGGGGCAGAAGAAAATGCAGGAGCAGGCGTTTGGTCTACCCAACGATGAGTGCGAGAAGGTGAGGGCGACGTCTGGAACGTGGAGGCTAAAGAAGTGGAATCCTCTGCGCCATGAACGGTTAAAGGAGTCTCGGCATATTCTTTTGGTGGAGATTCAGGAAGAGTAGGCGGAAAAACAGCCCTTCTTCTTCTTTGTCGGCGATGCAGTGCAGGTTGGCTACGATCTTTCCGATGAGCTGCAACTGTAATAGGCGTATGGTAATGATGATGAACATGGAATTCTTGCAGAGCGGATTGAGCGCCCTGCAATTCTTCGTTAAGAAACATGCCGGCACTTTGCTCGCTTGGATATCCCGTGTCTTCGCCGACAAGAGGTTGGTGGAGCAGTAGCTGCTCTCTCAGACTTCGGACCTCTTCATCAGAACTCTGAAGCAGTTCTTTCAATTCTGTAAGGCTCATCTGGAGATTCGCATTGTCTTGGAGTATATCCTTAACAAAGTGAGACACGACATTTGTTCCGTTCTTATTTTGGCATAATGAGGCGGCTGCCGCGGCACCTTTGAGCCTTCCGGCAGCAGCATCCAGCTCTCTTTCCACCGCTCTTTTTCGCTCCATTCGACCTACTAGCTCCGCATGTTTTTCTCGCTCTTCCCTAGATTCCTTCTCGATTCGATCCACTTGTTCGTGCAGGTCTCGGAGCGTGACCTCTGCTTTCCGCCAGCGTTGGATAGCCGAGCGCTCGTTCTCTTGAGTAGCAACAAGGGTCTCTTCCAACCGTACTTGATCATTTTCCATCTCATTCAGCTGGGCCTCAAGGAGAACAGCTCTTGATGCTGCAGCTGTCAATCGTCGAACCTCAAGCTGGGCCGCTTCTAGTGAAGTACTCAGGACCTTGATATGTGCATCTGACTCCGAGATGATATCATTTAGCCCTTCTAGTTGCTCTAAGAGGTCTTTATTCTCCTGTATCATCTTTGCATTTTCCGCCTGCACCTCTCGCTTCTGCTTTTCCAAGTTGTCAATTTCGACGAGCATTTT
Organism: Amauroascus verrucosus; assembly: GCA_001430935.1. Classification (NCBI taxonomy): domain Eukaryota; kingdom Fungi; phylum Ascomycota; class Eurotiomycetes; order Onygenales; family Onygenaceae; genus Amauroascus; species Amauroascus verrucosus. The sequence goes on from LJPJ01000294.1 coordinate 29,392, forward strand.
CGCACGATCGGCCTCCGCTTCGGCCATGTAGGATTCATGACGTCCAAGAAGGGCCTGGGAACGGCAAAGGCAGAGTTGTCAGTTAGAGTCATTTTTCATGACTTGTCAGATCACCTGGCAAGCGATTGTGTGATTGGGCAGACTTACTTGGCCAAGTCGTGCAGCCGTGTCTACGTCCTTTTCCAAATTTTCCAGAGCAGCTTTATTGTGCTGGAGGTATGCGCAATCTGGTTTGCCACAGCAGCACTTGATTCTGGGCCGATCCATCGCGAGCTTCATCGGGTGTGAAGTGCAGGAAGTCGAAGAGATACATATGGATGGAATGACTTTCGGGTTATCGCCGATGCACTTCGGGAGTGGTCAGATGACGTCCCAAGTCAATTACTCCAGCTGCAAACCCAGAGGGCGTGATTATATTTTTCGAGTCCGCGTTTGCGATGGAGTGTTTAGCAAGTTCCGCAAACACAGAAGGAGAAACGTCATGAATTCCGGATATTAGTTCGATTCGTCCAACCCCGCATATTTTAACCAGGGATGGTTGGGTACAAGGGGTAGGATTGATTTATCGCATGATTTGGCAAGAAGCCAGCCAAAGAATGGCTACTTGCGGAACAAGGATGCGAAAGGAATTATTTATTTTAAAACAATACGGCGAGATATCGGCAGCTAGTTCACAGTCTTTTATGTATTCCTATCACGTATACACAATTATATCTCTCCTTTGCAAGGTAAACCAGACCACGCTTGCTACAAATTCGATAGAGAACTACATAATGTACGAACCCGGAGTTAAGCCAGTCTCATAAAAGCAATGATGTTCTTTACATCTAAGCAAAGGTTTTTAATACCATCGTTATTTGCTTTGTCTACTATTGCGGGTTTTCTATGAGGGATAATATACAGTACAGTAGAGTAGCACACCACAAACAAGGGTGCGCTTAGCCATCTTTAAACGGCTGGAGTATCTATAGGCCCATTGATGTGAAAATATATAGCGTAAAAATTCGTAAGCGGTACATGAGTGAAGAGTGTCTGCTTGAAGGGCGCTCGGAATAAACGGGGCTGTCAGTCGAAAGGCTCTGGGCGAATTTGGGGGGCCAAACCCGGATGACAGAACCGCGATGCACTAACCTCAAGGATGTGGCTCAAGTTGTTGTCTAGAGAACGGGATGGTCGAACTATCTCGCACTGCAGAAAGCAAGCTAGATTCCGTTCTTTCACAGTTTTCGGCAAGTGATAGCCAAAGCAGGCTTGGTTATGTCCCTGAACTCGCTCCACTAGCAATCGAGACATTCCCATCCGATACTGTCTGAATCTTGCGGTACTCTTCTTCTAATCGTCTCTGCATTTCAAAATCTAATTGTCGTTCTCGTTTAACTCTCTGGTTTTCGAGATCTCTCAGGACGCCGGCGTGCATAGCCTTTGAGAATTCCAAATTGGTTAGCAATGCGACAGCCCTTTCTCTCCGCGCCAATTTGAGAAGAGATAGTACATACAGCTTTATCAGCCTCCTGCGACCAGTGAACAAAGTAGACGATGCCGGCGGTCGCGAGTGAGGTGCATGCTAGCGTAATCTTCGAGGCACGCGACATTGTCGCCTTTTCCAAAAAGACAAGGACACCTCTTCCCAAACTGGTACAAGAATTTGACTCGCAATTTGGAGTTGCGGGGTCGTAAGAATAAAGGAGAGTAAGTTGAGAAGATGTCTTTGGAAGATTTATTGCTGGAAGCTGCTACTATCTGTGGCTTGGCACTAAAGTCAGAAGCGGTGTAGCGCGGCAGATCGGAGCCTTCTGAATGACGATGTCACAGCTGTCAGCTGACTAAACACTTTGTGATAAAGGCATAAATGCGATTTCAACTGCGGTTTGACGAGGATATCCCATAGCCACCAGGGAAACAAAGATGGTAGGCTCCTACTGCTGCTTTTACCTTCAACTCTTCAACTGGAAAGGGAAATTAGAACTGATTTGCCTCTTAGTCTGCACAAAACTCAGCTGGAATCCAGACCCTCCTGGATGTACGTCTCAAAGCTATGCAAAATGATGTTCAACCCTACCTCAAATAATGTCTAATAGTGAAATTTTGGCAGGCTGAAAGAGAAGCGCAGAAAATTGTACAGAGTGGTGAGCTCTTTCCATACCATGCTAAGGAATGTTCATGGACGTGTACTAACGGCTCTTTCTAGCTCGAGAATGTTAGTAGATGCCTGCGGGGTCCAGATATGCCCGTCTAACTCAAACCCCTAGACCGTACGAAGCGTATAAAAGACGCGAAAGCCGAAGCCCAAAAAGAGATCGAAGAGTACAGAAGGCAGAAAGAACAAGAATTCAAAGGATTCGAGGCCCAGGTAAGACTGGATCTGTACCCCAGCGGACATTCCTTCTAGACTAGAAAGGTTGAAGAATTGAATATTTACTTTTTGATAGCATTCGAGCGGCAACAAGAAGGCTGAGGATGATGCCAATAAAGATGCGGAGGTCAAACTAAAAGACATTCAGGAGACAGGCAAGGCTAAAGGGGAGCGGGTTGTCGAAGATCTAATTCATGCAGTTTTGGACGTGCAGCCTAAAGTTCCAGAGAATCTTGCTGTGAAAGGGTAATACCAATTTCGGAAGAGATTTGCATTTCTCGTTATTTTTCATTTGACCCGACTAGCTCTACAATCATTAGATACCATCAGCCCTTTTTGGAAGCTATTTGAATATTGCGTCCGTTAGCAATAGCTATTTTGGGGTGGACATCCTCCTTGATCATTCGTTCCCCCACGGTTCCATGCCCAATTATTTTGTTAGGACATCTATTTCTGTTCACAGCGCCTGAACCTAGAGTTACAATAGGGAAGATCATCGAGCGCGGATGGGCTTTAGTGATACTGCTTTGGTCAATTGCGAGCCACGCCATCGTGTGTTTAAGAGGATAAAGGCTGAAGCACTGATTTGCGAAATTTTGCTCAAAGATGCACCAAGCAAACAAGTCGCCAACGTCTTGAGCTTGATTTGCTTAGACAGAGCTACGGCGGTCAAAATCGTAAAAATGCCCGTAGACGCATTGTGAATCTAGCTTAATTTTGCAAAGGACATCGCGTGACCAATAGCCTCTGAATATAAAACCCTTGATGCCTCGCGTTTGATGCACAGATTATGTTGAAGTCTTGGTTTTAATCTTTGAGAGCATGGACTGTCAGAACGCGGCTGAAGCAAAGGCCGCGTGGAAGTGGCTATGCTGTCGGGCTGATATTCCTGTGGCTCAGATAGTTAGCTTAACTTGGAGAGCTCATCTGCCGGCGGGGGTTAACCCTGTTCAATACTGTTCGCCAGAATGCCAGCGAAATCTCTTCGGCAAGCACTTCATGTAGCGGTCGAGAATGATTCGTAGAATCTTTCAGCCTAAGCACCAGGCCCTGCCCCGTAAAACTCTCAGAAATCTGCTTTCGACATGTAGGGATCAGACTAGCGACAAGCCCGCGCCGCCCTACGTCGAAGCGGGGCACATGGATTTGTCGCTGTGATCCGATTCAAAATCTTGCCTTGTTGTGGAATTCAAGAATGCACACTTCAGTAAATTTCAGAACCCCCATCTTCTTGTAAGTGAAGCCTCGCATTGATCAACTCTGCGGGTTTGGGAAGCGCCGAGCAAACGTCATTGCTTGATCTTAGAGTCATCTAACCTTATCAATAACTAGTAGCTAATTACCTGGTGTTCCTTTCCCTCAAACGTTGCTTCTTAATATAAGTGAAAAGCATGAACCACCGCAATCGACGGCTTTGAATTCGAATTGTGACAGGAGATGAATTAGCTACCTTAACCACCGCTATCTGCACCGGTCGTCGTCAACCGAAGTACTGTCATTATGGCGGTCCGCGTCTACCTCGACAAGCCCCACGCACACTTCACCAATCTTGATTTCATCACAGGCAAAGCCATTCTCACCCTCACATCAGATACTCCGATTACTTTGATTGCTGTAAAGCTAGAAGGCGAGAGCCGTACCCGCCTTGTTGCTCCGAAGTACCCGCACAATGAGCGCTCCGACAAGAAGAGGACGGAGGTAGAGTCACATAAGGTACGAAATGGTACTTGTCGTGCAAATATTATCCCACGGTCAAACGCTTCAATTGAACCCGGAAGCTGATGTATTACTTTCTAGCTTCTCTACAAGGTCTTGACTGTCTTTCCTACTCTTGAACTCCAACCGCTGGCAACTGCAGGCACATACTATACCCTTTGTGCCGGAACATATGAGTATCCCTTTAGCTTTAAAGTGAGGTCCGAAGGTTCATCTATTCGTATATACAAGAATGCTTACCAATGGAGTCGTAGTTCCCCTTCAACAATGACTGTGTTAATAACAACTTGGCGTCGAATCTTAATATGGCCGGCATTAGGTTAGAGGTTGCCCGAGATGCCAACCGTCACATTAAGAAGACACTGCCACCGTCTCTAAGCGGATTCCCTGGCGAAGCAGAAATTAGATATTATGTGAAGGTCACCGTTGTGAGGCCGCAGTTTTACAAAGAGAATTATAGAGGGGTAAGTCGCTCTGGCTCCATTTAGTTCAAGAGCGCGTCTGCGGTTGATTGCGGATTGTCCCCCGTAAAAATAATTTTTTGATGCGATTGACTGACATCATATTTTCCACTTAGTTTGCGGACTTCAAGTTCCTGCCCATTGAACCTCCGAGAAAGAAAGAGCCAGACAAAGAGACCTTTGCTAGACGTCAGCATCAGTTTGCGAACATGCGCCTTGTACCGGAATCAAAGAGCATGTTTCGAAAAAGCAGTTTTAGCTCGATAGATACTGGAGGGCCGACTCCTAAATTTTCAGTCGACGCCAGATTACCTAGTCCGGCTATAATTACTTGCAACGAGCCATTACCCCTGAGGGTGCTCATAAAAAAGCTGACTGGATTTTCTGAAACGCTCTATTTGCAGTTATTTCAACTTGAGTTAATTGGCTATACGCAAATTCGAGCGCATGATCTTGCTCGCAAGGAGAGCAGTAGCTGGGTTGTAATTAGCCGCAGCAATCTGAATATACCGCTCGGCAGTTCTGACGACCCTGTTGGAAAAGAATGGAAGGTGGACCCCAGAATGTGGAATCAAATTCCGTTGCCAAACTCTGTGGCACCATCCTTTGACACCTGCAACATCTCTAGGACCTATGAGTTAGAAGTGCGCGTTGGCATCTCTCGTGGATCATATGGGACAATGAAGGTATGTCCGTTCTCATATATATGCTCTAGGTTTCTTTTTTAGAGAACCCTAATGAAAGGGGATCATTGGGCCTTTGAATTGAATGTGCGTATAGCCGGATCTTATCGTCCTACCACTCCGCATCAGCGTTCAAGTCTACTCTGGTATAGCGCCGCCAACAGCATTACTGGAAGCAATGGGAATGGCTAGCGTGGCTACTGAACTTCCGTCGGAGGCAACGCCTCCCCCGCGGCCACCGCGGCCGTCGGCACCCCCGTATACCGCACCGCCACCACCATCGGAAGAGTATGAGGATGCTCCACCGAGTTATGAGGATGCAATGGCGGAGGCTCTTGGGCCAGTGGATGGCCCGAGGCGCGAGTATAACCCTCTAGATGCTGCTATTTCTGGAAATTTCTCACAGACAGGGACTGATGCTCAAGGTTCAGTGGGCAATTCCAAGGACAACGACCGTTTATTCCCCAATAGCGGGCCATTGAGCGTCTCCACGGAATCGTTCGACTTTTATCCCCAAATAAGTCCTGCCGATGGATTTGCCAGCTCGGTGTCCTCGAAGACGTCTCCTTCGAACCCTATGCAGGGGCCAGACTCACCTTCTGCACCGACTTCCACTGCACCCAGTGGTCAATTATCGCCCGTTGACCAGCAGTCGCAGTCCACCGACCCCCGTCAAAGTTTACCACAAAGGACGGTCTCACCACATCTCGGGATACCGAATCGGAAACCTGTACCAAGATCCGGCAACACCACCCCCAGCATGGAGCATTTTCCTAGGTGAAGTTTGCATTGTAATTGATACTGAAAATAAAAGATCTGCGCTGCAGTTTATTGTTACGTCAGGATAAACAGGGAGTTTCGGCTCTATTACCTAAAGATACCTCTGATATTGCATGCGTCCATTGTTGATAAATATTCCAATGATGGAAAGGTATGAGGCTGGCAACTCTATATTGGAGGTTGTTCTAAAAATGGGGTCCGGCCAAATGTTTTGAGATAGAAGTGTAATGAGATAAAAGCCGAACTATCATGCGCTTGCCATTCTACAAGCGCTTAGGTGCGTAGCTTTAGACAACGTTACCTTGCCTGCCGTATAGGGCGTGCTGAAATGATGATTCGCAGTCATGTGCTTGAGTTACAACTTTGCTTCTTAAGTTATCCAGTGAACAAATCTGGCACCGACGGAAACGTACAAACTCAAAGTTGTAGAGATAGTAAGAATTACCCATCACTAACGCCAATAGTCAATGAGGGTGGGAAGTTCTTGCTCGTTTTTTATCTGTGGGAGGAAGACCTAGGGAATTGTAAAGCGTGAGAGTAGCGTGAGAGTAGGTGCTCTGTAGGCAATATAGAAAAATTCATGGCTACGTACTACCTACGTAGCTACTCGTATATATACTAACTATATGTAGATTTAGTGGTCGTCTCGCAATTGATAAATCTCTCGCAATGATCTCAAGCACAAAAAGGGATATGATAATTAGTTAAAGCGCGAGCCAAACATTATTGAATTTACGAACTGCCTTAGGGCGCGTGCTCTCAAAGGGATATAGATAGGAAAGTAATACCCGCAGCTAGAGCAATTAAGAGGCAGAACATTGCGTCCAGTTACCCGTACTCCGTATTATTACTTCTTGCGACTGCGGTTTTTGTTTCGAAGTGCCTGCTTTTTGTGTTTGCATGTTTGGAAACTAGAGTCTTGGCAGAATTTTAATGCCAAGAACTGACGCGTTAACTACGTCTTCGAACCGTTCCTGAACGACTGGCCGATTTGAGATTGTACATGCATACGTCGGTAACCCAGCGATGCCTGCTCCGGATGATTTAGTCCTCGTCAAACAACTAGCATAGCTCTCTCCGTACACAAAACCATGCGTCTTCACTTAATAATCCACCGTCACGGTTGCCCCTCCACACGCGTTCTCTGGACAACCCCAGCCCGTTCCTCAGGTTTATCGAATCAAGCTTCTGCTACCTCCTCGTTCACTGCCTTAGGCTCTCAGGCAGTCAGCGCTAGGAGGAGTTTCAGCGGCAATACGAGCTTTAAAACTGCAGTGACATCATTCTCTACAGTTGGAGGATACACCATTGCTCAGCTTTTAGCAGATGTGAACGAGGTTGTTCCGCTTGAAACTCAGGCCGGCCACTCAGAAGATGAGGCACAGTGGGGCTTGGAAGATTATGTTGTTGAGTTGATGGGTTCAGAATGTTTGCATTTCATGGAGATTGAGAATTTATTAAGAGATGGTGACGAAATTGTGTAAGTCCATCCTTGGGTGTGAGGTTATGTTCTTAATGCTTTCTGACCATCGATTGCGGCGGGGTTAGTATTCGACCGTTGCATTACGAAGAATTAGAGGTGCGTCAAATTACGGGCCGTCATCAAATCGCTTCGGATGGCACTCATTTGATTGATGGAGTTGCTTTCGGGAAAAGATATTTGAAAGGAGGTGCACCTTCTCGCCCTTCTATTAAGATACCTCCCAGGAATAAAAGGAAACGCATAGATGAGGATCCGTGGGATAGCGATAGATCGGCCAGAAGATGCTTACGGCCCACTTCCCTATCTCCCACACGTGGGGAAATATCACATACCGCAAGCCCTGGTCAACTGCAACAACGTAGACGTGATGATAATGGTGGTGGCCAACTTTCTCAGAAGCTGATGGAAACTAATGGGACTAAGGCCGACATACAAGAAATAAAAGAACCGGTATCTCCAAGTGCAATTAACACAGCGACTATGAATGTCATCGATAAATTGGATCTTGATGTTCTGAAACCTGGTGAAAAGGTACTCAACGTCAGTACCAATAAAGACATTCAGGAATTCCCTTCAGTGAACGAGCAGAGATCTATACTCTCATCTTCGAGCTCAGAAGCTTCTGAAAGCGACAGTGCGATGAGTGATGATTCGGAAGAACAAAGTGAAGAATTAAGCAGTTCCAGTTCGGATTCTTTATCTAGCATTTCCAGCACAAGTGTATCATCTTCACTGTCCTCTTCCTTGAGTAGCGACGAGAGCACTACTGAGTCGGATTCTGAAGCGTCTGTGGTTAAGCCGCAGAAGCCTGTCATGAATGTGGAAGCTCGCGCTGCAGAGGGTGCTGTACGACAAACTATGAATCCTCCTGGTACGGGAACTCGCAGAACAAAACACGCTAATCTGAGGACCAAATTACGAAGAAGGCTTGCAAAATTGAAGGCAACTGGTGTTCTACCTAAGGATGCAAATTTTGAAGATTTACGTGCTTGGGACCAGTTTGGCGTAAGAAAAAGCCAGTCAAATCTTCGGGAACCAGTCGAAAGCGACCAAATAGAGGATCGACGGGCGCAATTGTTACGGGATATTGAATCAGGTGGCATAGACGTGTCTCCGGTCACTGTGCAACGGAATGCCGAAACCTTACAAGTAAGCTCAACGGAAGCCTCGGCAGCACCTGTTTCTGAAGATCAATTGCATGGGAAAGGGGTAAAATTGGATCTGGCCAGTATGCGGCGCCTCCTTTTCGGGTCCCTTGGGATACGGACTCCGAAAACCAAAGGCGATGCAGAATGTGTAAAGGCCCAGCTGGCGGAAAAATTGAAGAAATTAGAACCGAAAGCCAAAGAATTGATCAAAGCGCCAACGGAACCAACAAAGGACAGCCAAGCTCTTATGCCTATGGAAAATTGGCAGGATTTCATTACACTCAGAGTTACGGAATGCATCTATGAAGATGTAAAAGTGCCACCTCCACCGTTTCCGTTCGTACAACGATGGGATGCAGAAAGCCAAAAACAAATTCGAGAACGACAAAATCATAAACATTCTCAAAATAAGAAACGGAAAAGAAAGCCTCGAACCTACGAACACGAACGAAATCTTGAGGACCGGTGCGGCAAGTATTCAAACGAAGATATTACACTAAATTACTCTGATCATGAAGATGGTATGTAGAAAATTCAAAATTCACCCGCTTAATTTGTAAACTATAACTGAGAAACATTATACTTCTCACGGGATAGGGCTGGTAGAAGGAAATATTGTGGGATTGGCTTCTGCAGAGGCTGAAGAGGATTTACCCTTGGTCACTGATGTCTCGTCTTTTCCGGATGCCAGTAATGGTGATATGAAACCTGGAGCCGTCATAGCTTTCAAGCAATTAGAAGTTTCCAAGGCTACTAATTGGCAGCCGATGGTCTCAGATTATCGTACTGCGATTGTAGAGGAGATTTTGCATGACTCTTCTATTCAGGTTCGCGTCGCAAAACGTGACAGAGAACAGCGACGTCAGAGTCAGGGTGCAGAACCGCGCCAGTATTCGGGATTCGAAATGCCAGGTTACGACGATGAGCTGGGTGAAGATGATGGTACAAGACAGCTAGATGTATCCCAGTTGATACAGCCAAAACTTTTACGCGCCTCACGAACTGAAGGCCTAGGGGAGGTAATGGTTGAAGGAACACAAAGGAATAGCCTGTCTGTATAATGTTTCCTTATCGTTTCTTTCTTCTTCTTTTTGTAATGGGGGCACCTCGTTGCTCATTCATTTGTATGTGCTAGTCCCGACTGTGGCCCTGAATCCGTTCGCCAAGATCCTGAAGAGATGGAAATAGTCCAGATTTCCTCTCAGGCACGCCGAGACATTTCAGAGTTGATAGATGATGCTGGGTTTAGATCAGCCATTGATTCTGAGTTGACTATTCCTGATACCCTTCTTCCCGTTGCTAATACCACCGAAATTGTGGAAGAAGGGAATAATGGTGACTCCAAGTGGCCGGTGGAGAGGGATTTTCCGATAGAGTCACCAGCTTTCAGCGGATTTGAAAAGACGCCAGTACGTGAAACAAGTCGTCAATCAACCCCGGACGCCGATTCAGCTAGAGCGGGGATCAATACGACAGGCAGAGAATCCCCCTCCGCGCGAACAAGCTCTATGAAAGAATCTGCCCAGCAAGCCGATCCATTCATTCCAGCGCCATCTATGCCTTCAGACGACGTCCTTCATTACATCAGCGACCTCGATAACACAGGGCGGGGTGGAGATATAGTCGGAAGCCGAGTTGCCAACGCGGAATCGCCAGTGCATCTTGATTCGCTTCATGCAAAAGACACAAAGGAACCAATTGAAGCTGGCCGAGCGGAGTCATATTTGTCCAATGTACCTCCAATCTCTCAGGAAAACGACGTTGAAAATGATCGACCGGGGTCGTCAGCCAGCTCAATGATAACCAATCCATTCTACGAAGTTGACCGTGTGCTGTTTGGGGAAACCAGTGAGGCTGCAGCCCTGGAGGCTATGATCTCATCCACGGCGCCACCTCGTACCAGTGGACTATCCGAAAGTAAAAGGCCCGTCAGATCCAAGCGCTTAGTCGTCTCGTCCTCACGTTGTCGATCTCCTGAAGGGCGATTTGTTGACGAGGACGGCGACCAGGATGAACTGGAACTACCGAAACTGTCAGCCAGGAAGGGCGAGTTCGAGCCTAGCCAGAACATCAAGGATGAACCCGTAAGTTCGCAGGCGCCAGCGTCTAAATCAAGAATGGCCGAGACCTCCCAGGTTATCGACCTAACGCTTTCGAGCGATCCGGAATCACCCGGAAATAGCGATGGGGATTATGCAAAGTCGCGAGGACTTCCCCGTCATGGTTGGGTCCAAACTCGAAGGCGTCGACCCGGTAAGACATTGTCAATGAAGAGAAATGGTTCATCAGAATCTCGGAGGATGAAGACGAGAAGGAGCGTGATATAGGTTCTTATGACGCTCCAGTATCTTGATTGAGCACCTAAACAATACTATTAGCCCTGTATGATAGTAAGACTATTTGAACCCGAGCCGACGAAGAGATCTGGCCAATCATGATTCACAGCCCAAGCTGACGAATAGGAAATGCTGATTGGCTAATTTATCCCCACCCTATGAGGTCATTGTTTGAGCCTCACTGTGTCTTTCTCTCGCCGTCAACGAAAATCACCAGCAGCTCAAGCACGGTCAACAGCCAGGAGTCAGATGTGGTGATGGGATCTTTGGTCGAGAACGTATATCATTGCTTATTATAGGCACCAGGCCATCTTTGCTGCCAATTGAGATGATCCAATCTTGGCTCATCTAGTTATTCTAGATACACCATTATGAGATAATACACAGGAATTAATCAAGGATAGCATGTTCCCCTCTCAACACCCCGCATCCCACTTCACTGCCCGTTTTATTCTCCGTCGCTGGACGAAACGATTTGTTTCCTCTTCGAACCACCTGTATTCAATCACCATTAATTCTCGCGATTCATGCTTTGTTTCACAAATCTCCAATCGTTTGCCTGTACAGCCTTTCTGTCGAAGTGACAGGATCAATTTCCCAGTTTTCAAACCCGCTTGTGTCTTGCACAGGTCCCTTTCAACAATGGTTTCGCATTATAAAATCAAAGATCTCGCCTCTCTAGACCTGAAAGATGGGGAGATGAGAGAAGTTAGCATCGATGGATTGGACGAAACGAAGCTGCTTCTTGTGAACCTAGGTGGTCAAGTGCATGCCCTGACAGCGAATTGTACCCATTATGGTGCCCCATTGATCAAAGGCGTGCTGGCACCGGATGGGAGGTTAACATGCCCGTGGCATGGAGGTCTGTTCACCTAAATTCTTTTCTCACTTTCGTACCCAGGTTATTCGGTCGTGACTCGTGAGTTTAGAAATAGGATGCTAATCGGCCTCCCATGTTTCATTCGTGTAGCTTGTTTCAATGTCACAACTGGAGATATCGAAGATGCTCCGGCACCGAATGCATTGAATAAATTCGAAATTTTTGAAAAGGACTCTGCTGTCTATGTTAAAGCTGACTCCGAATCCTTGAAGCGTCATGGGCGCCAACCAATTAATCACTGCACCGTCATCAGTGATGATAAGATTGTTATAATTGGAGGGCAAGTGCTGTCTACTACTTTCAACCCTTACTGGACAAGAATGCTGATCGCTTTGTTATTTAATAGTGGAAGCGGTACGTTTGGCGCAGTTGAAGCTCTTAGAGAGCAAGGATTCAGAGGTAAAATCACGATTATTTCACGAGAACCAAACCCTCCACTCGACAGGACGAAGCTCTCCAAGGCGTTGATTCCGGATGCGAATAAAATAGTTCTTCGACCAGCAGAGTGGTATGGGTCAGTAGGCATTGATCTAGTTTCGGACAATGCTACGGCCGTGGACTTTGAGAAGAACACTGTCTCCACAGAATCCGGGAAATCATTCCCGTATACAAAACTCATCCTGGCCACTGGTGGCGTTCCCAGGAGGCTCCCTATGCCAGGGATTAAGGACCTCGGACACGTTTTTGTTCTGCGCTTCGTGACAGACGTACAGCAGATTCTAAATGCGGTCGGAGATAAGAACAAGAACATCGTCATAATTGGTAGCTCTTTCATTGGTATGGAGGTTGGCAATTGCTTGTCGAAAGAGAACAAAGTCACCATCGTTGGTATGGAAGCTGCTCCATTGGAGCGTGTTATGGGCAAAAAGGTTGGCCAGATTTTCCAGAAGCTTCTGGAAAAACAAGGCGTTAAGTTCCACATGTCAACTTCCGTGGAGAAAGCTACCCCGTCCGAAAAGGACTCATCCAAGGTCGGCGCTGTCCACTTGAAAGATGGGACAGTTCTCCCAGCGGATCTTGTTATCCTTGGTGTGGGTGTTGCTCCTGCAACAGAATTTCTCAAAAACAACCCAGCTATTACGTTGGAACAAGACGGATCACTTAAGACTGATGAATCATTCGCTGTGAATGGCCTTAAGGACGTGTATGCCATTGGTGACATCGCCACATATCCCTATCACGGACCGGGACGCGCCAAGGGCAATCGGACTCATGTTCGGATTGAACATTGGGATGTTGCACAGAACGCCGGTCGAAGCGTTGGCTTCACACTTGCCCATGCCCTAGCCTCTCCACCAAAAGGAGTCCGTCCAAAACCGTTCATTCCAATCTTTTGGTCTGCGTTAGGCCAGCAGCTCCGGTATTGCGGAAATACTATGAATGGATATGATGATGTAATTTTGGTCGGAGACCCGGACAATTACAAGTTCGCTGCGTTTTATACCCTTGGTGACACGGTTGTTGCATCGGCAAGTATGAATATGGACCCATTGAATTCGAAATGTGCAGAATTGATGAGAAGAGGAAATATGCCGACGAAAAAGGACTTGGAGAATGGTGTTGACGTATTGTCGCTGGATCTCCCCGGCACAGTGAAGATGTAAACTCACCTGGTCTCGTACATAGTACGCTGTGCCTTTGTACTGAAGAAATTCATAAACATGTAATAGTTGAGGAGCTAATAGCTGGTGCAATGTGAACGATACTAGACCTGACCTCTTTCCACTCAAGATTCTTTTAACTGATAGTTAGTTGGACATAAGCAAGATGCAAGACAGAAAACCAAAGCTTGATTTCATACAAATTGGATCTACCACATAAACACATCATTCCTTCGACTTTTTCTTTTTCTTGTCCTTCTCCGTACTAGCGGCACCACGTTCGTTTGGCCCTTCTTCGCGCACAAGGCCTCCTGACATCTCTACATCACCATCATTCCCCTCAACACTAACTTCTCCTTTCTGATACCCCAAAATTCGTCTCTTCTCCTCATCAACCAATTTTGCCTCCTCTTCCAAACTCAACATCGTTCCCTCAAGACTAATAAAACCCTTGTCCCGCTCACTACCCGGAATAACATCGACATCCCTAACACGGAATTTGATCGTACCACGAACTCGTTTCCCAGAACGTGTCTGGAAATATCCCATCGCTACAGAAGTCTCGTCTTCAACTTGGTCAGGATTCTCCTTGTCACCCTTAAGCGAGCGGAAATTCTCTTCATCTGAATCGACATCAGAATCTGCTTCGTATTGAGGGGCTGCCGGCTGTTGGCC
>LJPJ01000294.1:699951-836833 GCA_001430935.1 Amauroascus verrucosus
CTGCAGCAACTGCGGCAGTTTTGAGCATAATAGTAGAGGATGTCCTCAACTGTGTGTAATTTAATTTAATTTAATTGAGCGTTGTTGCGTGGAGATATTTTGAATTAAAATCTAGTCAGTTGGGATACGGTGATTTTGGTGGCCGGTGTGGAATTACGTTAGTTAGTTAACTGTGGCACCAACGTCAGCCACGCCAAAGACGGTGAGGAGAGGCAAATAACATCATCGAGTTCGAAAGTATTATGTCCTCCCCGCGAATGAGATGCGGAACAGTTAGCCAACCGTTGAAAGGGACCATAGTCTCATTCTGAATAACCTATCCAACATGACAAGCGACGATGAATTTTTCTTTGACTATGTAAGTTTACCCAAAGCAAATTTCGTTGCGTTAAGAAATTCGAAAAAAAGCAAACGCTAATGGCTTCAGAAGCTGTCTTGGATCCCGAACGATGTAAAACGATACTCCGCGCAAGTCGCAAGTTCTATCGACCATCATGTAGATCGAGCAGCTTCAGGCGTTCGCAATGCGCTATCTCGTCAATCTTGGCTTCCGACGTATCTTAAGCCCCCTTCAAGTCCAAACGAATCCCTTCCGCGCCCATTGCCCCCAAAATCCATGGTTGACAAGGTGCATGATTGGGTACTGGAGCACCGTGCATGGACCGCCGCAATATTAGCGTTTGCTGGAACCGGAGGGCTTCTGATATATGGCAATAGAAAATTAAGTGTGAAAAAGCGGAAAGCAAGGAAGGCGGGTAATGGTGCCCGGAAAGAAATAGTTGGTAGGGTTATCAAAATCTAATTCGAATGGTTGTTTAGCATGTTAACCCCAGGGTAGTTATTGCTGGCTCCGCGCACGAGGCCATGACAAGGTCTATCGCTTGGGACCTGGAACGAAGAGGTTTCATTGTCTTTATTACAGTTACGTCCTCTGAAGAGGAACATGTTATCGAGAATGAGGCGCGAGAGGACATTCGTTCGCTCTGGTTGGATCTAGCTAATGTATATTCCCTTAGTTTCCACCCGAGGAACGTACAATTAACTTCAATGCAGACTCCGTCAGACCCATCTGAAATACACCCTTCACTTTACGTTATACAATCTCTGATTACGAACCCTCAAGCTCCTATGCCGGGAGTTCCTCCACACACTTGTCAATTAAGCGGTCTTATTTTGGTCCCTTCTCTAAAATACCCGGTTGGTCCAGTCGCCACTATACCGGCGTCAAACTGGGCCGACGCCATTAACACTCGCCTATTGTATCCAATACTTACTACACAGCTATTTTTACCTCTCCTCACTATGAAAAGCAACAACAGTTCAATAGTCTTAATAACCCCTTCTATTCAATCTTCGCTTTCCTCTCCTTTTGCAGGCCCAGAAGTCGCTGTGACTCGAGCACTCGCCGGGTTTGCAACCAGTTTACGGCAGGAATTACAACTTTTGGAAAGTGGCCATGGTTCCGTTGATGTCATTGAGCTCAAGATTGGGAATATCGATTTTGGAAGGCAGCTCCGCAATACCAGCGGACAGAACAGAGGCACAGAAGTTCTTACCTGGCAGCCGCAGCAACGTGCTCTTTACGGCTCATCATATTTGTCAAGCATTGAACACCGCATAGGGAGGTCAACGGCAGCCGGCGCCATGCATGGGACACCAGCGAGAGAACTTCATTTTGCCGTTTTCGATGCACTTGCACCTCGTCATAAAACTGTCTTTGGGCGACGAAAGAGTAAACAGCAAGTTGTATATATCGGTCGGGGCTCTAGAACTTACGCAATCGTTGGAAACGTTATTCCTAGCGTTCTAATTGGCTGGATGCTAGGGTTGCGAACTGGATGTCCGACTTTCTTCTCGGATTCTGGTTCTGATGATGGCAACGGCTATGGGAGTGAAGGGGCATGGGAGAAGATTTCTTGATTTCGAGCGTGAGGGCATCTGTTGCTATCTATTCTCCACTCCTTTAATAAGCTCTGTATTTTATTTTGAAGTTTTCTGTTCATGGATTTGGATTTTGGCGTCTTTTTCACTTAAGGGGATCTTAAGTATGGACATGGTCACATTTTAACTCTGTCATATAACTTGTGAGTTGCAGGGCAGTTGCAGGGAAATCGGGATTTAAGCAGTGTGAACTGAGACGTTATCTGACTCTATGGACTCTTGAGGCGACATCTTATGGCAATCCACCCACTGATGCGAACTCTTCTAGTTTACTATGTAGATAATTCATATTGACTTTTATTTCTATCACATCAAGGAGATTAATCAAGATATTCCCACAAATTTGAGAGGATCGAACAAGGAAAACAGTAGGAGTCGGAGTGAGAGTCAGCGGGCCCAGTTAAGTGCCATTGAACCTCTGTCCAACCGGCTGCATAACCTCTGAAGGGGTTGGGGTTTGGAGTTATACGGATCCATTTCCATCAACGAAGTTATCCAGCAGCTGTTGAGTTAGTTGAAGGTTCTCATATGTACGAATATCCCTACCCTCACCGCCTATTTGTTCAGGTAAGGAACCTGAAAGCCAACACCGATTGCTTTGTTTATAAACTAAATTGAGGTTGGTTGATAGCAGAAATCTCAGGTCACAAACTATGTCGCCGTGCATTGCAAAGCGCTATTATGGACACTTGGCGTACAGAAGATCCTAGAGGCACCAAATGGCCATACCTAGGGATAGGCAATTAAAAAATGTGGTCATAAAGACGCTTGTGTGGCCGCTCTGGTGCAAAAACGCTCAGGAGATGTTTTGTATGAAATGCCTGCAGCTCTCATTCTATTTTTGCACGTTGCATACTTGTCTATAAAATAATAATAGCCACAGTTAGTGTCAAAGGCATTCAGGTAAGGCTAAATATGATGACATGGATTATCATGACTTAAGAGGAATATTAGACTCATGATATTAAATTTAAAAAGCCGCAAGTGTCAAGCATATAAGAACATTGCCTGGGGTATAATTGAACGTAAATCTGTGCAAATGCACTTGCCAATATAAATTCAAAATTTCTTATTTGATATTATCCCAATCTGTCCCAAGTCTTACTTCGCTCTCTCGGCCATCCCCGTCTCAACTTGGCTTCCACTATCCTGCATTGGCACGGCGCCGGATAGTTTTGTCTTTCCATGTGTATATCTTAGGCGGAGCCACAAGATGAGATTAACGACGCCGAATATCACAATTGTAGCAGCGGCGATGGCGAAGGAGTAAGCAGTCACACGCTTGTTATGTTCGCCATTTTTACCTGGGTCAAGGAACGAGTAGGAGTAGAAACCCTGAGTTGCATGCGTTAGGTAGGCAAGTGCGAGGTAGAGGAGGAGGAGGATGATTAAAACCACGAGGTGTAGCAGTGGTCGAAGTAGGGTGTTCGAAAAGATGAGCTCGAAGAGTGAGAAGAAGGGTGGCATGGCGTGTTGGGATATCTAGGGCGTTTTTACATGGTTAGTTGGGAGAAAGTAGAGAGCAGCGCAAAAGAGCGGGATTACTAACATTCGTCCATGCGTCGAACACGATGGGATACCAAGTTCCGTCATAGAGAACGGCCCAGTACACGATCAGCACCAAAAATGGGAAATTTGTAACTGTCGTGTAGAACACGCTATGCATCGAACGAAAACATCTCGGCAGCTTCTCGAAGAACACCGATCGACCTGTCATGGCGTAGATGAAAGTGTGAATCGCCGCGACGAGGAAGTAGAACGCTACTCCCCAGTATGTTAGGTTTGTGAAGTAGCTGAACGACCGGCCGCTAGCCACATTTTCGCCATGAGTTCCGCTCCATCCAAAGATGAAGAAAATTGTGAAGAAGGTATAGAGCGCGATTAGGGCGCGGAGGCCGGCGAAAATGTAGGGCGTGAAGAGCCAAGACGTTTCGAATGGGAAGGGACGGTCATCCCAGCCATGGAAGCTCAGGACGTTCTTAAATGAAAAGTGCATATCGCCTTGGTAACCGTATGTGAGGTTTGTTGAGGAAGAATATCGTCCAACTATGTATGTAGGTGTAAATGCGACAAAATCTCCGACAATATTCTATCTAGAGAGAAGTGAGGCTGGGATGAGGGAGATCTGGGGAGAGATCGTGAGCTTGAAGCCATACCAGTCAAAGTTGGGTTTCGCTTAACGCCTACCAGAACAGCATTGTTAGGCGTCAGCAATCTGTCATCGTTGAGCCATCAAAGGGAGCTTCGTCCGAGCTGGTCCCTTGGAAGAGTAGCTCTGATCATTCCTTGGAACAGTCACATAGGTTGAATAGGAAAAGGTTTAGCGTTGAGCTTCTGAGATGAAGAAACCGAGTGACAGCATTGCCGAGTGGCTTCTGGGCGATGAGCCAAGCAATTCAAATCCTGGGGCCAAAAGTTTACGTAACTAACGTGAACGCCCAGTCAACGTTTCCCTTCAGACTCTCCGCGTAGTTAGGCGTGGAGCAAAACAAGTTGGTAATCAGGATCACCGTTCTAATCTATATACCATCTATAGGTTTATGCAACCAGACACATATCAGTTGTACGCCCTTGGCGACTTGCTTCGTTACCACCATGCCCGCCTTGCTCCGTGGTGCTATATGCAGGAATCCATGGCAAAATGTCCTCGGACAACGTGGTTGCCCGCGCGTTGCAATTTCGAGGCGAAGTCCATGTTCATGTGTCGGAGAAAATTGAATTCGCAAGTATAAATGGCCGGGCGCGAAAAGCCCTGCAAATCCGAAGTCGCAAGTTCCTGGCGGATCTGATGAATAGGAGGAATGTGGCGTGGCTTGTAGTGATCCGCGAATGCAAAGATCCCATTACATATCATTTTGTCAATTTCGAAATGGCCCTTTGTTATGGCTAGCTGAAATGGATAGCTTACATTCAAGATATGGTCTGCTATTGGTTTGGGTGGTTGCGGGCGTATCGAAACGCACTCGACACAAACGGGCAGTCATATTTCTTCCTGGACTTTTGCCGCAGCTACACACTCGGTGAGGATTCACTCCTCCTCGACGTCCGCCTTCTCCCAAGCCTCTATCGAGCACGGTTTCGTACTCATATAACTAGGTTGGATAAGCACACTCTAGAGCTAGCCTGTACTCAACAACATAAACTTTCACACCAGCCTCTTCGGCCCGAGTACGGCATTCATTCTCGAATTCGTTAATTGACTCTGCAATATATCCGCCGCCGCTGCACCGCCATCGGCTGCATTTTTTTCTTTTAACGGATAGAAAATCTTCACAGGTATTGTTCCACAAGGTCTGCGAATTGTAGTAAATTCTACTCTTTCTATCGGTGCTTGCCAGGATTGCGGGAGCGCGTGGAATCTGAATACTTCTGCATGATGCATTCATGAAAAGGACAAGGAGATCGGATTCTTGGACAGTATTCTTCAAGGTCTGTGTCGAATATGAAGCGCCTAACTGTTTAGGAAATCAAAAATTATCGTAGTATGGCTGGGGAACGGTACAGCAAGTTATACTGGCAGCTTACAACATAGGGAGATGCCCCGTTGATAAAATACGTCCTGAGTTATATAGGGTGATTTTTGCCCAACAGGTAGAACCTGATATTCTGTCAGCGTTTTCCCTTGGGACGTATTTGCTTTGGGGCCAACATCCCATCTATGGTGGTGATGTCATGCGACAAGCCATGATGATTTTACGATTATTATCCAGGTCCCTTTTTGCCGAAGAGGGTCGTTGACGAGATCCAAAAAGAGCCCGTTTCACTTTCTCATAACCTCATATCCAGAGCTGACAGAGGCAGAGTTTGGCTTGGAACTTAGTCAGCCATACTTGCCGTTTCCTCCAAGGCGTTTCCAACGCTTGCAAGTAGTGGATGGTAGTATGTCCATGTGCTAAAAATTGGAATTGGAGCTGAAACTATGTTGAATACCTTTCGTGTGTGCATCGAATACTTGAGATGGCTTGTTGGTATGAAACTTGACCTAGGATTTAAAATGGAGTTTCCAAACCGGCCACTCAAAAAGAAATTCGCTCACAAGCGAAATCAAAATAAGCGGATCAACTATAATCTTCGATTCGCATCGGACAATAAGAGGCTGCCCATCCATTCTCAGGAGTCAAAAGTGCAAAGGTGAAACTAGCAAATTGAAATCAATCAAGGCGGTCTGTGCTATCTCTCAGCAAAGCATCCGAGCGCAGTGACATGGGACTAGGAGACAAGTATGATGCCTTGCTTTTGTTCATTTCCAGAGGTAGTTGAAGTAACTAATTTTCAACTAGATGTCAAGTATCACAAAGTTGTCAATGTATGGCGATCACAGGTTGAAAAAAAATTAGAAAAAAGCAAAATTCTCGCCTGACCGATCCTCTTGAGTTAGATGATCCTTGTACGTTACCAGATTGTCTACTCTAATAATAACTTCAAAACAAGGGCATCCCGGACTCTTCAGGGGCAGGAATTCGAACAGCATCATGAATCCACCCCTCAACACCCTTTTGATGGTGGACGAGGCGAGACGTGTCTATCTGTCAATCAACCCATTTGGGTGGCCGAAGTGGAACCAACAATGGAAGTACCAATCTTGCTAAAACATAGGGAAGAGCTGCCCTCCCAAAGGACCATGGGTGTGACTGGGGACCGTTCCAAACTCTAGACAAACCTAGCTTTGTACCTGGAGCAAATTTTCAGGCTCGTTGAGAGATTGGGAAAGAAAAACGGAAGGTTATTGATTTACCCTGTGTCAGTGTACAACAGTAAATAGACGTTTCCATCTAATTCATAGTATGTGTTAAAATGCTCTCGAGTCGAAAATGGTGAGACGAAGATCGAAACACGTTCCATCAGCTTTGCGACTCCCGTGTCTGACGTCTGATGTCCTCTGCCGTGTTTCTTAATTCTGCTCTTCCCGCGTCGATCGGAGACGTCTGGAGTAGGGAATCGTAGCGCTGAGACTCTCTCGGAAGAACTCACTGTGGTACGATGAAGTGGGAATAGGATCATTTTGGTCTCGATTGAGCCCGTTAGCCAGACCAGGACACTAATATTCTTCTTTTTTAAACCCTGCAGCTCTTGGCGAAGAAAAGAAATTAGCTTCACCTTTAACAAGTCTTGGTGCTCACTAGCTTAGCCCCTGACTCCCTAAGGATGGCCAGTTGTGGAGACAAAGGTGGGAGGCAGAGAGGGAACGTCAAACCTCCATCGCCATTGTTGTGCTCAACCCGCCAAACCTCCTCACCTCCCGTCGTGTTGTGAGGAACTACAGTCCCTCCGGAATTTTGTTGTCTTATTTATCTCCTTTGTTCCGTTAACACGCTAGCTATCCAAGAGACAGCGGCGTAAAAACTTTTCATTCTCTCCATTTTCTTCAGGCTTAGTGGTACTTTACCCGACCTCTATTCATCGCCCTTCGTTCTCCAGACTATTCGTTTCCCAAAAGACGTCACATTAGTACACTCAAAGATAGATAATAGCTTCACATTTCATATCGATCCTTTCCATCATTTCCCCCTCCTTACATCACAAATGCGGACGATCCTTGAGTCTCGCTGCAAACCTGTTCCAACGAATCAACCCGCACAATCTAACCAAAACTGAGCGCCTGCGCCGAACACAACATCTCGTCACTTGTTTCCACGCTGTAGCTTTATGGCTAGCAATGAGCCTCCAATGTTGCAAGCCAGCCCGGGTAAAATGAGTAGTGGTGAACGTCCATCTTCGTCTCCCCGCGTCGAACACTACGATGGAGAGGTTCCTCCAACACTTTCCCCTTTGGACGCCTTTGCTGCTCAGGGCCGACTTCTTGCAAAGCAATTTGACCAATCGAGGAAAGCCGGCCGACGCTTGAGTCGTATTCCGCCAGCCAGTGTTGCGCGGTCGCTCTCTCGTCCCCGGCCTGGCTATTTTCGATCGGCCTCGAGCGAAGGGCCACGCGATAACCCCAAAGCACCAGTTAGCCCTTCATTTCGAGAGCACCACAGTCCCACCGTAGAGGAACCCAAATTCAGGCCGAAATCACAACATCCGCGACTCAGTGGCTTGCCCGGAGAGTCGGCCTACGACGGAGGCGATTCACGGCCGTGGGAGACGGGTGGTAGTTGCTTTTCGTCAAAAGAAAATATCGCCGAATCGCCTAATGATGAGATTGCGTCGGGCTCGACCGTGGGTGGTATTAGCCGTCCAGGACGCGGAAATCGACCCTTGGTAGGAATTGGAGTGACAACCTCGAAGAAGGAATCTCACAATGATCCTTCTGTATCAGGGTCCAAATCGGACACGCTTGCTCCTCCAATTTGTTTACCTAGGTCATCCAGCAGCCCGGGTTTGTCTCACCCAGAAAGTTCTGATGACGACTATTATACCAGTTCCAATGCGGGCTCTACGTTTTCCAAACCAAGAAAATTGTCATCCAGTAGTGGCGTGTCTATGCCCTATTCACCAATGTCAACCTTCACCCGTCCACACCCACGCTCCCCGTCACCTGCATCGGAACGGTCCGGCACTCCTCACATACTCCAGCGCCCTTCATTCAATTTTTCCCGGCCGTTAAGCAGATCCAGCACCAGCATTTCGCTTCCTTCCCCATTAACTCCAGATATACGGGCTCATACCGAACCAAATCCTCGCAATATGGTTCGAGATAATAGACCTTCACCTATCAATACAACAGAATGTTCTCCTTTAGCTGCTCGAGACGTGGAGGAGCCTCCACCTTCAGCAACTTATACGTATGCAAAGTATACTCTCCCGCGCGGAAGAGAGGTTATGAGGGATTCTGTCGTCTTCTCTGGATTACAAGCTCCACATTTCGAGTGGAAGGAGCCTCTTTTTGAATCACCTCCACCAAGCGCCGTCCGGGAAAATTTTGCTCGCACTCCGTCTCCATCTCCGGTGAGAACGCGCCAGCCTCCTTCACCTCCAACATTACAGAAAGCGGTTTCAGCCAAGACTTCTCCAGAACGGAGCACCAAGCAAATGGGCCAGTCGCCATCAACGCCACGACATTCCTTTGATGACTATCATGAAACTCTAACATTGAGAAAACCAAGCTCCAGCAGCAGAAAGACACCAATGCCCGACTGCCAAGACGATACAAGATCCACTTCTGCGCATAGCGCAAGCACCATACGTCCACATACCAGCTACAAGGAAAACCAATCCAAGGAGAGCGAAGATAGCTCTATCCAGCTGTCTGCAGAGGATTACGTAAGTAAGGGAATTGCGTGTCATGAGAATGGATCGCTCAAAGAGTCGACATACTATCTACGATTGGCAGCGAAGCAGAACCATCCAACCGGCATGCTTATGTATGCATTAGCTTGTAGGCACGGGTGGGGAATGCGCCCAAACCCGCAGGAAGGCGTTGAGTGGTTACGCAAAGCAGTGGGCTCAGTGGCGGACATCACACAGGAGGTGACTACGGCAAATATGCAACCCAAGGGCAAGGCTCGACAGGAACAAAAGGCTCGACAAGCGCAGTTCGCACTCAGTATTTACGAATTAGGCGTGAGTCATCTCAATGGATGGGGAGTTGATCAGGACAAAACCTTGGCTCGGAGATGCTTTGAAATTGCAGGGCAATGGGGGGATGTCGATGCTCTCGCGGAGGCTGGGTACTGTTATGCGGAGGGTGTTGGATGTAAGAAGGATCTGAAGAAGGCAGCAAAGTATTATCGAATGGCAGAGGCGAAAGGGATGAGTATGGTTGGAAACAGTTGGTATGGATTTTGCTTTATTCCTCCTTGCCCCCGTTAAGATTTCCGTGCTGACAATGTGCGAACAGGATATACAAAGATAAATACATGAGCGATGACGAGTCGGTCCCGCGCCACACAAGCGTGAAGTCGAGCGGCGGGTCGGAAAAGAAACCTGGACGGAACAAGTCGAGAACAAGGTCGATATTTGGACGGAAAAAGTCCAACGCCCACGACAATTGATACATACACGCTCGTCCTTGATTGCTCATACATATCTATTGCTTCTTTAGTTTTTATCTTCGATTCGCATACTTCTTTTCTTAGCCTTGCTCTCCTTTTCGTTTTGAAGCTTCCTTCTAATATGTCTTTTTGTTTTTTCTTTTGACATCTTGACTCCAAAAGTCTTCCATGTTTTATGTACCTCCACTGCGTGGAGTGTTTAATACTGTTTCACACTTTTATGAGCAGGAATCATGCCTACATCTGCCACGCAGTCACACCACAGTTTCCCTTTTATCTTCTCCATGGTCATAATCCTCACGGCTTTTCCTTTGTCTTGTTTGAAGGGCCTCCTCGATATACCGATAAGCCAGGCGCTTCTCTTTTCTGTTTTTCTTCCTTCGCAAACCTTTCAATTCGTTGCCTGGTTATCTTATCTCATTCTTATTAGTGCAGTTGTTAATATTATTTGGTGCATGCACCCTTGTTTTGTAAGAATATAATCGAATTTTCTTTTTTTCTTCGCTTTTAGAATTGAAATGGTTTCTCTTGAAAGACAGGTAAAGCCCATAGAGGCACAAGCGGATTGTAGCCCTTGTAACACACTATCAAAGGTTAGCCAAAGTATGAAATGAAACCATCATCCCGTGACTCGGCACTTTTTTTTGGGCGCAAATACATGTGATAATTATCAACAACTTCCGAGCGGGAAAGTGTTAGAACAATATCCACGAACATACGGGGTACTCCATATTTTCGTTTTTCTCCATATTATTGTCTGGAGTATGGAGTAACGATGAGGCGTTCCTTTATTCTCTTCTAAATCCTTTTTCTCCGCGTGAATCAAAACCTTAATTATATGTTAGAAAGGGTAAAAGTTCGTGGGGAAAATGCGGAGGGTTAAGGCGGTATGTGCGCTCTCTCTCTCTCCCTCTTTTTTGGCTATAGAATCAATTTGTAATTAATTAATCCTACTTGACGATAGATTAGCGATGGTATGCCTGTACTTGAGAAAGGAAAATATCTGGAGAGTACATACTGTAACTAAGCTTCATGCAAGTTTCAGTGTTTCACACGTGAAGTCTCAAGAATAATAGCTTTCCGATACTTCAAATCAACTCAGGCAAAAAGCATGAAATTTCTACTGTGTCCCACCGAAGAAGCATGTGTTTCTACGCATCTCCGACAGGGCCTTGAGTTGAGTCGTGTCTTTGGAAATTGATCTATTTTCAGGGATGGCGGATCACTTCTCCTTGATCACCACGATAATAAGGGCAAAAAAAAAAAAGAAGGGCTACTTCAAAATGAACACACTCTGTCGGCCTTCCCATCTGTTGCAGTTCTTGCTGTCGTCTTTTGAACCTCAAGGCACTGTACGGCCACGCCTTCGTCGCCACCGAGCTGATCGCTCCACTCTCATCCATTATTGGCCCTATGCAGCTCAGAGCACGGCATCATGTGCGCGATAGTACTACGTACTAAATTAAGATCAAAATAAAATAAGAAGCAGGGATGTGTACTCAGGCTACACTTAATTTACTAGCGTTCCCGTTTCGGTATGGCGTCTTGGCGCCCTGGCTGGAGAGCCGTTGCGATCTATAAGATCCCTCGTCCTCGCTGCTTTTTCCAACTTGGCTCGAACGATCCTCCCTTCTCATGGCTTTCCTGTTTTCGCATTCGGCTGCCGCACATTCTATGGCTTTTCCCCGTCCATCATCTGGTTGGCCAGCAAAACCAGAGTTAGTTAAGTTGGGGGATTGGCATATTAAGTACTAAGCTACTTGTTTGTCTAGGCGAGGATCTGGTTAACCGCGTAGCTGTGTTCTTAGCCTTTCAGTCACTGCTCTACACAATCCTATCTGTCTTCAATCCACTCTTTCCTTGAAGCACTTGATACCACAGTTCGTGTCATCCCATATGAGTGGGCGCAGAAGAGGCCCAGCCCACCCAGCCCATGGATGATGGGCCAACGAGCCAGTACTGTTTTCTCGGTTCCAGGGTTCACGGTTCCTGATCCCAACCAAGTCTACATGCGGGAGCCTTCGCTCAATTAGCTATAAAAATTACATTGATTCGGCTGATCGTGGTATTGCTGCAAAACAGCACAGAATTATGGTCGACCACGTCAATTTCGTTTAAAAGAAGCGCCAACTGGCCATGGTCCCAGGATGCGCCTATTCATTTATGTAAAACTCTTCTACTCGAAATCTCAACATTTCAGATGAATAGAACTATGTGGAAGTTTTGGGCTAACTAGATACCTCTAGCATAGAATAGTGTCGAATCCAGAAATCCATCTAACGAGGGAAGGGCTCCGTGTACATATAAAACAAATCACTTAAGAAAGGTTTAGGGCATGTGGCGAAGTGATAAGGACATCTTTTAGAGAAGTCAGATTCAAATGTATGTACAGTTGTACAGTACATACATCTTTTGCCATTAAACAAGAGGACAGGAAGCAATACAGCGACTTTTTTTTTTAAAAAAAAGGACATCGCCGATAGCACAAGGCGTAAACCAGAATTTCTGCAACACAGAATACTTAAGCCAAGAGCCGGCGATGAGTGGCCAACCCTTTTCTCCCTTGACAACACGGTGATTAAAAATTGAGGATGATTCCTGGTTAAGTTGTTCGGCCGCAACCGTGGAACCCTCAGGGAGTTGTAAAGTCAATTAACCATTAGTTAAGATTGCGCCGAGAAGGAACCCCTGCCATCCCTTCTCTTTCCTTGGGGGGCTAGGCTTGGTGGCATGTTTTCGGCTTGGGATTAGTTTAGTTAGGGGTCGCTTTTCGGGGACGGATTGTCGATCTCAAGCTGAATCACCCAGCCAGCCAACATGTGCTTTCAACAGTCACTCGGACATCTGTAACTGTGAAATTTTTATCTCTATTTGTCCACAATAATAAATAGCCACAGTGGGTGTTGATCCTAGCCCTGCACGTACCACACAGAAAAGTACCACTACAACGGCGAAAGAAGAAGCGTGACAAAACCCCATTGACGAACAGGATACCCCCCGGTCTCCACACTCTTGCTCCAGAATGACATGCAAAAAAGAAAAAAATTTTCCTCTCTGAACCTGGCTTCCCCACATTTGGGATTCCCGCCAAACAAGCGCTGGAGGCACATCTTCAACCTTCCACTAATTAAAGGCACATGAACCAATTGATCACCCCAAGCTACCTTTGGGCCGCGGATAATTTTGCCTCTTGCCCAGCGACATGTGAATGATGGCCAACTATCCCTCCCACCTTGCCTGCGTTGTTGAAAGGAGTTAAATACCCGTAACCCAAGAAAGCAACCAATGCAAATCGAGAATCTGTCGTTAGTTTCGCCTTCTGCAGGGTTTTAGTTGGGTGGGGGAGTTGGAAAAGAGTTGAGTCAGGTATAACGGGGGATCCATGGAAAGGGAAAAAGGCAGAGCTTACCAAGGAGTGGAAATGGATATTTGATATCGGGGATAGTGCTATTAAAGCGGGGATGAATTAAATAAACTGATGGAGACTCTCTGGATTTCTGTCTTAAAAGAAAAGAAGGGCTTGGAGAACGAAGGAGTGTTCTCGCCTCCCTTTCCCAGACAATAATAATTTAATAAATTATTCCTGCCTCCCTTCCTCTCCTCCCTCCCTCTTCCTCTCTCTTTTCGCCCCTCCGTTCGAGTCGCCGACCTTACATTTGCTTGTCTGTGCGCCGTGCGACTCGTATCCCCCGTTCCCTTTGGCTTTATCCCGCTGGGGGCGCAAGGCCAATAGTTGATCCCTGGAAACCCTTCCCGTGCAGGACGTGAGCAGTGCATAGCCCGTCATCGAGCTTGGTCTTGCTTAAAACAAGGTATGGATTTGATATAGAGCCCCATGCTGTATTCCTTTTGGTCTTCTCAAGGATGTTTCAAATCTTCCTAAGAGGACCGACGACATCCTCCCACCCGTGTTACTTGGTCTAAATCATCGTGGAACATGCTTCACGGAACATCGATCTTCTAGATGCTATGTGCGATATAATCGTCGGCATCCTCCTATTCTCTTTTGCTACCCATGACTGCTGGTATTATTGCTACATGCATCTGAACGTAATGTGGCTGATTTTCCTGGTTTCCGTGTAACCATACAGAAAGTCCTATCCATATCAATTCACCTCTTCCCTCCTTTACGCCCATTCTTTTCTCGGAACAAGGGAACAACGGGACAACAAAGAAAACGAAGAATATCCATCGAACATGTCGGACAATCTGGATAAGAATCATCACGAGGCCGTCGAAACTGCCGACACCCCGGCTCGTCGTAGCAAGAAACGCGCATGTGCGGCACACTGCAAGCGATTCTGGTGGGCGCATCTCATTGCCTTCATCATTGTTGTCCTTGTCATTGTCTTGCCTGTGTAAGTATTTCAAGAAAATATTTCCGTAATATCAGACCTGGAGAACCTCATGTGCTGATATCGGAGACAAGGATCTTTGTCGCATACCCGAAAATTGCCCAGCGCGATGTCAATAAATCGACCCTCGAGATTACAGAGATGGAGATCACCGAACCAGGTCCAGATTCATTCCACATCAGACTGACCCAAGTCATCGGCTCCAAGAGCAAATTCCACCCAACCCTCGACCCTTTCATGGCCGAAGTTTCCCTTCCCAACCATGATACACCATTCCTCAAGCTTGATGTTCCAGCTGTCAAGGCTGTCGATGGTGCTGTTGCTAAAATCGACCAAGACGTGAACCTGCCCGACACTGACGCTTTCACTGAGTATTCTTTAGCTGTTATGAAGCAAGAGGAGGTCCAAATGGTCATCTATGGCAAGACCAAATTAAAGGAGGGATCTCTACAGAAAACCACCGTCACCTACAACAAGACGGTGGCCTTGAAAGGTCTCAACGGCCTTAAGGGCTTTAACGTTACCGACGCCGAACTTCTCGCTCCCGCCTTGAAAGATGGGACAAATATGCGCGGAAACGTATTCATCCCCAACCCTAGTGTCATGACTCTAACAATGGTAAGCAAGCCCCTAACAACGGTTCAATCATCGGGATTTCTTACTCTAACAATACCCGATAGGGCAATCTCACTCTCAATCTCTCTGTTGACGGCGAAGACATCGGCAAATCCTTTATGAACAACGTTGTCATCAAACCCGGTGACAACAATATCCAAATGACTTCAATTGTTGACCAAGCCAAGATCTTACCACTCATCGCTGGCAAAAAAGCTCCTTACAAGGACGGTATTGTCCCCATTGATATCGTGGGTGAGTCGGCCAAGTACGACGGCGAGGATCTGCCCTACTACACCAAAGCATTGGCCTCCAACAAACTCAACGTGGAGTTAAACGTTGGTGCGCTCCTCTAAGGAACCACTCCTGGGGCTTCTATCCGTTTCCCTTGTATACTGTCTATATACATATTTTATATATATATATATACCCCATCTTTGATGTTTCTTGGTTTAAAATTTCCGTTTCTTCAACATAGGACGGAAACGCGCTATAATATTCTCTCGGGGTCAGAGATATGCATATCTTGGGTTGCTTATTCGGAGGCCGGTTGCTATACATAATACGAGGGCATCTTTTTTTTTATTATTATCTTTTCTAGCATATGCACACACATATCCTTTTTTGGTTTACGGTTTATTTATGCAATCGTCCGATGCCCCATGCTGAAAGTATGATGTTGCATGACAATATCTACCAAATACCCTATTGCATTTGGCTTGCTGTACATGGGAGCATAATTGTATTCAACGCGATAAACGTTTGGATGTCTTACTGAAGCTTGGAAATTCTTCTTGAGAACACGGTATATATCAGATTTATATAGTGCGTTGATAATGAATAACGCAGCAGCTATATCCTTGGCCATGGATATACAGCATGGCTCGTGATATATGTCATACATCCCAGACCTGTAATGCACATAGCATATTATATACAGATTGCGCTGAGCGAGGGTTCTCGCTGGCTTACCTAGGAAACTGAGCTCTCTAGTGGACCTTTGTGGTGTTAACTAATTCCACAAACCCTTTTTGTATAAGCTCAGCTTCCTAGCTAGCTAGTGTACGAACCCTTAAGCATCCTCCACCTCACATGTGGATCACGCGTTGTGAGCCGGATTAACTATTATCTGACAATTAGTTGCTGAAGTATGAGGATTATTAGTACTCCGTATGCTGATGCAGTTAGTTTGCCAGCAGGTCAACTGGTAGTTAATGCCATCCATGCCGATGAAGTCACCAGAAAGGTATTGCCCAAATACCCAACTACGGCATACTGTAGATTGCGTCAATGATTACCAAGGCTTCCGACTCCAAGCCAACGACCACATAAAGCCTCATTCTGCCCATTCACTCTCTTCAAGGTATGACGGATTTTCATGTAGTAACCGATTTCGGTCAGGATTGGTATCGACCGTCTGTTGTGTTGACTTTGTGGGTTTCATCTTGCAGAGCCTGGGAACTATAACTCTGGGTCTTGGTGGGAACACTTTCGGGTGGGTGAGTAGCCCTTGCATCCCATCTGCTGGTTTTGCACAAGAATAACCAACAACGCCTTACATCAGTATATCAGGGCTCCTCAAATCCTGAGGTCTCAGGTGTCGGAACTTACAGTGACCCTAGTGCTCGATCATGTTTTCTGTGAAACAAGACGGGCCGCTGGGACGATACCGAATATGAGTTAGCTCCGAAAGTTGAATTTCGCATCTTTGACCTATGTTGGCCGATGCATCGGCCCGGCTTTTCCATGAAGTTTGCTGGTCAATTATTCAGCAAGTCTTATCAAGACAAACAAATCCCTTTAGCACGCATTCTGGAAGTTTTCCACTCCCTGCCATTTCCGCTAAACGATGCCATTCCAAATTGGGACCATAACTATGAAGGTCTAATCGCCCTTGATGATCGATATTTTCCATGGCACGGTGAATGGAAGGCAATAAATCGAATGGCACTTCAGCAACAGCGTCTGCATCCAGCCTCCAACCCTTATCAAATTTCTGGGTTTGAAGATTTGCTCAAGGACATTCACAAATCTCCAAAGTCTATTTACAGCCCTACTTCTTCTAGATCAACTGGAAATTGCTTCATGCGGATCCCATGCGGATCCCATGCGAAGTTCGCGATGAAATAGCATCATATCTACTAACAGTGGATGTTTTTAGACTTCGTCTGGCATCAAGGGGGTTTCTCCATACATTCAGGAGCCAGGCATTTTGGAGAACAAGGTTTTGGCCTAATTCGGATCGGGGATTCCTGTTTGAAGTCTGATATCAACGCGGCATAAGGGACTGGATGGCGCTCAACCGCCGCACAAACGATTACTGTCTTACACCAGGGTTGCACAACAGAAAAAGAGTTTGGAAACTGGCCCTAGCACTGAAGGACATTTTGAACTTGGAGTGAATGGATACCCATCGGAGCCACGCCTTGAGTGCATTGATTTGAAATGGAAAAAGGTTGGTGGAAAATTTCCGAAAATGCCACGACCTACCAGAACCCCAATTCCCACGACGCCAACGTTCGAGGATGGCTGCCGTGAACTTAAAAAAAGGACACATCTTAATCACACATGGCCCCGGCCAGATTGCCGTCTACGTTGTCCGAGACGGAGACAGACGTTACATTTTTGGATTTCGATTCATTCTCACAGGTGGGAAGGAAATATGCTTAGGATATTGCACTGATGAGCGAGTTCTTGTGGATACACCAGCACTGGGGGGTTTTGTCTTGGCCATTGGATCAAAGGGTATACACGGATTGCGGATTGAAACAGCGTCGGAGTCCTTGACTCTATGGATTGGCTCTCACGATCAATGCCCGAAATCAGCCTTTCCCCTTCTTTTTGTCGGTTTTTATTCCCGAATGGAAATCTAGGGGTTCAAAATGGGCAGTCTTGCTGTGGGGAAGAGACAATTTCTCATAACTCATTAAATGGCTACAACGGGTCTCTACGCGATCGCGCATTATGGTTCCCGGAGACCTTAGTCTGGGCCCAAGGGTGTGTTCCGGGATAAGATCCTAATATTAATGGATACCAGCCTTTGTGTTGGGTTTGCTTCGGTGGTCAACGGTAAGTATCTTTGATCCTTAAAAGAAATCATGATACCGAGCATCGGGCCACTGGGATGGACCCGATTTCACTATAATTCAGACCTAAACGCTGTTACTCTTGGCCGCGGTCGCCCGCCTAACGATGTCTCTCGATTTGCCATCGATGGAGAGGGAGGAGAAATAATTGAAAGCGTTGAAATCCAGCTCTGCACTAGGGGAAACCTACAATCCTTCAAGGCAAGTGTGTATGCAAATAATCAGCTTTGGTTTTGTGACACATCAGGATCCCTTCCGTTCTGCCGGAGACTTTCTTTAGTTAAGTGAGATTAACATCACGGTTAGCTCTCGACGAACCGCGGTCGGGTATTCCATTCGCACCCAAGAGAATCGAGAGTAGAGTCTCCAAGGACCAGACTACCATACCCTGCAGGGACAACTATAACGGGTTTCTACGGAAGCCATGTGAGTAAGATCCAATTGGTTTGCTTGCGCAAATGCTGATGGCGGAGTAGGGCTCTGAATTTGGACTCATGAGTCTGGGTTTAATCTCTATGGAACTCTAGGGAACAGAGGGTAAGCAAAAGAAGTGATACAAAATCAGATAACCCCTATGTAACGGGCCCCAACATTAAGGAATCCTTGTGCAATCTATCAAGTGATAGCGTGTCGCTTGATTATGGAAGGGTAATCTTCCACTCAAAAGAGTGAAGATTGCCTCTTTGGGATATTAGCTAAGCTTCTCCAGAGACATCTGAGGAGATCCTGTCATCACTACTAACTCACTCCTCAACTCCTCGACTTCCCATCTCCTATCTATAAATTTCAGTGACTTTGCTTTAATATATTAACCTCCGTTAACCCACAACAAAAAAGCTTGAGGAAACAGCTTATCCGTAAATTCTACTCAGATAACCGGGCTACTCAGTTATAAACAACGATCCAGAAAAGAACAGCATGCAGTGTATTCAGATTTCAGCCAAGCTTACTAGCGTATCCAAAGACTTTCCTGTCTGGATATGTTGCATTTCGTGTACCTTAAAAGTAGTTCACCTGCAAGCAAAAAAGAGAACACGCAATTCATCTCAAAAGTACCTTCCAGTTCTGCATCAACTCTTTTCCCCCTTCCCTTCCCTTCCCTTCCCGTTTTTCTCTTTTCTCTTTTTTTTTTTTAAATTCAGCTAATTCTCTTTAAATCTTCCTGAGTTTTCCCCTTTGATTAGTATCGTTCTTTTAATCAAGCATTTGGGCAAATTCATTCTCGATGTATGATGTTCAAGTATAGTGGACCTACCTATGGTCCCTGGCCACTAGGGATCAACGGGGCCGTCGGCAGGCCCGATAGCATGTTGGGAGCGAGTGACATATCTATCTATTTCAATGCCGTCTATTACCCTAGTTGGAGAATCTATAAAAAGCAGCCTCCCTCGTCACTGAGATTGGGATGCGTGAGCCATGTGTTTTATGCTTTTGCATGGTATGCGTCAAGCACTCTATTAGTTGCTGGTTGAGCCCTTCACCCCCTTTTTTTTCGGTGGTTACTACGAGTGGCCTCTGCGCTCTTAAACCTGGCTAATGGCTAGTTGCTACTTTTCAGGTTGAATCCTGATGGAACCGTTAAAGTTAGACCATTTATTCTTTTTGCTAATCTAAACGGGTGAACTGACCTGCTTTATAGCTCGGCGATGAATGGGCGGATGACGAAATGCCAGTTGACGGGACGCAGGGCTGTATCAGAGCATTCACTCAGCTCAAACCGCAGTATACGGGGATGAAGGTAATACTCTCAATTGGAGGAGGAGGCACCGGTAGTCAACATTTCGCAGCCGTTGCCAAAGATCCAATAGCTTTACAGAATTTCGTACAAAGCGCAAAAGCCCTGGTGGACAGTTTTGACCTTGATGGGCTTGACAGTATGTTGGCCTTCGCCCCTAACTGCCATGTTTATGAAACAAGGCTTTTAAAACTAACATTGAACCATGTAGTTGACTGGGAACACCCTTCCGACTCCAGGCAAGGAGAAGACTACGTCAATCTCCTCCGCGTGTTGCGAGAAGCCCTCCCGTGGCCCCAATATACCTTGACGACTGCTCTCCCAGCTGGAGAATGGGCCTTGAAATACATCAACCTCATCCATGCTCAATACTATGTCGACCTCATCAATCTCATGACTTACGATTTTTCTGGTCCGTGGATACCTCATAGCGGGCATCAGTCCCAACTATTCTCTCCGTCATTCCCGCACAATGAGGCGGCAGAAGTCTCTTGCCAGTCTGGGGTATCTTATGTGCTCGCTCATGGCGTCCCGGCGAGTAAAATCCTCCTAGGAGTACCAGTGTACGGGCGATCTTTCCCAGGAACCACGGATATCGGCCAGACTCATTGTGTTAGCAATGAGACGCCGGAAGATAGAGTCGTGGTGGATTATCGCGATTTACCACTGCCGGGTAGCGTAGAACAGCATGATGATAGTCTGTGTGCCGCATTTTGCGTCAACAGTGATATGGGGTTTGTTTCGTATGACTCAACAAGAACTGTAGCGCAGAAAGCAAAATTTGTGAGGGAGCTAGAACTGGGAGGTTTGTTTTATTGGCATATTGCATCCGATGCGGTTGGGAAACGGAGCCTGGTTGCTGCCGGGTATAGTGCATTGCATGACTTGTCGTAGGGCAGCTTAAGGGGGATAGTTAGGGAGTTTATGCGGTTTCTTTGAGAATTGTTCCTGAACTTTGGGGAAAGGTACGTTATGTACCCCATAGTTCAAGGATTTTTTGTCTTTGAAAGCATCAATAGTCCTCAAGAAGTCCTGAGTTGATATAACTATTTCAGCCAAGCTTACTAGTCTATCTAAAGACTTTTGGTCCTAGGATACAGCCTCAGGTACCGTACATGTAACTAATCAGCAGGGAGTTCATTCCTCTAACATCATTTGCTGTCTTGTTCGAACTGGGGCCTTCGCCGATCCCGCTACTAACTGTGCAAATCTCCATGAGCTAATAGCTAGTTCGCCGAAATACCTAATTTGGAGGCAAAAAGCCAAAGGAGCACACCCGAAGGATTCGTCTTGAGAAGTTCGTTACCGGGAGGGGAAAAGGTCAGATGCGAAGGAAAAAAGGTTCTTGTAGGTCACCGCCCTGCTCCACCTTTTGATGCTAGCGGATGTGACGTGAGAGAACGTGCAATCGAAAGTTTCTGAGCCCGTAGGCCTCAATCAGGATTTCCATTCTGCAAGGGAAACTGTTCTGTACTGCCTATTGGAATGCTAGGTCGAGAAAACTTGCCAGCTCACCTACATCTCAACTGTTGTGGCGAAAAGAATCGATATGCTGGTGGCTTTCCATGAATCCTTCGCGAGCTAGATGTTGCCACTTAAACCAACTACTCTAATTGCAACGAAATCAATGAATATCAATCTTTGTAATCGTACTGTATACATGTAGGTGGTTTGATGTGACTACTCTGAGGGATGAGTGCCCCTTCTGTTTTAAAGGGCATGTGGCTTGCCTTCGCTTTCCCGCATGAATGTATGTACCCAGAATGAAATTTGGGGCCACAATCATTGAAACCTCAGAGATGCAAGCCTTAACAGTTTTTGTTTGGCTATTCAGAGTGCTCTGTTTTCCACGGAATCAGCCAGGCTGAAGTTGGCATCGGACCGCGTTTGTATGGAACAGACCTCTTGGATCTGGTCATCCCAAATATTTGCCACTCAATGAGCTCTCTGCCACGTCTTATGTTGTTGTGCAATTCACATGGCCATATATCCCATTATAAATCACGTTGTTAGTATCTGAAAGCCCAAGGAGGGTCTTGCCCATTGGCGCCTTGCTTTCGCTAACCGCAGTCTCTGCAGTGTTGCTTACTTTGTATACGCATCCCTTGTAGTTGGGTGCGGAGAAAAGATCCGGCTGAATGTGTAAATAAAACAGAAACGGTTGCATTTTCTCGTAAAGGCTGATGCTGTGCTCATTCAAAGAAGTAAAGTACGCCCAGTTTGTAATACTGAGTTGAGTCACTGAAAGATAAGTGAATGTAGTCGTTGAACAACCTGGTTCAAACGCTGTGTCTGTAACATGTGGATATTCAATCCCAATATGTAGTTACTCGTGCACTCATCGGGTAAATCTTGCTTGGGCGACTTAAAAGCCAACCTGAAGATGCCAAGGTTTGCTAGAACGTGACATTGATTACATAATCTATCAGCAGCCAAGCAGCATTTGTCTCTCCTGCCTTCAGATTTCTAGGCGGCCTTGCATTGATTCAAACGATAACGAGTTCGCTTGTTCATCCATTACCCGCCTTGCTTCGAGTTACTGTCTATCGCCGCCAAGATGGCGGAAGTTCATCGTGTAGCGGAACGCATCGTGTCCGCTGACAATCCCCGCGATCCAAAGTTTACGAAATTCGCCTTCAGCCCCTTCCTTCGCAAGACATTCGGCTTTGGTCTCGCTTCAGATGTTCCCGTTTGCAAGGCCTATCGAGAAGGTCACTGCCCCTTGGGGCCCATGTGCCCTGACCGCCACCCAACCCCCTCCCGAATCTCAACAGCTACCTCACCCGCGATTGCGCCGTCATCCACACATGGCAGCCTTGTATGCAAGCATTACCTGAAAGGGCTATGCAAGAAAGGGATAAAATGTGAATACCTACACGAGTATAACCTGCGCCGAATGCCGGAATGCCAATCCTTTGCGCGCAGCGGGTACTGTCCAAACGGCGATGATTGTCTATATCAACATGTGCCCGCTGACGCTAAATTACCGCCTTGCGAGCATTACGATAAGGGATTCTGTCCGTTAGGACCATTGTGTGCGAAGAAACATGTTCGCAGGAAATTATGTCCGTATTATCTGGCGGGCTTTTGTCCTGATGGAAAAGCATGTACGACGGGTGCGCATGCAAGGTGGCCGGAGAATTTGTCGAAACCCTCTGTGAGGGTGGAAAAGACAGCGGAGGAGATTGAGAGGGAGAAAGCGAAGATCAGAGAAGAGCAGGAGAAAGAGGAG
Organism: Amauroascus verrucosus; assembly: GCA_001430935.1. Classification (NCBI taxonomy): domain Eukaryota; kingdom Fungi; phylum Ascomycota; class Eurotiomycetes; order Onygenales; family Onygenaceae; genus Amauroascus; species Amauroascus verrucosus. The sequence continues at coordinate 722,850 of LJPJ01000294.1, forward strand.
GAGAGGGAACGAGAATGGAGGAGGGAGAATCGGGGACGGGGTGGCCGGTTCATGGGTGGAAGATTCCGTGGGAAGAGATTATAATGTTTGCCAATCCCTCTTGAAATGGCTGCATGAATATGGCGTTTGGAAAGTCGTCTTTTTGCGGGTGTTGATGAAAAGCATAAAGTGGTGACAAGAGTGTCACCCAAGTCTTGCAAGCCAGATGATCTGAAGATACCCACCTGTGTTTCTTTTTCTCATTTTATCTTTTTGAATGTATTTCGTATGCATGTCTAGACTGAATTTCTTATTCACAAATGTACAGTACAAAAGGACCAAAGGGGAGAAAAGGGCTAGCTCGCGTTTGACTTGGCTCTGTGGCACTGCGGCGGTCCTTCTCCGCAATTTCGATCTGTCAAACCTTCAATTCGGAGACAGGATTTTAGTACCAAAGTCTCTTTGGACAATTCAAATGGCTAATTGATCTTTTTCTGTTGAACATTCGAACATACGTGATTTTCTTGTTGGTTTCGGAATTCCATTGCTTCTCAGAGTTTTCCTCCAGTGTCAGCAGCAATGCCCAATTTCATCCTCCAATTTACCCATTACACCAGCACGGCTCCCGGAATTGAGAATGTGCTGCGATTACTACAAGCCATTTCCCAATTATTGGCCGCATGGGAGTCATTCAGTAAAAGCGAAGCAGCAAGATGGAGCGCTGTGGGAAAACAATTTTCTTTAGGTAACTTACTATTCAATAATAGATTCGCATTAACAAGCCCTGTTTAACCAAGCTTAGGGCGTCGATATTTCCGCTATTTTCAATTCATTACTTATCTTCAAAATGCGTGGAATACATTCATTGGGCGGAACGAGGCTATTACCCGCCGTGGACGGACAGCCGTAAGCATTGAAGTATGCTTCTTGAGCTTCTATGGATGCTATCTTTTGCTAGAGGCTTTTACTATCGTGAGTATTGCAGGTCCATTTCTAAGCACTCTGGATCGGATTTTCTTCTACAATGCACGATGTAGCCTTGCCGTGGTAGAAGATGATTCCTTTAGCCGAGGCAGTATACATGACTGACATGCTATTGCTAGCTCGATGCTTTGGGCATCTACGCCACAGAATGGAGCAGAATGATGTTTCTGGAGGCCAACAGATACTGGTTCTATGCGCTTCTATTTTCAATTGCGGGCCATATCTGGCAACTTGTCCAGCTGCAACTTGCATCGAAGAAGCGAAGTTTTGAGAAAGAGCCGATACGGGAGTCCTTGAACTCTAATATTGAGAGAACAAATGTATCAACTATCAACGGAAATAAGGCGGCACAATTGAAAATCCAAGCCCACAAGTTTGAGCATCCGCCAAACACTACCGTGATGCGGAATCTAGTTGTAAATGGATGTGATTTGTTAATCCCTGGTTCCCTGGTTGGTTGGATTGATGCGTCGCCGCTACTAGTAAATAGCGCTATGGTTCTGAGTACAGTGCTAGTAGGAATGGATCGATGGGTGAAGTCACAGAAGGATGCCTAGACGGGTTATTTTGATTCGAGAGAATGAAAGACGTTTACTCTTGCCGTATTGCCTGGTCAGCTTCTCTAAGCCTACAGGTGCCCCCAGCCGTTTAGGAGATCGGAACGCAATTACTTTGATCCGGAGACAGGGGTATTGGAATGTTTCTCAGGCAAAACAACACAAAAATAAAATTACTTTAGGCATCAATTGGCCTGTTCGACAAGTACGATCGATAATGCCCTGGCAATTGAAGAGATGTGTTTAACAGAAGGCCACTTGCATGCAAAGATCTGAACATGAAATGGTGGCTGGTCCAACCATTGACTTAGAAACACAACCTTCTCAAGGTGTTACCTGATCCAATCTCTCACGGTAACTGGAAGGAAATAGGCATCAGTCTCCTCTCTTGCCTGTTTTTTGGATTTTTGATCTTCTGGTTGCAAGAACTCCTTGAAAAAAATCTCCTTGCATGCAACTTTATGCAACAGAACTCGCTGGTTGCCTGAAATTTACCGGAAATAGATGGAATATCGACGTGACTGCGCGAATTTTGAAAGCAAGAACCATGGCTCGATATTTCCCAATGGACATAAATAGTTGGGATTCACCCTCTGCTTCTTTTGCTTTCTTGGCCATCATTTCAAACGCAAAACGTATTCTCAATTATCAGTTAAAATATTGCTCATCTTATCTGAGAATCTACTCGGCAGTTGGCCTCAAAGTGAATCTTCTGCTCGCAACCCATCATGTCGGATCAGAATGAAGACCAGTCTAGCCAGTCGGGAAAGTTCCCCATCTCTTCGGAGGAACTAAACAGGATTGTTAAGGACCTTATGATCAGGGTAAGTTTTTAAGGGCTTCCTGATCAGGCGATGGGCTAATCAATATTTAAGGACTGTAAGGTAGATGCTTGCATCGATAAATACCTCTATCGAGCTCGGAAATTGCCAGGAACGGAAAATCGGCCTCCCGTTGGGAAGGGCCACGAGCGACTGGATATAGACCAGATCGAAGATGATCTGTTAGCGGAACTAGACACACTCGTCCCAGAATTTGGCAGAGAAGAATACCCAAAGTCTGCTGACATCAATGATAAATTTCGTGTACTACACCCAAGGTTGAGTAAGCGGTTGGAAGAATGGTCTACGCTCAATCCTGTGTCTGAGGAGTCATCTCGAGGTGAGATTATTTTGAACTTAGTAGACCTACAGGAGCTAACCGTCGGACGTGGTGAAAGAATTGCACAAGAAATTGTTGGAGGCCTTAGGCGATTGCGAGAATGGTCCCCAGGGTTTACCCACAGAAGATGTAATGGATACTTCTGAAACTGCTTCCGCAGAAACAGAAAATGCCTCACTATTCGACGAGTTCCAATCCATCATCGAAGATGATCAGTCTCGAGCATTGTTCACTTGCGGGGGCTCAATCGCAATCATCCAAACTCCAAACGGATGTGACATGCTGCGGGAATCCTCGCCAGTACGTTTATATTGGTCTTCAAACAATGGTAGTGTGCACAAAGCCATGCTGCCTGAAACAAATCCAGGCTCTGGATTCGATGAATTCCAGAAGCTGGTCGAAGAGTGTGCGCCGGCTACATTTGGTCGCGGACAAAAGGATGTGTTGGATCCAACTTATCGTCATGCCGGGAAACTTGATACGGACCGTTTCTGTACTACGTTCCATCCTGCTGATTTCGGTATTTTGGATTCCATTGAGCAAACTTTGCTTCCCAATATCAATTCTTCCCTCGAGAACGTCTTAGAATTCCGTCGCGTAAGGGCTGAGCTTTACAAGCTAAATGTATGTTCCAATATTTTCGAAGAACATCAACTTCCGACTAAAATCAATAGGTCTACTCCGGCCCTTCAGGGCTATTCCGCGCACACGTCGACACTCCCCGTTCTCCAACCCAGTTTGGATCTTTGGTAGTCTGTCTTCCATCTCCTCATCATGGAGGGACACTGGTAGTAAGACATCAGGGAGCGTCCGTTGATTTCGCTTGGGACACTGGAAGCTCTTCAAATATCCAATGGGCGGCGTTCTATAGCGACTGCGAACATGAGATCGAACGCGTTACTGAAGGCCACCGGGTAACCCTAACGTACAACTTGTTCATTACAGAACCTGTTGGCACAAGCTTTTTGCCTAACCCAGTAATTGACCCTCGAACTCTTCCTGTGTGCGGCCAATTGAAAGCTTTACTTGACCAGGCTAATTTTATGACGAAAGGTCAGTCATTTGTGGGGGGTGCTGGGACTCTAGCTGACATTTATTTAGGAGGTATTCTGGGCGTCTACTGCTCCCACTCTTATCCTCATACGGACAAGAAAGCAAGCCAATTGTTGCCTCGGAAGCTCAAAGGAGCAGACATGGGTTTATACGCGGCCTTGGAATCGCTAGGACTATGGGTTCGGATTATGCCTATCCTTGACGTGAGTTACTGTTAAGGCTATTCCTCAACAAGAAAGGCGTTACTAATGTCGCGTATTAAGGAGGATCTCTATGACTCTTACGAAGAAATCAGCGATTCTAGGAACCTCCAGGAATATCGCAGAAACGGATATATTGAGTACCGTGTGGACTCGGAATCCGGACCGAGCAAGAAGGTGAAAGGAACTCTGAAACTGAACTATCTTCACCTTCTTCATACCAATGACTATATTGAAGACCCGGAAAAGAGGTGGAAGCTTTTGTACAAGAGTAGGGTCCCTTGTGGGACTGACTGGCCAATTGATATCATTGGAACGGACTTGCATCCAATGGCCGAGAACTCGTGGGATGACACCTCCTTGAAAGAGGTACGTTTTTCAAGATATTGTTGATGATGATCTGTACCTTTGGAGACTAACCGTGACTAGGTCCTGGACGAAGATTGGCCGAGTGTTGGAGTGTCTGGAATCAACTGGGTTAATAAACCAACACACAAACGAGAAGCCTTGATTCGTCTGACCTATGGAAATGAGGCTTCGGTAGAAACTACCTATTCAAGCGCTGCTATTCTTGCTATTATCCCACCTTGGGGTCAGCGAAATACCGAGACGAAGAGCGCTTGATGCAAGGATTCTGAATTGGTTATTTCGGGAATATTTTGTCATCTTACTACTTTCACCCCTCAAATCGTTCTGGGTGCGTTGACTATGTTATCAACTATGCCTTCTCTGATCCTTTTCAATGGTAGTATATGAATGAAACCGCCAGATGTATGGGAAACCGATTGAAACAAGGAGGCAAAACCACTGATCAAGCAATGCATCATACCCTCCTAGTGTATCTGCCACAGTGAAACTGGATCAAACTCCACCTGACAAGCGCAAAACGTAAATAGCATCGACATCGGAGCTGATAATACCTTGCACTTGCTCTTTTTTTTCTTTGTAGGAGAGGGGAATCAGAGGAAACCTGATGCTAGGACTCAACCACCTCATGACTGAGCTCCAGATCCCATGTATCACGCCATGTAACTGTAGCCTGCCAATGTGCCTGCTGCCTGTAATAATTAACGGCACATGCCTCTCCCTATTTACTATCCAGAGTACCATCCTTTCCAGCCGCCGCATATATAGCGTAGCTAAACTAGCATCGCATGATAATGTGGAAATCTCCCCTTGAGGAGCTGTTTGTGTTGGGGTTGATAATGTGAGCATCAATATCAATGAACGTAGGTGATTCCAGGTATAGTATAGCTGGCAGGAGTTAAAATGCTGCCGAGCATCCATCATATATGAAATAGAAAGATATCCAAAGGCCCGGCTTTTCGAGGCCAAGGCGTTAGCCAGCATGAGGTCTGTGGTCGGGTTGGTGACCCAGGAGTGACATATCGTTGCCAACGCAAGCTGAGCATTGAGATCCTCAAAGACGGATAGTTACTGTTCTGACGCAACTCGGTAGACCGTCCTGGATCATAGAGGCCAGCTCTATCGAGGTATTAGAAGGCAATCAAACAGGCAATAAAAAGTTACAGCAGGAATTCTATTTGTGAATGCAATTGTCGGATGATCACGTGACTATACAGGCAGCTCATGCCTAGAGCACCAGGGAATGGAAAAAAGACCTTCTCTGATATCCTTGCTTTGGAAAATATGGAATACGCAGGCATACGCAGTAGGTTTAGTGGGAAAGGCGCAATCCCCTTAAACCCTAATACTAATAAGTTAATCGTCCCCTCACAAAAATTCAGTTAACTATCAGTGATAGCCTGTAAAACTCGAGCTGCAATTTGCCGATCATCCTCAAAGGACAGAATTAATAAAACTTCAGTGACAGGAACCCAAGCCGTGTCAAAGTCCTCGTCTTGCTGCAATGTCCCCTCTTATCTTTGTGGCTGTCGAGTCGCCAATCGCTGCAAACCAGAAGATAATCTTCACCATTCCATCAGTCACGCGCTGAGACACTGCAATAGGCTCGGTGATTGCAACAACTTGTGTCGGTGAATTAACCACAATTTCGCTAGAGTGGGGATTTGTATTGGTAAGAGGTCCACGGTGAAGCCAGTTTCTTCAAATGTTTCGCGGATGGCAGCGCTTTCCAGGGTTTCGTTGATGTTTTTGCGGCCTTTGGGGAGGAGAAATTCGCCAGTTTTGCGAAAGTAGATAAGAAGAACGCGAGCTCTCTTGGGGTCAATGGTGACGGTGCCGCAGCTTATGGCAAAGGAGTCAGAAAAGTAAAGTGACCTCTGTGAAGACATGGTAACCGGACATTGGCTCTGGACGTGTAATCAGTCCTGATGGCGCCTCACTATTGCGCCTATAGCTACTTCGTGTGCAGATCCGATATACAATACGGTCTTTCTCTCACCGGGTTGGATGTAGGATTGTATGCTCTGATATGCGCTGTCTGCAATGTTTGCACTGTTTGCATATGTCAAAGCTAACACACAGTTACATCCCATGTCAGCTATTTAACTAATACAGCCCCAGAGAATACGAACTTCCACAACCCTCAAAGGACAAGGCGCGACATGATGGATCTTGTTGGAGGCATCCCAGCATTCAGCATGAATAAAAAGGGTCCAGAGGAAGCTTTTGGACAGAGACTCAAAATTCGCCCAAAATATTTAGTGATATCGAATTTCCCTACTAAAGTGAGGCCTTAATTTAATCTTAGGAATTATTTAAGTACTATCTACGGAGTACTACCTACATACTACGCTATGAATACCAAGGCTCCCAGCGGCTGTTTAGTTGATGAACAAGAAAAGATAGCGAAGGAACAGGAGTATGCTAAAAGCATCACATCAACCGTCGAGAGCAGCGAGACGGAACTATCCACGGCCGTAGCGCCATCTACGTTCAATCCAACCAAATCTCTATTCATCAACTCGCACGGTATCAGCCTCATTCGCCTCCCAGTACCTTCTTCTGAACTAGAGATCGATATCTACGGCCCTAATGGCTCAATTGAATACATCTCGCGACGCTGCAAACGCTGCTCGGGAGATGCGATGCTCTCATCTATCGAAGCCGGAGACTTGCTACAGACAAGCTACTTCTTTGGCCCAAACCGTGATCCTATCATTCGCTACTTGTCCAAACATATGGATGCCGCTACAAATATCGAAATTAAAGTCGCCGGAAAATGGAATTCTCGTATTCAGTACTTCACTACACCGTATGGCGACTCCTTTCAGTGGTGCTATACCCGGTCGGATGATCCCCGCTGGAATTGCAAAGAACTTCTCGTCTTGGAAAAGCTGGAGAATAATAATCCATGTAAAGCTGGCCAGCGTGTTGCTCAGCTGGTCAGGAATGAGCACACTCGGCCCCAGGGTACTTCAAAAACAACGGCTGGCAACGGCGGAGTACTGATGTTGGTTGGTGACGCGATGGGTGTTGAGATTGATGAATCATTGGTTGTCGCAACATGTCTCCTCATGTTGAAGAAAGAGATTGATCGAAGAAGGATAGTCCAAGCAATGGTCCTTGGTGGGATGATCTCAGGAGGCTAACCCTTGAATAAGTATAGGCAGGTTGCCATTTACTTTATCCCATGTATGTAGATAGGAGATACATGGTTATAATGCTTTCGTCTTCACATTTTAGGTTTTGTTCTTACAACGCCCAGGGCAAATAATGAGACCATCCGTGACACAAATTGTACAAAATATCAGGATGCACATATGTTATACCTAATTCAGAGTGATGTTGGTTTTAAAAGGGAAATACACAAATTCGGGGGGGTCAGATTATGCATCCATCGATTACTGCAATTTTTGGACAGGTCGCTCACTCTATGCGCTTGGACCCCACAGAAGGTGCGGCAATCCTCGATCTCACCACTTGCATCACAATCATCTGTCTCATCCACTCGGGAATCATACCAATAAACAGAGCCTGGATCGCATGAGGCCAGTATCCCTCCATCTCCCCACTACCGTATCCAACAGTCTTCAGAGCAGATCGAGCAAAATCTCTTCCGGTAGGAGCAAAAAAACTTGTAGGTATTTGATGGCCACCAGTTTGTACGTCGCCAACGGAAAGAGCGACAACATCAATATTCTTCTTTTGCATCTTCAACTCCACTCCCAATGCGGTGGAGAAGGTCTTGACATATCCTTTCGTGGCGCTATATATCAAAACGTAGGGAATTCCTGGGGCAGAGAACGAGCCAACGTTGAGAATTAAACTTGGTCCGTTCCGATCGAGCAGCGGTAGCAACACCCGCGTAAGTTGAGTCATAAAGCGCGCATTCACATTTATCACGCGGTCAACCTGGTCGTGAGTGTAATGTTGGTAGCTCTTGTATGAGCCTTCGACATTACCACCTAGGCCACCCACATTATTAACCAGAACGGTCAGTCTCACATTTTCCAGCTCGCGCGCAATGTTGTCAAAGACTTCGGGCGGGTGGAGCAGAGCGGCATCGCAGATAAATGTTCGTATTTCGGAGTCGGGGAACTCATCTCTCAGCTTCTCCTGAGTTTGACGTAGCTTCTGCGGGCTTCTACCGTGCAAGACGACACCAAAGCCTTGTTTGCATAGTTCGCGGGCGAATCCCAGTCCAATCCCGTCTGTGGCTCCGGTTATGAGGGCGTAGGTGTTTGCATCCTTGCGAAGGTACTTGGAGAGCTTGGAGGGGCGGATGAACACATATATTGTTGTCGTGAGCTTGAAGAGGACGAAAAGAACGGTGGTTGCGCCGATGTAACTCAAAGCTCGTACTGGTAACATCATAAAGGCATCCAGGATCGGTCTTGATGATATGAGGGATGATCGGGATAGGTTTTGTGAGATGGTATCAAGTACCGGTGGTTAGGTGTGAGGGAAAGTTGAGAGGCGAGGTGGTGAGCCAAAAACGATACATTGCGTTTCTTGCTTTCTCGAACCTTGTGCAACACTAAGCAACAAAAAGAAGGATCTCACTTACTGGAAAAGCTCGTCTCATCATGTCGTTAGGGTTCCCAGGTCACACTAGTAGTGACAGCGAGGGTTTCAATTTGAGATAGGGAGGAGGTTTCAAGGGAATTGAACACGTAACTTTGAATCGAGACTCTCCTGCTATATTGTTGAGTCCATTAACGCCATTAGTGAGTGAGCTTGAGGTCGAGTTCGCAATTTTGGGCAAATTGATAATGTGCAAGGGCTGGAGCTCTCGCGTTCGTCCCCGAGTTCCGATCACCAAATCATCACATAATAATCTTTCCATTGACTACTACTAGTCAGGATTGAAATAATAACGGAGTGCAGACAGAGTCCCTATAGCGGGGATTAAGTAGTGAATTACAAATGCACCCTTCTTCCTGCAAGAAACAAGCACAAGAGACAATGACAACAAATAGGTATGAAGGCTGGCCAGCCCGAGTGAACGGATTGTTTCTCCACAAACCCGCTTGCGACTTAGTTTGTCAGCTTTATCTAAGCACTTATCGTGAGATCTTTTAGTGCTGTCCTTCGCCACGGCTCAGCTAGCTAACATTCCCTGACGATACCGAAAACATCTATGGTTAGCTATTGCAGTTATACTCAAGGGTCGATCTGCGAAGAATGTCCTATAGACGTGTGTCGTGATCGTCTCTTCTACTGCATTTGTCAGTCATTCATAAGCTGAACGGTGGCAATATCGTCGCCGTTCACGAATAGACTGTTTCTTTTCCGAGTCTAAATTAGGCTCGCGGATCGAGTGGGAAACCGAATGGGGCATCCTTTGCGTCAGTTATGGTTATTCCAATGGCTGGGCCCGTTTTGGAGCTTATCCCTCAGGCACGTCATTGACTCAGGAGCGCGTATATATATAACTATGGGTTATATCTGCCCGACCAGGTTTTTCGCTATGAAAAAGGCATATCTGACAACTCAATTGCATTTTTCGGTATTTATTCGTGAGAGGCATTGTTTAACCTTTTCACCAACTCATCGGACCTTTACAAACTAAGCACCATGGCGCCTAAGATTGCAATTGTCTTTGTACGTGCTCGTATACCTTGTTGCTTCATGGGCACCCGCTTATATGGGTTTATGCTTTAGTACTCCATGTATGGTCACATACAACAGCTTGCCGAGGCCGAAAAAAAGGGCATTGAGGCCGCTGGCGGTACTGCCGACTTATATCAGTATGTCTCATCAAAGCAGCAATCATTAAATATTGGATTCAACTTGGCATTTGACAAAATGAGGCTAGCGCAGAAACTAACTTCATGGTTGCTGCAGAATCGAAGAAACACTATCGGAAGAAGTTCTTGCTAAGATGCATGCCCCCGCCAAGTCAACTTACCCCATTGCTACGCCAGACGACCTTTTGAAATACGATGCCTTGTTGTTTGGTATTCCAACTCGTTATGGGAACTTCCCCGCCCAATGGAAGGCATTCTGGGACAAGACCGGTTCTATCTGGGCCAAAGGAGGTTACTGGGGTAAATATGTGGGAGCTTTCGTGTCTACTGGCACGCCTGGCGGCGGCCAGGAGTCCACAGTCATCTCAGCCATGAGCACCTTCGTTCACCATGGAATGATTTTCGTCCCACTTGGCTACAAGACTGCTTTCCCCATTCTCTCAAACCTCTCAGAAGCTCGAGGTGGAAGCCCATGGGGTGCCGGAACTTTCGCTGTAAGTAACATGCCTTCAATGGAGAATAACGGCCAATGCATTTTCTGTTTCTTACCTACCGTTCAAATCCATTAGGCTGGAGACGGCTCCCGAAAACCCTCTGCGATGGAGATTGAGCTTGCAGAGACCCAGGGCAAGGCATTCTACGAAGCTGTTTCTAAAGTTAGCTTTGCATGACTCCATGAAACTTTAGATTTATCGGAGAATGGAAAACCCAAGACTACAAACCGACGGCTTCCGGGGAAGAAAGAGGAAAAGATTGCCATTGTTAGGGATGAGGAGATCAAAGAGGGTCGCTGTGGGCTTCCAAAGAGCTGTGTTATACTCTAACTGATATCATGCATGGTCTTCTGCGGCTCTAGGAGTGCCGCCTCTCCACCATAATCTTAAATTTTCAAACCAAAAATTCAAAACATCTCAGCAATTGTTACCTGACGAGCAAAAATAAGAATACACATTGCTACTTCTCTGAGACTGTTTTTACTTGTAAAAAAGTACTTTTTTGTAGATATCAACATACGATAGTAACATCATGAACATCATGGCTGGCGAAGCTCCTGCAACCCGAATACCCTTTTTTAAAATATTTCCTTGTACCAATATAGCTTTAAGCACTTTTCGTGAGGAAGCTCGTTGCAAGTCGGCTCACTGTGATAACTCTCTTACCTCCCATCTACTTACTTTAGACAATGTTCCGTGCGTGTAATGAGAATCCATACTTACCAACGAAACTCCAAATGGCCATTGATATTGCCGATACGCTCGCCTAAATTCACATCACTTTGCCTACTTCCGCCATCAAGGTCAGCCCGAAGGACGGGCACATGCGCTTGTCCTTCATCAGGGTGAAAGATGATGTTATGAGCGTGTTGGTGAAAATCTCTGCCTCCCCACTGAAAGTGGCCTGTTGATCCATCAGTAAGAAAACTTAGTAAAAGGCAGTCTACTAATGTTGGCTCAAGCGGCATTCGATAAAAACGAAACGTGAAGCACTGCGATAATGGAGAGGGCGAGGTGCTTAATCATAATACCTTGCTGATCACCAAGACAACTATCGAGGTCTAACTCGCTAGGGGAATAGCCTCCGCCAGGAGCTGCACAATCAGCGGCTAGAATATGATCTTCAACAAGGTGAATATTGATTGAGGATCTTTGGAAATCGTGGGCCATTGTAGGATGGTTTTTGTGAGCAAGAAGATTTCAACACTTTTTAAATCTCGACTTCTTATAATTATATCGAATGAAAAAGAAAAAAACATTCATTTGACGCCTGGATGGGTGTAAATTTATAGACTCCTTCGGAGACTTCTAACGGACGAAATAGAGAGAGGCATTTAGGCTTTGAAGAGGATTGTTTCCAAACAGGATTTAAAACAAATGTGCAGAGTTTAACAGTCCGGCTGGAGCCGCCAGGCATGCTACTTGTTCAGCAGTACAAGATTGCTGGTAAGAGGGTTGTCATGAAATCAGGATAGGCTGGTAGAAACAACGAACCGGACGATCGAGGAATCGTGTCTATGATACATAGAAAATGCTCCTTTAGGCGATGAAAAACTCCAGGTTTGCCACACCTATTCCCGACCCTCCGTTGTGCCATTTCCCATGACGGGTGAGGCTCAGAGAAAGTTATATATGAGTGGCGTGCTCTGGACTCTCTTTTAGAACAATCCTGAGTGTATTGCAGCTCGGCCGTATTGCCGTTCCGATCCGTTTGCCAAAACATAGCACGCGTAGTTAGCAGATCTCTGCTAAGATTCATAATAAAATATATTCCGCCGAGAATACCACTATGCCACTCGGCCAAAGGAAGATGTCCTCTAGTGGCCGCTTGCCACTAGATGGTATACATGAATCCCCTAGATTCTTGACAAATTCTTCAAACCGGGCAGCAAATTATATCAGTACTCCGGACGTACCTAGTGGGCTACAGTCTTGATGGGTAGTGTAGTAAAGACTAAAGAATTGCATAGGGGTGAAGTTAGAAAGCAAGTCAATTTGATAGAGGCTCTGGCATCTGTGCATTCGCTACCTATGATAATCTATGAAGCTGTGGAAGAGAATGGAAAGTTGAGAGCTAGTATCTATAGAGTGAAAGGAACCCATAGGTCACGTGATATGCCTAACGTAGACCGCTCAAGGGTTTTTAATTTGAAAGTATCTTCTTATAGTTTCATTTTTTAATTGTGTGTTGAGTCTAAGGATTGTTCTGAAAAAGTAATTTATGGCGAAGACTTTTGAACACCTACTGTATCTAGTTATGCGAGTGCGTAACTATGTGCTAGGGTGACATTGACCACAGTATTTCATCATTCGCAATACAGTTGAATTCTTTTCGTCAGCTAAGAGAACCAGAATGTGAAGAAAGCTCATCAAGCTGTGGCCATCACAAGGGTTTTCTTATATGGCCAATGTTGGTAGTGAGTGTGGAGGTTGATGCACTGGAGAAGCAGGAGAAATTTGCCGGCCATCAAAATGGAAGACAACCTGCTTCAGACATTCATCGGGGCCAACCCACACCAGAACCACCCGACTCTCGGAGCTGGTTGCCAGCGCAACCTCCAGACGCGAATTGCTTCCTACTACAATGTTCCAGGGCAAGTCAAACGTATACCAATAGCGGTGATCTACCGGATGCGATGATGATCGATGCAGGAACGGGCTTGCCGCGCGTAAGTAACGGTTTGGATTGAACCATAAGAGGACGAGCCGGTCCTCTTGGGGATTTCTCACGGGAATCACGCTGAGCCGGGTTTCCAGGTGGGCGCTGCCGTCTGTAGCGACTCGGAAAATGATCCAGGGATTTTGTTTCAAACCAGCTACACTGTTGACGGCACCATACACGCCACCGTCTGGAGTCACCCAGAACACCCAGAGCGTTAGCCGCTGGTTATAATTCGTGGTTGCGATTACAATCCGCCTCCGGGACTGACTGGCGCGCTTCCTGCTTCTCCTCCGTGTTGCTCGCCCCTAACCAGCATGCGCCGAAAGCGCGGCCCTGCGGCAAACTGGACGCGGTTATGGAAATCCTTCCAAAACACTAATGCTCTTACTTGATCATCTGGCCCCTCGATTATAAGTGACTGAAGCGCTGGGCGACTAGCATCGCTCTCCACGTTGACTTGCCCCGGGCCCGCGACAGTCTTGAGATCCCGTGTCGATCCACGACCAGCAATCCAGTGCGTCATCTGGATGCCACCCGTGGGAGTGATCCAAAAAAGCCCCATTGACTCCTCACTGCAGCGATAGCAAGGGCACCGCTGTTTATGGTAGTTGATGTGCGCGGATGGCGGAAGGGATAATCCGTCGGAGAACGCCAACCGTGCGAATTGCCGGGTTTTTCTAACCACCACCGTCCCTGGATGCTGCCATCTTTCGTTATGTAGAATATCTCTGCATGCGTCGCACTGGGTCGACTACACGTGGAAATGACACTGCTGTGAGGTTGTAATAGGCTATCCACAGGAACTCTTGTTACACTAGCGGTCATACTTACCGTGTCGGATAGGGTCATTTCTATGGAGAAACCGTTCCCCTCCATGCTCTCGGAGGCAGTTACCGTAAAGAAACAGGTCTTTTCAAAGACAGGCAAGGGAAGGGCTACAGGGCCACTCCGGGTCTGAACTCGCCGGCTCTCGGGCGCCGAAGCCGTTGGGTGGATATACTTCCTTTTGGGACGGAGAGCTGGAGGTAATAGCGGCGACTCTGTACCCTGGGAGAGGAGGCCGTTGCTATGACGAGGGCAACAGTACTGAGTGGCTTGTCCCTCGCCCATGCTATTTCGCCTTCGCCGACTCTGTAGGTGATCTCCAAATTTTGGCTGGCGGAATGGTACGCGAAAAGGGCCCCCTTCTCTTCCTCAGAGTCCATGCTTTCCAGTCGGAAACCATACTCCATCTCTGGGGATGCAGATAACTTCGGCCAGGAGAATTTGAAATTACCATTCGTTAGGGATTCTAACTCGAGAGTCGGGAGCACCAGGGGGAAATACATATCCGGAAACGACCACACCTGGCTGGGTAGGCCAATTCGACGACGCCTTTTATCAACAGCTGTTACCTGCAAAGATGGTGTCAGCGTAGTAGCACTCGAAGGAGACCACTTCACCCAAGGGCAGTCCCTCCGTTGCATGGAAATATCATCAATTCGACTCTCTACCACCGATCCTGTTTGGCTCAGGTTGTCGATCGCGAGAAGAGAACATATATCCTTCAAACGACGGACACTTTCAATCTCGACAGATAACATGGCCTTGTTGGTTTCCAGATTGTAATAGCTGTCCTCGCGAATCCTGAGAATAGGACCAATGTTGGTTCGAACGCAAAACTTCCGGGGAAGTAATAGGGCCCCCTCGGGCACTTGCACTGGCTGACGGGTGATCAAAATCTGCAGCTCATTATGGTCCGCGTGGGTGAGGAGCGGCGGCTCAAACAGCTTCAGCGCACAACGCTCAGGGGCTGCTGGCACCGGTTCCCTGTCACATTCGCTGGCTTCATTCCTATCATCCAAAGGGAAAACCAAACCTGTATAAGGCCCATTTGGAACTCGAAAAATGTTATTTCGGGATATCTTAAAGAAGCCTGGACTGTCTCTTGAAGAACCTCACGATTCATTACAGTGTCTAGCACTAGCAAGCGGATGTACATGACTGCACCGAGTTCTGTGGTCTCAAAGATCGTTTGTCCACGACTATCGACGACCGTTATTTTCCATCATAGCTTGCCCATCACTTCGGGAGGCTTCATTTCGGGGATCGGTGGCAGACATTCTTCCCACTTGATCAAAGCTGTGGCCGGGCTTCAACGTTACAGGTGAAGTAGTCGGCTGGGCTTGAGTTGCCGCCGCTCAGGGAGATGCAAATCACACACTTCGATGATGAGCACATCGGCAACGATGGAGCTATTATGAGACGGCTCAAAGACAAGTTGAAGGGATGGCGGCAGAATGATCCTGAATACCATTGTCGCCTTGCCATGAACATTGTTCCACCCAGTTGGCCTACCTTCAAGATCTTTTTTGACAGAGCTAGAAGCGAGTGGGGTGCGCCCGACGTCAATCTCAAATTCCGGATCGATGGACTCGGCAAATGGACTCAACATTTGAACAAGTTCTCTTTTGCCATTGGCACTATTGTCTACGTGGATGACGCTGATAATTGTCTACCAGGCGAATATGACGCGGACGGTGCGCTGAGTTCTATCATTATGCGGGTCAGCGAAGAGCGGATCGGTCGTGTTAGCGATCCACTCGAATTCAAGATTAACCGGATGCTATCTTGGCAGGAAGATAGCATGGATTAGAGCACTGAGATGCTGGCCTACGGCCCACGGGCAATTGAACTGTGTTATGAGGCCGCATTCGACTTGAAAGATCTTGTGCCATGGATTAGTCACTCGCAAGCGATCAACAATAGTGCTCACCATCACGGGGAGTACAGAAATTTGGAAGGTGAACCATTTTATTTATCTGGGGTTTCTTGTTCCCAGCGCGCCACGTCTTTCTCCTTTTCCCCTCTCAAGCCTTAGGTGTATTCAACTCATCAGGCCTCATGATACCAGGCTATTGCCCAAGTCAAACTTGTGAGCCATTCACACCCGTTTACAAGGGCTCCCTCGGAAGCTTGATGAAAGAAGTTGAGGCTATCAATACCGAGATATACGATCCTCCTTCTGTAATGGAGGAAATGCCTACTATTGGTATGTTTCGTCAAGCTGCAGCGCAGCTGACACTAACAATTCTGTTTTATGTCCATAAGTCTGACAAACCATCTTCTTCTGTACCATTTGCAGGGCCGACGATCAGAATTCCTCGGGGAGATAATCTTGAGGAGCTTATAGTCCAACGCACAGTGGCCCCCACTGCTCATATACAGGATGAAGTGGTTGAGCTGATGCTCACAAACAATTACTTTGGGAAGGAATTCAGTAAAGAGGTTGATGACACTTTCATTAACTGAGCTTCCATTGTTACTATCTTTAGTCGGCCGGATCTCAAGAACAACTTCACCAAAGGTGGAATGGCAATGTTATTCACTGGCGATGCATATGGCCAGCCATGTGATATCCAAAGAACCACAGCCAAGTGGGATGCGCAGCCAAGCAATAATTACGTTAAATACTTTAATGTCATGAAGGTAAATACCCCTTACTACAGCCTTGCATTACCTGTCAAGCAATCCAACTGATGGCGCCGCTATGCCGGCTGTAGATACCTCACCACGGCTCAAACATAACAGAAAGTAGCGAACTCTACGAGCACTTTCGTGCTGAAGTTTATTTTATCTGCGCGGATCACAAACACAGCGGCAATCCTAAATATTCGACGCTCAGGGCAATCATTGCCGGGTTTCAGGGGAGCAATACAAAGGTTCGTCTCATGCTGCTCCTCCACCCTGGGACACCTAGTCGCCAGTCCGATCTCACTTATTCATTTCATCAATGATTAGCTAACATATCCAACAGCAACGAGGCAGCGATCGCCCGTTTCGCCTTTTCTTTTCCAATCCAAATGCAGACAGGGACCATCAAGTTACCACCAAGGCTCAGAAACCCAAGGCAGATAAACTAGCTGCGCCGATTGCATCGACCCAGAAAAGGAAGTCGAACAAGCCTGAGAAGTCAGGAAAGAGAATGAAGGAAGATGAACTGACTTCATTAACATCATCAACGTTTCAACTAAGACAACTGACGCTGCTACGAGAGTGCAGCATGAAAAGCAAACAGAAGTAGGAACAAAGCCTACACCTTCAACTTCATCAGCCGCGCCAACAGGATCAAATCTTCCTCCTAACCCGGCCAATCAACCAGGCACCCCGAGAATAAAAGTAAGCGCAATCAGGAGAATCATGCACAGCGATGATTATCGGCCCAGGTCAGAAACCTGCAACTACGAAGCTTATATGTTGAAGAAAAAAGTAAATACAAAGGTAAAAAACGAACCAAGTAGGGCATGGGGCTCCATACTCTTCTATCTTGACAAGGAGGGAAACATGGGAGAGGATTTTAGTCTTGATGAGTGGACGCGTATTACCTCTGAATCTGATCGGTGATTTGCGACTTGTGCATGTTTCCGGAATTTCATCATTACTTGATCAGAATTATAATTTAACACAGGCATTGAATGGTACGAATATTGTAAGTTATATGAAATTGGACTCAGGGTTGGTGCTCGACAGGCTATGGGTTGTATGCTTTCATTATTGAAGCCGTCCAGTAGTTACTGTTACTCCAGTAAGCAGCGTTGCTTGACATTGATGTTCAAGGAAACTGTTAGTACCGACGGTTTATTGGTCATATTCATTGCTATGGAAGAACTGCTGCGGTGGTCTAACTATAAGAGGTCGGTCACATGACAGGGGTGAGCTGGATTACCTAACACAATCAATCAATCAGTTGGTCAGTCGCGCAACAAATGACCTCAGCCTGAACTCCTACTTACGCTTACCTGTATTCCGAGATAATTCCCCTGCTTCATCTGCAAATAAATCTTTCTTCCATATTTTCTGTCATTTAATCGACATGCAAGTTGGCTGAAAACAAAGCCCATCCAGCTATAACCAATCCTTCCACCGACTATCACCCTACCCCATCATTCCAAACACCCTCCAGCCATGACGCCTCCCAAATCCCTCATTCTCCGATTCGAAAGTCGAAATGGACAATTCCGCTTGAACGTTGAACCTGACGAGCAGTTTCCAGCTTTATTACCTAAGGTATCTATTGCTATACAAATAGTTTAAGCTTAATCTGGCATGCCCTCGTGATGCGATACTCAAGCTGACATAGGTTCTTTTAACATTTAGATCCTTTCGAATTTACCTAAGAATGCTGACCCGACATCTGTGGTCTTGTCAAACCAACCCATAGGCACTGGGGGTGAGGAGAGAAACATTAGCCGGCTCGCTGGTGTCTCTATACAAAGGGTTGGCCTGAAGTAAGCTGCCCTCCCCGCATTTTGCTTCTTCACAGTCTAAGCAGAGAATAACTTGTTGTGAAATCCCAAGGCATGGAGACAAATTATTTCTCGGATATAGCGAACAGTCGTCCCTCTTGAATGGTGATGCAACACAGGCGCCTGGAAACACGCAGAACATTTCCCGCCGACTCAACGGAGCGGCGGTGCCTCAGCAAGATCTGCCCTTACCTCAACAACCATCGTCTCCGACAGCTATCATTAAGAATCCATGGGAAATCGTACAGCAGTCTGCTCTTGATGATCGACTGGATAAGAAGGATGGTAAGATACCGCGAGGAAGGGATACGAAGATGTGCCGCCACGGCCCAAAGGGAATGTGCGATTATTGTATGCCCTTGGAACCCTATGCCCCTGAGTATCTCGTCGATAAGAAGATAAAACATCTATCCTTCCATTCTTATTTAAGGAAAGTCAATTCTTCAAAAAATAAGCCAGAGCTGAAAAGCTCTTATATGCCGCCTCTGACAGAGCATTTCTATCGAGTACGGAAAGATTGTCCGTCTGGACACCCAGCGTGGCCTGAAGGGATTTGCACGAAATGCCAGCCCAGTGCCATTACATTGCAACCACAAGAATTTCGGATGGTGGATCACGTCGAGTTCGCCTCACCGGATCTTATTAACTCCTTGCTTGACTTTTGGCGAAAATCCGGTTCACAGAGACTTGGATTTTTGTATGGCACGTACGAAGAATATACCGAGGTTCCTCTTGGTATAAAAGCAGTTGTTCAAGCCATTTATGAGCCGCCTCAAGTTGACGAAGTGGATGGCGTAACTCTTCGCGAATGGGAAAATGAGCAAGATGTTGATGAAGTTGCAAAACAATGCGGCCTTGAAAAGGTCGGTGTTATTTTCACTGACCTTTTGGACTCAGGGCTTGGGGATGGAACTGTTATATGTCGGCGACATATTGATTCCTACTACCTCTCTTCCCTTGAAGTCATGTTTGCAGCCCAACTCCAAGCGCGATACCCAAAATCGAGCAAATGGAGCGAAACTGGCCGATTCGGGTCGAATTTTGTAACATGCGTCTTAAGTGGAGATGAAAATGGTGCTATCTCCATTAGTGCATACCAGGCATCCAATTCCGCCGTAGAAATGGTGAAAGCGGATATAATTGAGCCTTCTGCAGACCCGTCGGTGATGCTCGTCCAACTTGAGAATGAGCTGGAAAATGCAGACACTGGAAAGGCTCGTTATATCCCCGAAGTTTTCTATCGAAAAGTCAATGAGTACGGTGCGAATGTTCAAGAAAACGCTAAGCCAGCTTTCCCTGTTGAGTATCTCTTTGTTACTTTGACTCATGGTTTTCCAACCGAGTCTTCAGCCTTATTTTCTGATAACACATTTCCGATTGAGAATCGAGAGGTTATCGGCGAGAGTCAGGATATTCGAAGAGTCGCAACCAAGCTCTTGTCACGCACGGATCCTAACGCAGCAATACGAGCCGTGTCCAATTTCCATCTCCTTTGCTTCATGCACGGACTTGGCATCTTGAACAAAGTAGGCCGATTCTTTCTGGCATCGCTAGTTAATTTAATGGCTAATAGTTTTACTGTAGGAAGAGGAAACCCTTTTGTGCACCGTTGCCCGAACTCGTGATCCAGCTGACGGCGTCCAGTTGATTAATACACCAGGCTGGGCCACACTAGTGACCATTCTTCAGGAGAGCGGTGAGCCGGCCCCAAAACGCTCTCGGCCATACCAGACTGAGAGTTCTTCTTACCACCACCAGCACACAGACCATGAACCTTTTCACCCCAAAACTTTTAGTTCCGATAGTGATCAGCTTGCTAAGAGGTTTAAGGGGGCTAGCCTAGAATAAAGTCTTTGTCGTCGTACCACGTGCCTGCGATCCTGGCTTGCCATTCGGCTATCCCGATTTATGAAATTACCTCACATCTACCATCCAGCATCTATAATGGAATTTGATCTTCTACCCACCGTTGACGAAGTATATGAGGGTACGTAGCTTGGATAGGATGGAACAAATTCTAGGTATAGTACCTTAAACGAAGTTATGTTTTGAATAATTCGACGCTGGACCATACTCTATAGAGTAGCTCTCTTACGACTAGATTGACATGAAGGACCTTTTGAGCCAGATCCTTTGTTGGTGCATCTCGAGCTGCAACTTTGAGTTCAGCTAGCGAGAGAATGGGGAATAGGCAAAATAAATATCAAGCAGCTTCCAGGTCTGACTAGAATCCCCTAGGAGCTACAAGCATAAGAAGGCTAGAAGCAAGAGCCTTGCTTGGGGACGCGAGTTTCCGATGCATTTTTTAGCCAATCATTCCTTCGTCCGTCGCCATTGTCCATGTTAGCCCGGTTTCCATCAGATACATAAATATGAACAAGAATGATGGTGCGGGAAGGTTTGGTAGTCCATATAGTTACCATCTAATACTATGTGACAAAGTTAGAATGGTTTGATAGATTACATATTATCTAATACCATAAATTACCCATATAAGCCAATTAGAACTTGTATATGATTCACTAATGAAACCGCGCTAGGACCAGGGTATAATATTTCTTGGCCTTCCACCGCTACTCCCATATGCATGCAGAAGAGGACTCCTTTCCAATGCTTGAAACCTTGGTCGCAGAGGAGATTGTAATGCCAATGCATGATGACCGATCAACAATACATCTTCAATAGCACATCTCTGGTATGTTTCCAACTGAATTAGGACCGATCTCCTACTAATTCTAAACACACAGGCCAAACACTGGACTCCAGATCCTCCGGATATGACCTGGGCAGACGTTATTGCTGCAATTGAACCAAAGGCTCTCTCATTTTCACAAATTTCCAAATTTAAGCAGAAGAGAAAGGTATACAAGACCCCTGCTAGCCAACGTGAATTTGATCTTATGGTGGAAGCTAAGTATTGTGCTGTTAAGGTTCATGGTAGAATCCCTCTGGAGAGAAAAGTATGGAGAGATAACCCTGAGTGGCATTATTGTGAATCTTGGAACTCCTTTTGACCCAAAATCTGTGGAAGATTCTCAATGCAAGCATTTCATGGACCAAATTATCTCAGAATTATCCATGGTGGTATTAAACTAGCCAACGTTCTTCTTTGTACAGATGATCAACTCCGCCTATATGATTTCAGTGATGCGATAAGGGAAGGTGAAGATCCAAGCAGCTGGATGAATTGATCAAATTACATATCACCACATTGAACACAGAACTGGATGATTCTCACAGCCTTGGTGTGAGTTTATGGGGGCTCTACACAGAAAGAACATCTTTTGAGGGCTGCTTGAAGATGATATCATGTGGACTTTTCAGCGGGGGGAAACAATTGATGTGGATGAGATAGAAGATGAGTCTGTGAAGTCTCTGATTTGTCATTATCTGAGGTATGGCGATGCAAACGTATAGCTTACCTTGGTGCTGTGGTCAGTTATAACGTTCCAGTCAATATATTTAGGGGAACCAGGAAACTTATTTATAATGACTTTGAAATTGGCAGGTATAGTGATGTCTATCTAGCTCAACAGCAGCTCGGCAGATAGGAATATGCATTCTTAAGACTTTTTTTCCCAGCATTAAGATGCCTATCGTGCTGGTTGTTTGTCGGCATAACGAGCCCAGATGTCACCTTATGTCTACGATTAGTGAACTTGGAAGGAAAACAAGTCTATATTCTATGATGCGTTTATTGTACAAGGGGTGCTTCTTGGTTGACTTTATTTATGTGAAGAGACGAGACTTCAACTTGAATTTCTCTCAAGATACCCACCTGCGATTCGCTCGTGCTATTGATGGACCCAGTAGCCGCGTTTTTAGAAAGAATCGCAGCGTCATAATTGTCCTCATGAAGGTATGGCTCTGGTTTCTTCCTAAGGGGTTGCCAGTTGTCCTGGCTGTTTCCCGGAGTCATCTCGATACTAGGGCCCGGAGTCTTCCTTGACCGTGACGATCGGTTGTAACGGGAACCACGGGTGGTTCTATCGCCTACTTCCCTCGACATGGCGAATTTCTTCGCTACACGCAACAGAACTGGGATGGAGGCTGAGAAAAGGGCTATAGTCACCCAAAGTTCTTCCATGGCGACTGTTGACACGATTCCGATGTTTGGACGCCCTTCCTTTAGGAAACGATCGTAACATGCTACATGAACCCAAGCTGGGATCAAGACACTTGATTCGAGGTCAGCATTTAATGGATTCTTTCCTAGGTGCCCCGTGTACTTACACCAATTTGCTGGAAAACGCGGCCACGACGTAAACCTTTGTTTTACGAGATACTTGCAGGCGAAACACTTGCGTTAGCACCCGAGCAATAGGTGCGCATTCTAGTATTGTTTCAAAGGCAGTGAAAACGATCCAACGTGGTATCTATGAAACGTATCAGCAACGAGAGTTTGGTGACTAGATCAAGGGAGATCAAAAATCTTACGATGTGAGAACACCCCAAAGCTTCCCCAGGATTGGGTATTCGGTCCAATGAGCAGCCTACTGATATTATCAAAGAACCCACCAAACCTTGGGCCAAGACAAATCCCACAAGGACATAAAGTGAAACGCGGGAGGGCTCAATCGATTTTATGAAAATGTTATAAATGAGCAATGTGCTTGATAATTTAACAGTGCAGAGCACCAAGCTCAGCAATATTCGGCTTCCAAACACAAACTGTGACGAGAATCTCTTGTTAGAGAAAGTGGGATACGCGCATTGAGCTGCAACCTACTTTTGACGCGCTCGCCATATCAGCCATGCTTGTCACCCTTTCAGATTTTCCTAGGGAACTGAGCAATGCCATCAGAAGAATGATCCAATAGGCAACATAGAAGACCTATGCGATGCGCAATTATGCGATCCCGGTTTGTCAGTAAAAGTTGCATAGGCATTTGGAGAATTCACCTCAAGTACTTACATGACCGACAAGTAGGATTGCATCTTCGATCCCATAATGCCTCCGTTTTATTCGAGCTCTTATAATGGCAGTCAGGAAGATGAGTATCAACGAGAACACATGCATAAACCAAAGCCATGGTTGATGGTTGTCTTCGGACAGATTGGACAGGCGGTCACGGCCCTCAAGGGCCGCCATTCCCTCTAGATGTTAAATATCCGTCGTGATCAGGGACTTGGACTCAAGACACAGTAGAGAGCGTCGCAAGGCATTTTTCTACTGATTTTAAAGAGAGAGAAATTTGGATGGCTTGGCATTCCTGGGAAAAGTACGTACTCTACATGAGAGCTCCATATTATATGCTCTCTCATCACGTCAATAAATCGCATCATTTTATTCTTGGATGGAAAGGGGAGCAGGGATACGAAACCAAACAAGAGGATGAATCAGAGCCACGACTCGGGAATAACCCTTGTCAATGGGAGTCCTCATCTGATTGCGGCGTTTGTGCCTCGTGTTCTGGCTCATCGGAAGACTGACCTTTTTCGGAAGGATGAAGCAGCTTCATAATAGCAGTCACTGATTTGCTGAAATGTGTGGCTCACCTGCGCCTGAAATCCGACTCAAGACGGTTTGGGTGCGCGCAGGCCGCTTAAAGGCGTTTCGTGGCGCCCTAAGCAAGGGTCCGTTTCGGGGAGAATTTTGGTGTAGCCCGATACTATTCAAAGTTGCGGAAGGATGCGTCCGGCCCGCGTATGGGCTGGGGGCAAGCTGCCCAATGAACGATGAACATGCAGCTCATATGGGATAGGCTAGCAATCTTGGCGTTTTGCACAGTTCCCAACCCGAATTAATCCTCAAATTTCCTCAACATGGACACGAGTTTTCAGTTATAAAGTTTGGAAATTCGCGTGGAAAGCGCATTGCGGAGAATAACAACCGAGAGCACAAGCTAGTTGTTGTCCGGCATGTCGGGACGAACTGGCTTCAGAAGCCATTGCTCTGATAGGATACTCTACCCTCCAGGGTCTTGGAACTTGAGCTGAGCCGATGCGGCAGGGAACAAGGGGTCAAAAGAGCGTGGTCTCTCGATTTCCCTCTTTTGCTTCCTTTCTTCAGCATCTCTTCTTTTACGCAAATCCTTTCCCAAACATACTCGTCCTTACATGAACTGCTTGCCAGTACCATGGGTCACCACGATGGAACGGACAAATCAAGGGCGCCGGTGGCGGGGACCACAAAAGATGCGGAAGACATGAGGCGTATGAATAAGTTGCAAGAGTTAAACGTGAGAACATTCTTCAAACATTCCTCCACATCTTTCAGTATTTTTTGCTTACAGGGAAGTAGCGTGTCTATACCACGATAACACTTGCCGGATATTCAGTAATCCTGGGTTTAACATGGCCATTCTCTCTTTTGTGGGTGAACGACTATTTTTGAGAAGCAAGGGGCATTATTGTGACCAACCGAACCCTTGTACTAATTGCGCAACATAGTACCGCTACTCTTTCCCTCACCAATGGAGGTCCTGCTGGCGCTGTCTGGGTTTATCTAGGAGTATGCATTGGCATGTTCACGGTAGTTCTATCAATGGCAGAAATGGCATCTCTGTAAGTGATTGATATATGGTGGGTGGCGGTCAATGTTCTAACGGGTGAAGTGAGCCTACTGCTGGTGGGCAATACCACTGGGTAGCTGTATTTGCTCCAAGAAAATGGCGAAGACTTGCCAGTTACATTGTCGGTTCGTATTCTGGTGTAACCTGGACGGACATTGGAGACGAAGACTGACCATAGTGTTTGATTCAGGATGGATGTGTGCTTTGGGATGGCAGGGTGCCGTGCCAGCACCAGCTAATGTTGGTGGAGCCACAATCCAAGCTTTTGCCGTGGTAGCTTCAGATTCATATAATCCGAAGACGTGGCACGTCGTGGCACTTACAGTAGCAATCTGTACTCTGGCTGTTATTTTCAATACATTTTTCTCTAGGAAATTGCCTGGTATTGAGGGCCTCGTTTTCGCGCTATATGTCCTGGAATTCTTTGCGATCTTTATCATCCTGCTTGTCATGGGCGATCGGTCGAGTGCCAAGGAGGTTTTCACAATCTTCCAGGATAATGCCGGATGGGGAAGCATCGGGACTGCATGTTTCGTGGGCGCAAGTGGTCCTGTCATTACCATGATCGGATCTGATTCTGCAGTCCATCTGGCGGAAGAGTTGAAAGACGCATCAAGGCATCTCCCTAGGGCGATGATGATCACTGCCGGCGTCAATTATCTTGTTGGCTTCTTAATTTTACTAGCTGCCATGTTTGTCGTCGGAAACGTTCAAGAGATCTTGGAAACGACTACTGGGGCTCCCTGGGTTCAGATCCTTCTTAACGCAACAAAAGACCGGAAACCAGTCTTGGTTTTAATGGCATTTATGATATTTTTCCTGTTATTCTGTGCCATCAACGCAAACACAACTTCTTCCCGCCAGCTTTATGCATTTGCTCGTGATGGGGGCCTGCCTTACTCTGAGTGGATATGCCGCGTATGTTCACTTAGCTTGACTAAAAGAGAACAGTTTGTTAACCCATCTCTCATAGGTTTCTCCCAATAGACACGTCCCTGCTAATGCCGTCTTCCTGACCTGGTTTATCGGCTGTTGCATTGCCTTGATCCCTCTAGGCTCCACAGAAGCCTTTTTAAACATCCAAACCATCGCAATCTCTGCATTATTGGCCTCGTATATTGTTGCTATCCTTTGCCGCTTGCACAACCGTAACTATGGCAGCGTTTACGGCAATCTTAACAGGCCACCGCCGTTCTTCCTTGGCAAAATTGGCGGGAATACTATCAATATATTTGCCCTCATGTTCCTCGTTTGTTTCTTGGTTGCTGCAGTATTCCCGCCAGAGCCACATCCCACTGTTCAGTCGATGAACTGGAGCTCTTTGGCTTTGGGCTCCACGATTATCATCGCCTTAATTGCTTGGGTTATCCGCGGAAAGAAGTACCTCGGTCCCGACGTTGTTGTTCCTGTCGACGAAACGCATAGAGTGGTAGTGGAGAGCAAGGAGGACAAGGAATCCAATTAGCGTTTCGGCTAGATTTGCGCCAGTGTAGGCTTTGTACATAGCCCCTTAAGAGGGATCGAGAAAGCCTCTCGGGGAACAGTAGGGCATTTTCCATTCGATTTTAGCCTCCTAAGAAACCCTTTGGCGACTACTTCCATTATTTCGGATACTATGACTAGCTTTATTGATAATGGCGCTCAAATTCATAAGCGCAAAACAAATACAAGGCCAGCCAGAATTACCTTGGAGCTCAAAGGCAGGCCACGGAGTGAGTGAGTCGAATAATGCCCAGGAACAAACCGCCACTATAGAACGTTTACCCGTTGCGAAAGTTCCAGTCAACACCTGATCAATTCACAATTATGAATTCATTTTTTATAAGGCATTGAAATCAAGATTTACATATTAGCCAAGTGAACGAATCAAAACCACTTCTTTCCTGAATCGCAGGTTGCCAAGATAGAACTCTCCGAAATTTCCAGATGCTCGCCCAAAAATTCACGCCCACGCTCAAAAGGAATACACAAGATTCGAGACATTCAATATAGCAATAGAACTAATACTGTCATTATTTCCGCGGAGGCCTTCCTTCCTCTATCGTTCCTAGCGTTATATCGATCATTGCTGGTTCAACTTTCAAGTCTGGCGCTTAACAAGCTCTTTCAATCTCTTCTCCAGTGTCTTTTGACCGTCAACCGTTTCCCAAACCTCGTGAGCCGCCCCCTTCACGATATCCCATGCAAGAAGCTTTTGCGTGATTTTTGTCAAATCCTCTTGCTTCTCCTCCCACTTCTTGTTTCTCCTTACTTCTCTTCCAGAGCTGACAACAACAAGCGGAGTAGAAGGGGTTTGTATGTTTCTAGCGCTTGAAATTTCGCTCTTAGTTATCGAATCTGCGACTAAATTCTCCTGCAATTTCGCTTTGATAAATGTTCCACCCTGGTAAGCTCGTTTGCCGTACACGCGGTCTTCACGAGTACGGCCTTTAAATATGGCTCCCGCCAATCTGTCTAAGCCCAGCGGAGACAAGATTCCCCGTAGCCAAAGCATGAATCCTCGACCCGGGTTACCCAACTCTGGAAGAAAATCTTCGTGCATGGCATCAACAAGCATTATTCCATCGATATCGCGCGTGTGACGACTGGCAAATATGCGGCTATATATACCACCAACGCCGCTGGCAATAAGCACCCATGGACCATCTTCATCGGCGAGAGCCAAAGCCTCGGAAAGTGCATCGGCAGACATTCCAGCGGAATGAGGAGAAGGAGCATTCTCAGACCAGGCGATGCCCGGACGATCCCAGTAGCAGTATCGCTGAATTGAACCATGTTGGTAGACAGCATCAACCCATTTCAGGAAGGTATGCTCTGCAGGCCCTTCGCCCGCTTCGAGGAGGATGGTCGGAGTGGTACTATTCTTTGATTGTATCTCACCCACGCAGGCGAGATGAACCCGATACTTGTCGTTATCGACATAGTACATCTTTCCCGGAGGAGCCAGACTAGCGTCTCTTGCACGAAGAATCAATGTTGACATGAGCAAGATTGCGATAAGGACAGTTATGGCCATTATTATCGTTTGGATTAGGACGGCTACCCATTCTCGAAGTGGCCTCCTCGTCTCTTCTCGACCAGTCAAGCGCTCTTCTTCCTCTCTTTTTCCCCAGGCCACTGATCGTGTTTGAGCAACCAAGTATAAAGATATTAGTGTCGCCCATGCGGCAGACGCAATGCCGACCCATCCTTCTTCAACGCGAAGTCGTGGAACCCCGAGGATAATAAACAAGTTTACCGCCAAAAACACTGACATTGAAGCTCCCCATATTGTCATCGGCATTGAAGGCACAGAAAAGAATATTAATGCGATAAGCAGGTTGCTGAGCGTCAATGTTGTATAAGAGAAATCAAAAAACCCGGAGCCGCGACTGTTCATCATCGGAGGGCTAACGAAGATTGAGACAAGTATCAATACCCACCAGATAAGGGTAATTAACAGGAATAGGATTGTTAGCGATCTGAGGGCGCGAACTCCCCATAGATTGTAAGGAGATACCTAACAGTATCTGTCAACTTGACAAATTACTTAAACAAGAAGAGATAGGTTGATTGCTCACAGCTGGATCATCTGGGCTCAAATATGCACCTCCTTGAGGTAACAAACGAGTCCGCTCGTCGGGCTCTCTCTCCCGATCTCGACTGCCTCGGGAGCCCTGACTATGGTGACTCCCTTCTCGCCCTTCTGGTTCTTCACCATTGCGGCTAGTATCTCTTTTTTGGCCCCAGAGAGGGGACATGATAGAGCAGTACAAGCATTAATATCAAGCAAAGGGTTAAATTTGCAAACAACTTGGCAATTGCCAATTCAATCAAAGTAAAGCAGGCAGGTTTGCAGAATTCTTTTTGCCTGATATACTCCTCCTGTGCCCGTCAACCCAGGAGAGCCTTGTTTTTAGCTCTTCGGGGGCGATTCCATATGACGTCATCCATTGGAGCGGTGTATTCACGTGGCTTTGGATTAGTCATTGTGTATTGTTACGGATGGGGTAATCAAGATACATCGTCGTAAAATTGACGTCTCTTGTCTCTATTCACGGGCAAAGCTTGATATCCAGAGGAAAAATGCAGGATACCGTCTTGTTATAGATTAAGCATTGCTCATTGATTACAACGTTCATTTTAGCAATCATTTCTCAAAGCCAGCTCGTGGTTGGGATTGACTTAGCTCTAAGAATATCATCGATTTTCACTCTCCTTGTCAAAGCAGAGAGAAGTGGCGCCAAGTAGTTAATAACCCGTTGCCTGTGATAGATCTGGATCAAAGTCGGATTGCCGTAAACGCTTAACCTTTTTGATAACATGAGCGAGCTGCACAAATCATTTGCCAAATCCCAACTGGCAAGATTCCCCCCTGAGGTCCCTATGTTTGACGAAGCGGAAGAATACGAGAATAACAGTGCTACGAGGCACAGTGAATTCGAGGATGATTCCTCCTCCGCGTCTTCTGTCTCGTCGACTGGAACTGTCAGACCGTCTCCGACGCTGAATCTGTTTGCAAGAAATAGTGGGTGTGTATCCCTGTTTTGCATCGCGCGAAATGTATTTTTGTCTTTCAGCTCCCGTAGCTCTACCTCATATGCCTTCAACAGACTATAATGCTCGCTTCTTCTCTATCCTGCCCCTTTACCTTTTGTTTCCTCTGCTTTCCTTCTTTTAGAAGAGAAAAGTTGTCTAATCTTCCTCAATTCCCCAAGAACGCAAACAGGAAAAGGAGACCTCTCCAGCACCCCTTGGATAGACTTCTTTGAGAGAGAACTTTTTATTGAAGAAGACATTGGCGAATTGCACATTGTCCATCACGCATATATTAACTCACCGACGGATTCGGGTCCATTGTTCGTCACGCATCATGGAGCAGGATCGTCGGGACTATCATTCGCTGCATACGCGCAAGAGACTCGAAAAATCTTACCAACAGCTGGAATTTTATCTTTAGATGCACGTAATCATGGTCTCACTACCTCCTGGAGCGGGCCTCGGGATGGCACGAACGCGGAGAGCCAGATCGAGCTGGACTTGAGTCTGGAGACGTTGAGTCGTGATCTAGTTTATGTCATTAATCAAACGAAGGCGAAGATGAATTGGGACTCCATTCCACCTTTGGTACTCGTTGGACATAGTCTTGGAGGAGCCGTGGTTACGGATGTTGCGAAGAAAGGTGAATTGGGATCGAATCTCCTTGCGTATGCTGTGCTAGACGTCGTTGAAGGTTGGTAATTGTTCTGGCCAGGACCCGGCTTACCCCATTTTCCTCTAAAATGCTAACTCTTGATTAGGCTCTGCTATGGATGCCCTTCAAAGCATGGAAACATATCTCTCAACCCGTCCATCGAGTTTCCCTTCTTTGTCAGCTGGTGTTACATGGCAGTACGTTCGTCCGCCCGGAAACTGTCCTGCAAACAACTAACAAATTTAGCCTCCGATCCCGAACAATTCGAAACACCACGTCGGCCCGCGTCTCTGTACCTGGCCTTCTACACGAGGACTCATCGGATTCTTCGCGACCGTGGAAATGGAGAACTGATCTAGCAGCCACGAAGCCCTTCTGGGAAAACTGGTTTATTGGATTGAGTAAGAAGTTTCTCGAAGCCCGAGGAGGCAAACTACTACTTTTGGCGGGAACGGACAGGCTAGATAAGGAGTTAATTATTGGTCAGATGCAAGGTAGGTACTCCCTATACGAAGCGACCTATTTGGTCAACTTTTGGAAGTGACACGTCTGAATGATACATTGTAGGGAAATACCAGTTGCAGGTTTTCCCAGAGGCTGGGCATTTTATTCACGAGGACCAACCTACCAAAACAGCACAGATTTTAGTTGACTTTTATAAGAGAAATGATAGAAGCGCTCTGGTTTTGCCGCCAAAAGTCGGCGATATGATGGCTTCAAAGGCTATGATGAAAGGACTTGGGTTACCATAAGTATGTGATTAACCTTAAACTAGTAAATATAACGAGTGTTCTTCGTCCTTAGAAAGGAATTAACGCCCATCACATGGTAGTACTTAGAGTATCAGAGATTCTAGAGAAAGCGGCTTTGATCGACGCCTTAAGCCAAAGGCCAGCTTCATAGTATTGAATTGTAATACTCATCTATAACAGAAAGTGCTCTTGAAAATCTGCGTTTTGTACATACATTCTAGAAAGATCCTTGATATTAACCCATAGCCACGCCAAGTTATCGCTCACTCAAAACGCCAATCACAAGATACAACTGTCCTAACGATGTTCCCATCAAAATTCCCACCAATACCAAAAACTGCAAAGCTTAATGCGAAAAGACCCGTAAGTAGCAACAAGCGCGATCGAGAAAAGCAAAACAGGAAAAAGGTCAAGGTAAATATGCGCCGCCGGCAATAACTAAATTCATCCCGGTAAAATGGACCTTGTAAACGGGGCTTTTCTTTGTTGGAAAAGCGCTAATTTGGTCTGGAGTGACCACCACATCCTTGCCTTTCTTCTTCCCGCTCGCAGCTCCTACTCCGGATGCGGCTTGAGCTGTAGAGGAGGTTGATGTATTCGCGGCGTCGATTTTGGTTCCCGCCCCTCCTTCACTGATTATCTTTCCTTGGGCGCTAGCGGGATCAGTAGCTGGACCAGTAACATCCCAAACTCGAACTGTTCCGTCTGCGCCACCAGAAACGAGGACTGTGGACTCTGCGCTCCATGATAAAGACCAGATACCACCCCTTCCATGACCACGCATACGCTTGAGAAGTCTTCCGGGCGCTAAGTCCCAAAGGAAAATTGAACCATGATCGTCTGCCGAAGCAAGGATTTTTCCGTTGTTATTACAGGCAAGGGATGTTATATTACCAGTATGGCCGGTAAACATGCGAACTGCATTCCCGGTGGTCACAGCCCACATGCGGACAGTTCTATCTGAACTCCCGGTAAAGACATATGCAGAGTTAGGGTGGAAGCAGACACAGTCCACATCTTGGTCGTGTCCAGCAAAGATTCGTTGCTGTCTAATTCGATCAGTGACCCACAGTCGGGCAGTCTTGTCGTGACCACCCGAAATGAAATAGTGACCATATGGACCCCAGGCTAGGTCCCAAACAGGTTGGTCATGTCCTTTGTAGATTACCATGCACTGCCAAAGGTCAAGCGACCATAATCGAATGGTCTTATCACCAGAGGATGAGAGGAGCCAGCGAGTGTTTGTTTTAACTTCTGCATCTTCTGTGTTCCCAATCGATGGTGCAAATGCAACAGCAAATACGGGGCCTGAATGACCATAGAGTCGACGAGAGTTGGAAGGTTTGAAGTCTTTATCCTCAAGATCTGGATAGGTCGGTTGTATCGGAAGACCATCAACGCTCCAAACTCGTATATACGAGTCCTGCATGCCAGCAGCTACGAGCATATTGTCGCCTGAAAAATCCAGGCAATTAATTCTGCTCACCGATTAGTAAACGTTTAGTGGTTTAGGATAAATATTCTACGTACCCGTCATATGTATTGTGAAATGTAAACATGCAAACGCTGATGGCTGGACCGATTCCGCCCGTGCGGCCTTCGATCTTAAACCTATCACGATTTTCCTTTACCTTTTGAACTTCCATTGCGACATCCCGGGCCAATGATATAGGGTAAGGAATGTCTGAGCGCGACGGGGACTCAAGGTCATCCTCCTTTTTGATCATTTGCTCGAAATGTTGAACGAGCGATGGGCGACCTGGCGGAGGAGGCTCTTTATTATCTGCTTCCTCAAGCTCTGATCTCACATCGTTCTCAAGTTCAGATTCGAGAGGTAACCTTCCAAGCTTGAGGCGTGGAAGAGTGCCTGCCATTGCGGGATTGTCACCGGTGTACGCAGAACCGGGGTGATGGTCAGGAATCCCCTCATCTTCTAGAGGCGGGCCGCCATCAATATCATTAGCCCTGGCAAGCATTGCAGCAAAACTAAAACGTTCATCAGAGGAGCGTTCCTTGGTGATGATGGTGCAATAACTGCTAAGTAGCGCGGATATCAAAGAGCCACCTTCCTTTCCTTTGCTCTCAAGATATTGCATGAGATTTGAAAAAGCGGGGTTGCTTAATGTGATGCGATACTTGTTTTCCCGGTATATCTTTGCCACAGAATTAGTTTTCAGATGCTCGGGAATACTCACAGGTCCAAGAGCCCGAATATCCTCAGTGTGGTCAGGGAGGAAGAAATCTTTATTAGCGTCGAAAAACTGGCGAGCTTCCACCGGAGCCAAATTTTGAACAATGGTAAGATACGAGTGAACGAATAACGGCCAGAGGATACGTCGGAGCTCCGGCTGCCACAAGTTATTAGACGCAATTTATTGAGTGAAGGCAAAGCGCATACCTTATAAATATCCAAGTTGTTCTCAACCCACGCCTTGATCATATCTAATTCGGATCAGTCTTTTGTGGCTTGAGCACACTATTTAAAATTGTGAATGGACGGTATTATCACTTACCAAAGGCAGGACGGAATCTTGCGCGAGAGTCATCACCGACAGGGGGGAGAGGGCGCCCGTCAATCTCTTGGCTTGCGGATTCCATTCTGAGCATCATCTCCGTACGATTATATCCTTTTTTGGCGAGGTAGTCGATAACCTTGTAATGAAATCAACCGGTAAGACGAAGCCAGAAGGACACGACAGCAGGAAAACGGGTAATTAACAGTATAATCAGGTGATGTAGTGAAGCAATGTGCCAAAGAAAGCGCAATTCAGCCATGAAACAATCTCAAATCGCAATGTTAATTTGTGATCGACATCTAAAGTCCTGGGGGTTCAAGGATTCCTCCAAAGCCTTGGTGGTCGGCGTTAGGATATCACAAGGCTCCCATAGCAGCCTTAAAACAGAGAGACTGATATTAAGCAAAAGTGGCAAAAGAGAATAGGGGTTATTTGGAGCAAACAAGGGAATATCAGGTGAAATGGATATGCTATCATAGCCAAATAAGATTTGACATCTTTGTATATAAGGTGTAATCAACCTGGATAGGTTGCTCAAAACAGATATCACTGCATGGCTGGGTAAATCCAATTAAACCAAGGCACAGGTAGCTTGGTTGGGATTGATGTGAGAAAACAAACAGTTGCACATGGTCAGACAGCAAATATATGCCAAGAATAGAAACAAAGCAATTGTGACGAAGAGCAGCAATCTTGATAGGTTCGTTTGACTTACAATCTGATTCAAATTTTGCTGCGACATGACGCCCGGGGAGGAAGAAGTAGCGGTAGGAGTGCCACTGGGAGGCGGAGCGCTGTGCATCGGTTGTTGTTGAGTAGGAGTCGGCAACTGGTTATTCGGCCCAATGCTGCCACTTCGTGGCCCAGGGCTGGGAGCTCCGCCAGGAGCTGACATTTTCACAAGCTCTTTGCTCTAGAAGGTGGCACCAAGGCTTATACAAAGACAAGAGATAGATTTGGGTTCAATACCAACGCCTCCTCAGATCAGCTAACTAACCTAGCTTTGCTTTGTGGGGGTATCATGACAATGATGGGTTCTGAAGGACGTCGTGCTGGTTGAATCTATGAAGGCCAATTTGATATCGATCCAGGCAGGAAAATGCTTAGTCATAAGTGAACGTTTATCATGTGAGCGCTAGTTTAGTTACATAATCTCAAGCTACACGTGAGGGACTAGCAATCTGCCCAAAGGCCCAGGAGACTACAAACGCATCTAAACTTATTATAAGGCCATGGAATCCAAAGAGCGTGATCAAGTCTTTAGCTCTGCTGATCGCATAGAGCAGCTGAATGAAATTGATCGGGTACGGTCTCTATATCCATTTTTCCCATGCCAACAACGGTTAAACTCGTCTCTAGGATGTTACGAAACTTCTTCGCGCAGCGGGGCTTGCAGTTCAGGCTTTGACGAACACTCCTCTTCCAGCTGATCGGACTCAAGGAGATTCTCCTTTTGATAAAAGGAACACCCTAGAGTCTCATAAAGAAGTCTTTAAGTCAGCATCTTCGCAATATTTCGCGCTACTCTCCTCCATTGATGTCCGTCTACGCCGGCAAGTCTATGCCCTTGAAGAAGCATCTATTATCCGTTCTGAATCAGCAATAAAAACGGGAGAAGGTACCGGTACTACTTCGTTTAACCCGCTTGAAACTAGTTGGTTAAATACCCGGAAAGATACTGTTGGGAAGGACAAAGAAGTGGAGTTATGGGTGAATGCAAAAGACTTTGTTATGAAGTTGGAGTCAAGGGGTGATGAGGATTTTGATGGAAAGCAAAACGGTTCTACACAATCAAAACATATGGAGATTGATTGAGATGCCGCCGAACATAAGTCGGGGATTGCCCCTTGTTGTTTGAGAAGCGACGCCGGTTTCTCGCCTTGTCGGCAAATTGTCGCCAAAAATGTCTTTCAGGGCGATTCTAAGCTGAGTTTTCAGCAAATTTTTCGAAAATTGAGGTATACGAGGCTTCGCAAGCAACAACACCTGGGATCAGGGCTGGTTAGGTCTTGGTGACACACTGGGTGTCTTTGGTTCTGTGCCAGTGCCCTTCGATAGCAGTTAGACACCTAATACCTATCTCGAGCCTGACTCAGTGTGTGCTCAGTAATCAAATTCTGAGAGTTTCTGTGACTTTTAACAGGTCGGGATTCTGAATACGTCCAGGATTCTAATGCCCAGGGCAGCAAAGCAATGCTGTCAGGAGATTTGACAGCTGTCAAGTATTGGTAAATAAGAAATTCTACGTTATTTAATTCAAATACCGTCTAGGGAAGGGTGTTCTGTGGATTGACAACTATATGCTGAATCTCTTGAATAGTAGTTGTTAATCGTGATTGGGAATATGGGCGTCACAACACTGTATTAAAAAGCTTGCTGCCCGACATAAAGAAAACTTGTTCCAAGTGGGATGGCTATTTCATCATTGAATTTATCATGTCCCTATGAGCAGATCGGTCCCTGTTTGTTTCAGATAGTGGCTGTATGCCTGTGGAATAAACGTGTGTTAGCACCCATACCGGAATTTAACTGACAACAATGAAAGAATGGGATGCTCACTGCGTAATTCAGAGACAACGTCCTTCG
Source organism: Amauroascus verrucosus (assembly GCA_001430935.1). Taxonomy (NCBI): domain Eukaryota; kingdom Fungi; phylum Ascomycota; class Eurotiomycetes; order Onygenales; family Onygenaceae; genus Amauroascus; species Amauroascus verrucosus. The sequence goes on from LJPJ01000294.1 coordinate 758,883, forward strand.
CCTTTCCAAAATATACCTCCTCTGTGCAGGTCTTGAAGTCAGAACCGGTCACAAATGAACCCTCCCCAAAGTAGCTCCTTTGAAGAACACAACTCGGATTATGAACATACGCAGTAGGTTTCTCATTTTCAATTCCATATCCTCCACTAACCGGCCAACGTTGGCTACATGGCTAGCATCTCCTTCAATAGGCATGTCCGCTTCAATCTGCCTGGTCATATTACCGCTGAGGTCCATGTCTCCAAGCACGTCTGAGCCGGTGGATAAGTGCAAGATCACGGTACTCGTAAGTTTGTAGTGGCATGTACGTCCTCGATCTGTGGCTTCAAAGACATGGATACTATCCCAAGCCCCAGAATTCTTAGAGCCCGGCGTAATTCCTACAGATAGATTTGTGTCAGGAAAGATGCACCGGAATCCACACGTGTATAACGTCTGACACAAAGGACAAACCTTTCTTTAATAATACCACTCCTGCAAATCCATCATCATCCAAGTCCCAGAAGTACACGCTCCCCACGCCTCCTTCATAATACAGCTCTCGATAAACGTCAAAGGCCTCGTTTGCTGCAACCTCCATCTTCCTTACTCTCTCGCTTGGTACCGTGCCATCTTCAAGCGGCGGGTCAAACTCATTGCTCCAGGGGCTGCGGTAACTGTCGCCGTCCCGGTTATAGTCGCAGAGTAGGTAATCCCGGTGAGAGCGGGCGCAGCGACGGATTTCGAGGGGCTGGTCAACGGAAGCGAGGAGGTCTTCTGTAAGTTCAGGTACGAGAGTGGTAATATATTGGAGATTCCGCTTGGTATCGCGTGGGGAGAGGCGACGGAGGAGGTCTCTGTTTGGATATTTGACAATCAAGTTAGCTTCAAGTCTTCCCCCTCATACTCGTACTCATACTCCAAGCCAAGCGGGGTAGATCAGGAGTCAAATGAGTGTAAATTGTTGACTAGATCAAAGTACAGTGGATGAAGGAAGGCTTACAAGGCACTGTCAAATTGTGTATCTGCCATGGTCTTTGTATTGCAAACGAATTGGCCAGTCCTAAAGCCGGTTTGTTGACGCCTGGGAACTTTCAAGAGCCAACATGAAGTAATCCCCCACGGGTGCGTGGAAACACCGACAGTGCGCCGCGCCCAACTTCTTGCACCCCCTGTATGCCAGAGAATAACCGGCACTTGTCACCATTTTGGCAGACTTCTATTAATGTCAGACTTTATTATATACAGAAGAATTTCAGCAGAATTAGTAAATATTAGGATTTCTACTCCGACATGTCGCTATCGCTTATTGCATAGCGCTTTCTTCGCTGAGATAGTTGCAGTTCCTCGTTATTTATTTCGCCAGGCCCAGCGCGTGATCCTTCCCGTCGAGCACTTCTCGTCAGATTCGAGAGTAACGCATCAATATCGAATGTACTAATATCCTCGCTAGTATAACGTTTCGCCCGAGTAGTCTGCTCGCAGGGTTGAGAAGAATAGACCGAACGAACATCATCCTCGCGATCGGTGGACAACCCATCGAGGTTCGGTTCCTCATCATCAAGGTCGCCTACTATCGCCTTATGTCGATCTTCAAGATCAGATCGCAATTTTGATGTCTTTTGAAAAGCTTTGATCATCCGGCGAGTGTACTTCCCATGCCCTACATATCTTGTAGGTCGAAGGGTCCTCTGAAGCTCTGGGTAAGCGTCAATGCGAAGGCGAGAGATCTGCTTCCCGACTATCTTCTGAAAGTCTGGATCGTCCGCCAATTCTTGACTTTGATTACCACAAAGGTCATCGACGTCTGGCCACTCCTCGAGTTGAGGACTGGGTGAACGAGTAATCCTTTTGACTCTCACAGGGCCACTTGAGTTCGTGTTCGTACGAGCGATGCGCGAAGCCTTTGTAAAGCCCGTTTCAACACCATCAGGCATATGGAATTTCTTCGCTGGTAGTTTAGCCGCGCGCCTACGTGTTGTAGGTTCGGGTAGGCCCGGTTGAGAATTCTCAATTGGAATCTCAATCACCTTCTCTTCCACTTCTGGTTGAATATCTCGGGGAACTATCCGTGATGATTTATCATCATGAAAGGTAAACCGTGATCCAGAAGCGATTAATTGTTGCATTTTCTCGTAGCTATCTTTTGCCTTGCAATATGATTCCTCTTCCTTTCCCTGTGATAACAAAAGGATAATATTGCCAGCTCTCTTCCTTCCCGTCCGCCCCATTCTTTGCAGCATCCGAATGGGCGATGAGTGGCCGTCATAGCAAATAATCAAGTCAACTTCACCTATATCCAAACCCTCCTCGCCAATGGATGTCGCGACGATGGTATTGTAAGTTCCTGACTTGAACTTCGATACCACTTCTAGTTGAGTCTTTTGGTCCATCCCGTCTGATCCCTTCGCATTTGCCTGCCCAACAAAAACATGCGGCCGTATCAACGGCTGATGTCGATTGAGGGCTCTAACTATCTCCTCCGCACTATCGCGAAAATGGCTGAAGATCATCACACGTGTACTCGAACCCATCCCTTCATTGTTTCTACCATGCCCACCTTGGGCGTCCATGAAATGATTCAAAATGGCTTGTTTTAGATACTGTAGTTTAGGATGTCCGATAAAATCCTCGTTATTTGTCCAAGCCCGTAATTTGCTCATCAAGACCTTAAAATTACCATCTGCAACAATCTGAGAGGCGCATTTACCACCTTTTTTCTCTTTACGCACCGAATCCTCGAATGAAAGAAGGCTCCTAAAACAGGGACCAATTCCATGGTATTTCAAAAGGTCGATTGCATGTGCTAGGCTAGAAAGCACAGTAAAGACTGAGTTAATCATTCCTTTAACAGGCCACGAGAGTGCCCTCGCCGCCGGCGAGTTATTCCATTCCTGTCGCGCTTTGGTAAGACCGAAAGGCGTGAGAGCCATTGGGTCCCGACCCCAGTAGGCATTTTGATTTCGAAGCTTATCAACAGCTGGCTGCAACGCTTTGGCGAACAACTCCATCGATGTCGCCATTTCTATTGAATTTTGAAAAGTTTGCACATCGATATTCCGCTTATGAACAAACTCCCGAATATCAAGCGAATTCTCCGTTCGTATTTCAATTCTAGATATGCTTAGGCCATCAATTACTTCTTGAACTGCTTCGACGGTTGCACCGGGCGTGGCAGTCAGCGCCAGTACCCTAAAGCTGCTATTGAACCTCTGGAGAAATTTCACAATCTCAACATATGCATATGCCCCAGTTGCGCGATGCGCCTCATCTACAACAAGGAGGACTATGCGTTTTGGGTCGGCAATTCCCCGTTTAAGATCGTTCATTATTGTTTGAGGGGTCATAAAAAACACTCGTTTTGACCGCCATTCTTCGGCCCTCACGGCCGGTTGAGTATTACCAGTGAGTAGGGTTGTTTGTGATCGAGGTATTCCCACAATATGAAAGCATGCTTCAACCTGCTGCGATACGAGTGGCTTTGTGGGGGCAACAAATACAATCTGGGCGTCTTTCGTCCAATGAAACCAATTCAGCATAACAGTAGCAGCAATAAACGTCTTGCCTAGTCCGGTCGGCAGCGCTACCAATAGGTTATGAAACAATGCTCTATAAGCTATATTGAACTGGTATTCTCTTTTCTCGCCAAGGTTGTTGGGGAAGATCCAACGCCGTAAGGAATTTTTATTCAGTTGGTGATGAGTCGGAGGCTCGTCTCTGCTCGAGAGTGGCCAACTTTGGGTCGCGAGTTGAGACGACTGTTTATTGCTGCTATTGGTGAATCCCCCGAATAAGGTAGTCTGGCGAAAACTTGTGCTCTGGGAGTTGGTTGTGCGGCGAGGCGCACTTTGTGATGGCAGCGGCTGAGACGATATCAAAATTGGCTCATTATCCGCAGCTTTAGAATATTCCGGTACGAAGTCAAAGGCATCGTCTGGAATATCATCGAACTCAAGCTCGGTCTCCCCGTGGTTGGTATCAGCGAAGTCAAGCACTCCCAGAGCTTGACTATCGTCCAGTGTTCCAGGCGATTCTTGGAATGACGCGGTAGCACCGCCAGCCGATTGCGCTTGCTTAAATGATTGGATCGACGCAGCCCTAGCGACATTAATATCTCTATCATTTCTATAATGTTGACCTTTAACCAAATTATGTTTCCCGGTTAAGGTGGTTTGCACTGGAGCGTTCGGCTTGGCTTTTGGGTAGGTAGCGGGATGACGTCCCGGTGCTTTCCAACGTGGGCCACGAATTCTCGACGGACTGGACAGAGGTTGAGTCTGACTCACAAATAAAGGCTCCTGATCAACATGGTATCTCGGCGTGTATGGCTTGGGCTTGCGTGCAGCGGCTTTACCATCGGTGAGATCAATTTGCGTGACGGACGTGTTCGGATTCTGAGGTAAGGACGGATCGAAAGTGTCAGAATCAGTACCCGTGTCCCAATTTGTTTTCTTATCCCCATGCGGTGAATATATGTCGTCCGTGTTCAAGCGGCGTCGCTTTGGAGGTCGCTGAGATCCCAGGTTTTCAACATTCGACACGCCATTAATAGCCACATCATTGAACAGTTCTTCGTCGTACTCGAAATCACTTAATCCATAACAATCATCATCAAACATCTTTATCGCACACAAAGCCAGTCATCACCGAGTCAAGAGCTCTCAGGTTCCATGCCGCATTGACGAATCTGGTGCTTTCCCCAATAGCGCCAAACGTGTAGTTATCGAGTCGCGACCTCGTTGACGACACGGGGTCATGTGACACATCATCGAGCGCAGGCCTTGGTTACGTAATGCTTTCGGGCAATGGGGTCGCCACCTTGTTCTGTCCGGATGAAGAGGCGCTTTGCGGCGGTTTGGAAATTAATCCTAGCTTGCTTAGGGCGGGATGGATGATCGTGGATGGCTGCTTGCTTCTATTCATGCAAAACTTGCTTTTTTTCGGCCCCCCCTAATTATTTTGGAGATCAAGCATCAAAACAAGCATCGCGCAGACCGACACAAGATTAGGAAAGCCATTTCCGTCTCTACTGTGCCTCAAAATCACATTGAAAAGGATGAAAATGTTGCTTTGTCATTGCAGAATGCATAGCTCCATGCATATGTAGCTTCGTCTCCTGGTCCACAATGTTTGAGAATTCGAAAGTTGGGCAGCGATCGTGAGCCTGTTGATAGAAAAGCTCACAGGAATGAGAATGAGACTATTCTTTCGGGGCCAAGCCACCTTCTCCACTTGCAAGCCAGGGGTGTCTCTGAAACCAAACTGCAGTTGAGATTCGCTCAGGTTGTTTCTGGGCCATGTGAGCCAAACAAGAATGTTTTGGAGGGTTGCTGAGGTGGCTTTTGGCTGGCTCTCTGCAGTGTGGGATGGAAAAGAATTTTTGAGACAACATCCACAACTTTTGGAGCTGTTGCACCCATTCTCACGGCTTGGGAGACTGCCAGTTGTTCTGAGGGTGGTTTGATTTTAAGCGACAGGCATCATTTTAAATAAAACGCCACCAGCACGTAGCCAATGAGCCCGGCCATCCAGGGTGCTGTGGGCTAACGCTATGCCGGAAGAAGTCCTAAAAGATCATCACTGTTCCAACTAAGTGGCCCTGTGGCACTGCCCATCGCCTTTTAAAAGGCCCCAATTTTTCCCCAGAGTTCAATCTGTTTCCCGATTGTTTTTGTGCAAATTTCCACCAAAACTTTAGCTAGTTTTCTCTCTTTAAGACGCTCGTTACCCACTCTGTGATTCCTCAAGGAAGAACAAGTCCGTTCGCTTGTATTTCTGTATCCCTTCGTGTCAACTGTCGCTTCCCGCATCCTACCAGCCCTCTAATCACCAGTTGCTGTACTCTTTCTCTGTACAACTCTCATCAGCTGTCAATCAAAATGAAGTTCTCCAGCGTTGTTGCTCTCTCTCTCATCGCAGCAGTTTCTGCCCAGAGCCCATCTGCTTCTCCGACTGCGGAACTCTCTCCAACTGCTAGCTGTCTAGTGCAATGTACGTCAAAAAGAAGCGAGAAATCTTTTCTGGGATTTCAACTAATCCGTTTATCTGTTTTAGGCGATAAAGGAGACGTCCGCTGCCAGGCTGATTGCGTTGGCGTACCACGCCCTGACGACAACATGGCCATCAAGACCAACAAATGCGCTGCTCAGTGTAACCAGGGCGATGGAAGCCCAGCTGACACCGAAGCCTTCTCCAAGTGCGTGACTAAGTGCATCAAGGAAAACTTCTTCGATGGCACAGCTTCCCTTCCCGCTGCTACCGCGCCTGCTTCTCCCACTGATAGCGCCGCTCCGTCTGATGGATCGACTGGCGGTACGACTGGCGGTGCCACTGGAGCTCCATCTGGTAAGCTATCCTGCTCTGCTATGCCCACGCGATCCATATGCTGTAAAAATTGTATTAACACTTGGTACATTAGCCACCGATTCTGAGCCATCTGGCAGCGCATCTCCCTCCGGTACGGATGCTCCTTCCACCACCCCCAACGCTGCCGCGGTTATCACAGGCTCCACTGGCACCATTGTGGGCTTGCTTCTTGCTGCCTTTGCCCTCTAAATGAATACGATCATGCCTTCGGTCAACTAAAGCGGATGACAAATGAGAACCGTAATGTTGGTTGTGGTGTTTTGATATGTCTATGATCTGTTTATAGCAACTTCTTTATATATTCAGTGCCTTAATTATGGGACCTTAATTTCTCACATTTGTTATCCTAACTTCGTCTGTCGGTGCATTGCATTGCGTCGAATTTGTTTGGCACTCCTTAGTTACCAATAATTAATATGTGTGAAAATCAGCACCCGATATTCCCTCAGTAGACTGAGCTTGTAAATCGTTGCGTGAGTGTTTATACAGAAATGATATAACAGTCGTTGGGTTCTAATGTGTCGGCGAAATGACCCCCGTTTTGCCCACCATCACGTAGGAGCCGATCCCTAGACATTGTCTTCACTTTGGAGAAAACATTTGACTATCCGGCGACGACTGTTCCAGCCAGAACGGGAGATCCCAGGCACTTTACATCTGTCCTCTTGGACGCGTTATGTCTCTTGAATAATAATCCCACCGCAATAAAGCGAGCTTCTCTCGATGGTGATCATGGTTCACGTTTGTCTTCTAGTGAAGTGGACGGAATGGCCTCCAAAATTATTTAAGTCAGGGCCAACGAATGGTTCATGATTGTTACTCAGTCGGCTAATTTGCATATTGCTTTGTCTCGGCGGAAATTCTCCTGACTACTATTACACCACCTTGGCCTCGATTCATTATCTATGATGTTTCAATTCTCTTCGAGTTTGAAGCGATATGTGCTAATTGCTAGAGTACGGCCAGTGGTATTTATATACACCGTGCCACAGCATGCCCTCTTCGGTTTTCGAAACGTACCCTCATACTATCAAAAGGGTGTTCTGGTGCATTTTTGTTCACACAAGCCTCCCTCCCGACTTGGCGTAGCTCCAGTGTTGCTCGCAGGAGCCATGGCACAAATTTCCTGCAAAACCCTACCCAGCCCTTCCAGGCGGTTGGAAGGTATGGACGAAGAAACTAAGAGCGCTCTGAAATAGGTAGGATTCTCATAGGGACGTCAAGAGTCAACTCGACGAGGTGCATCTCCTAGTCCGCGCGGATCGGAGATGGGTACTTCAGCCTAGCTGCGTGGAGTCAAACAACACGATCAACTGCCCCAAACAGCCTTCTGAGCCCCTGAGCTGGTCCACAAGGCGCGTGGGAGACATATCCTGTTTGGGGTAGTCTGCTATGTTCAGTCTGTCATTTTGTGTTCTTAAATCTACTGCCTACCTACCATCCGAAAGATACTTGAGCTGGCGAAATATGAATCAATGGTTCTCCTCGAGGACTTTTGGCAGCACCGAGGAACGAATTGGTGACAAGCGATAGTCGTTTTGTTGGCCGGACAGTTTACAGCAATAAACAAACATATAAGCAATTTGTTGAATATATCAAAGTTAGAGGACTATTGCCTGACTTCAGCACCGAGAATTCACGCTTCTTTGCATCGCTTGATATCCAAGGGAAGCCAAGCCCTCCCTTGAAAGGGATCTCCGATAGCCGAGTTTCGCGGTCGCCCGTTATCGAATCCGGCAATGTGCCGATTGTAGCTCGAAGTCGTTTATCGTGTGACCAAGAAACTCGACCGAAAAAAGTGCCTCGTGCCAGGTCTCGTATCAGATGCACTTGTAATTAACGGGGCAAACATATCGCACCTCCCAGGTACTAGTTTTGGCAAGCCCAATCCCAGTTGGCTTTGTACCACGTGATATCGCGGCTTCGCGCATCTGAATTTTGGCACAGGCAAAGCCTTTTGACTAGGTACTGATCGCATACTATGAACAATCAAAGAATTTCTCCATATTTAAAACCCCCCAGGACCCCAGCCAAATGACTCGATTTTTGCCGAGTCGCTGGCTAAGTGCCCATTCACATTTGACCCTTCTGTCGTCACTAGCACGAAATCTGAAATTTCACAACTACTGCACCGCGACTGTCACTGTCCCAGACCACCACACACCATTAAACATGAACCCCTCTGATATCACCCTCATATCGCGCATGGAAGCATTCGTAACGAAACAAATGCAAAATCACGACCCTTCCCACAACCCCGCACACGTCACTCGTGTCGTACGCCTTGCCCAGCGTCTCCTCGCAGCAGAACGAAGCCGCGGATCCAAAATACTTTACAACGACACAATAACAACACTGGCCGCCCTCCTCCACGACATTGGCGACAGAAAATACCTACTTCCAAATAGCAATGAAGACCCTACTACAATTGTCCGGGATACTTTGGTGAAAAGCGGGAGTGACCCGGGCTTGGCCCAGAAAGTTCAGACCATCGTTTCAAATGTCTCATATAGTACAGAGATCAAGAATCCCGGCCTTGCTGAGCGATTAATAAAAGAGGATGGATATCCAGAACTTGCCATCGTGCAGGATGCAGACCGTCTAGATGCAATAGGCGCAGTCGGGATTGGTCGATGCTTTACGTACCTGGGTGCCAAAGGGTCGCCGCTTGGTCCTGATGGGTCCATGCACTGGGAACTAGATGAGGCGATTGAACATTTTGGGGAGAAATTAGTCGATTTAGAATCCAGGATGAAGACCGACTCCGGCCGTGATATGGCCCGAAAGAGAACCTCGCGAATATTGGAGTTTATGCGATGGTGGGAGGAGGAGATGAAAGAGGCTATAAACGGTGAAGCACAAGGTAGGTCAAAGTGATCTTTTAGATCTTGGATACTCTCAAATTGATGCTCTATTCAAAGCCTCGTGACGAGAATCAGTATAAAACCTATCGAACGCCCGTCGGCACACTGACCACCATATCTAACTCCTATATTCATGCAATCGAAATATATTATCACAGCGGCGACATGGCAACTAACTCCAAAAGCAAAACCTGCGAATCAAGCGACCTAATTCCGACAGGTCAATAACAATCGGGTATTCCAAAGAGGTAGGCTTAATCAGAGTAATATCCAGCGGCTCATCATTCAGTGGTAGGCCAATGGACAATTTCACCTAAACCACTGCAACGCGAGGCCCCAAGAAGTAAGATAATTAAGATATCACGCAGCAAAATGAATCCTGAACTCGAGCCATTTCCACACCTTCAAAATTCACTTTATCCCCCAGCAGGGACTTAGTATCTTTTATAATTGCATTAAGCAATTAATCGCTTTATAACAATATGGACCATGCGCGTGTTCTAGAATACGATGGTGGTAAGAATCGCAAAAGTAAACATGCCTTATCGCCAACCCCAAAAGATAGCAGGCAAGCCTCGGTGGGGTATCATTGGCTTCTCCAACTCATAATTCGTTATCAAACCCGATCACTAGCGAAGTCGAGAATGTCACAATCATCCTCGAAGAATCCATCATCGTCAGCTGCTGCATTGTCACTAGTACCAGAGGTCGTCTTCTTTTTTCGTCTGGTGGTGATCACTGCGTATTCCACGTTTCCGCTGCCACTACCCAAGCTGATAAGGTTCTCCATCCCATTATCATCCGGATTTTGCGAGTTGTTGTCATCTTTATATCCATGCCCATGAACCTGAAGCATTACCGAAGGGATCGAGCCACCAAATATCCATGTATCGCCATTTGTGTTCTCTTTCTTATAATTGCTAGAGAAGACCATCAGGTTGACGCGACGATCAGTATGGAAAGGTTGGTAAGGCGCATTTGTCTCGATTTCTGCTTGAGAAAGTGGTGGGGACTTAACACCCACAACTGCCGATGCATGAGTTGATGAGGAATTTGACCAAAATCCACTAACATCGGTATTTGCCATTGTGAGCAACGCCTGACTAGGACCAACTGGAATGCGTAGACTCGAGGGAAGGCGGATTTCCCGCAGCTTGACTCCAAATACCGATTGTTCTTGCTTTTTCTTCCCAGTTGACCCACGTCTGACCTGGTAAATTTTGAAAGTCTCACCATCAACAATGCCCAATAATGGTTCTTTCTCATCACCGGACCATGTGATGCGCGAAATACTACCATCTTTCGCGAAGTTGCTAAGATACAACCGATTTTCCCCGAAATGTCGGAGCGCATTCATTGTTTCGGTTGCGGCACCCACAGATTTGCTCAACCCAGACGCAATGACTTTACTTCCTCGAGAAGACAAGGCAAAGCCTGCGCCTGTGCCAAATGCTGCTCCCATGCTTGGTGCACGTCCTCGGAGAGCGGCCATGAAGGGCTGGGTTGTACCACCCATTGCTTTTACTGCAGTAGAGAACGGGTTTCGATTACCGGTATTTGCCTCGCTTAGATCTCCCCTCGGAGGGCTTTCGGAGGGACGCAGTTGAGAAGTCGTCTGCCGCTGAGCGCGGCGCAGGGGAGGCCATTGAAAAGCACCTCTTGGAATATCGTATAAATGAATTGTTCCATTTTTAGTAACAACAGCTAAGCGTTCCCCGGTGGGCCCAGTCCATCTGACGTCTAAAATGCTTGTTGTGGTCAGGCGGTCGAACTTCACTATCTCCCGAACTTGCGCGGCGAGACCATAAGAAACTGTCGGCATGGATGAGTCTTCCGACATCAAAAGTCTTGCCCTACAATACCGTAATTGCATAAGATCCCAGACATGTTGAACATCTCCATTCTTACTTGCAGTCAAGAGCATGAGCCCGCTTGGTGATAACGAAACGAAACTGCACCCATTAGGCGGTTGGAAAGTGGCGAGAGGCGTTATAGTTGAAGCCTTTGCGCCTTCAGCCTCTTCTAGACGCTTTAGGTCGATTATCGAAACCAAATCAGGCTCACTAGTCAACGGTTGACGCGGCTCTTGAGCATGGGTAGGTGGAAGGTAGTTCATGCCAGTTGGCTCAAAAGGATGAGTTCGTCGTGTCAAGGTGGCCTGGGCTGGCTGTGTCTCCTTGTTGAAGTAATTATACCACGTCTGAGCAACTTGACCACCCGTCCATGCCGCCCCTCTGACCAATTCCTGGGTCACTCCCTTCGCAATTTTATTGAAGAGCCCTTCCTGATTACAGTCAACGCCGCAGCTCACAGATGGACGGGATGGTGGATTATGGGCATCTATTTCATATATTCTCTTCTGGCTTACTGGGCAATTGATCCTACCATGAAGAGACGTTTTGTTCGACGGAGGAGGCGTTACGGCGAGCCATCGGCCATTCAGGGACAATATCGGCGTCTCTACCGATCCCGGCTCGCGCCCATGTTCAGATAAAAGATCATCCGTATTAGTTGAGGCGGATGAATTCGAATTCCTTCTTGACTCCCGTATTCGAACACTCGTCCATGTCTTTCCCAGACAATAGTAAGTCCCAGGTGTCTGGTTGGCGCCAGTGCCGAAAATAAACACCTCGCCACTTGTCCCAGACGCAAGGACTATATAGTTCCCACTAGCATATAATTTCAAATCTCCTGCGGCTGGGGGAACAGATGGGGAAGCTCCTGGAAATGCGGTATAGCAAGGCTCCGGTTTAGTCGAGAACAGCGTAGTGACCAAGGTTTGTGTTTTGAGTGAATAGATCTGTACGCGAGTTTGCATATGTGGTAGGTCTGTACGGTTCTGGTACGAGTCGTGTTTATGCGGAACCGCCGAGTCTGTGTTGTTTGACGCGATGGAGGAGCGACGTCCGCTATCCTCCTGAGCAGTAGGGCCAAATATTGCGACTCCGACGAGAGGTCGAGATGAGAATAACGGATCAGTTCCGGAAGTCCAAGTTAATATTTTGGCGTCTAACACTCGGCCATTTAAGCCTTTTATTGCGCCCAAAACTCGGGTATGCTCATTTTCCAGGGCTAGGATCTCTAGCATACCATCTCGGCCGACGAGAAGGACTTTCTTTCCAGGAGAGCGAGATTTATGCGGAGGGAGCATATCAAGAGCACAGAAAGAGCACCCATTTTCTTGGGGTATTCCGATAGTTGGAGAAGGGACCCCCGGAATGTCAACATCAGGTGCTGAGAAAAAGTGAGCCTGAGGAAGGTGAGGTGGTGGTGGATACTGCTGGCATTGGGTATTCATGGAATTTCGCTTCTGCCTATCCCTGGATTGATGCCTTGGGGAACTCGAATACTCAGTTCCAAAACTGATTGGTCGTGGTTTACGAATCGGAGGAGATGCCGCCACAACAGTTTGCTGGAACCCGCCTCTGTCTACCGGCAAACTGAAATTCGGAGGGGAATCTTCAACAGCACCATCATTTGCGGGGTGCTGAGGAGGGCTTTTTCCAAAGGGAATAGACTTAGCCCACGTGTCGGTACGCAAGGTAATGTCATCTTCCTCTGCGGGCAAGGTACTGAGGGCGTCCAACACGCGTGGTTCAGGGTTATTCGCCATGTGTCGAGGGTCAAACTGGGTAGGGATAGGCTCAAATAAATGTTCTATGGGCTGAGAGGTCTCACTATAGACGATATTCAGTTAGCACTCTGTAGCTGTCGGTGTTGACGATGATAGTAGTGGGATTCCCCGCTTGGCTGGAAGCCTTGGTGTGTTCAACTTACAAGTCATCAAGAAGCGTCTTCGTCTCGGCTTTGGCCGCCTTGTTATCCTTTCGAGTGGCATTCTTCTTTTTCTTTCCTTGGGCCACCTCGCCGGTGATAGAGGGCTGAGGGGGCGATGTGCCGGTGGTGGTAGGGGTTGGGCGGTATTGAGGAGCTAGGTTGGACGCGGCCGGCATGCAAAGCAATGAGTACAATTCGGTTAGCGGAAAACAACACTGTCAGGGCCGTTGGGCACCGTGGCAGAGCAAATTATTGCTGGAACGGCGGGAGCGCGCTGCACTCGATATATAGGAACTATGACAGCTCCAAGCCCAGCTTCTTGAGCTTCCAGTTGAAGCCGTGGAGTACTGATAACGTGAACCGACGAACGACACAGCTCTAGTTGCAGCCTAGTCACCCAAGTGGAAAATAGATTATTTGAAAACAGTAGACGATCAAAGATGAGCCTACATGGAAATAGATAACTACAAAGGTGAAATCGTTGGGGATGGGGAGATGGGCGGGGGAAAGGTCACTGAAAGCGTCCCCTGTAATTCGGATGAATGACACTTTCCAAGACAGCTGGCCAACAGATGAGCCAGTCAGCTATGGAGTCATCGCCCACCAGACCCGTAATTTTACCGGTCGTTACCATACAGAGCCAGTTCCGTCGCTGACGTCGAATGAGGGGCAACGACGTCATGCAAACAATGCAAATTCTCAGGAACACAACACGCCAAGCCTTTGATCCCCACCTGTGCTTAGCTAAGGCGGCCTGGCCACGCTTCTGACTCAGCGCAGCCATGTGACGCAACGCGTTAAATCGAGGTCACGAGTTAAACCCTATTATGTGCCACTAGTCCACTCTTCTAACGAATAAACAGCTTCGCTGATAGCAGGGGCTCTCGTGAACGGTGAGCCAAATTCTCACTACTAGTGAAGGCTCAGAAACTCAACTGGTCATGACGGAATAATAGCTAGCGAGTTTGTCAAGTTTGGAGTTATTTGCGAAGAGATATCTGCTAAGGTATCAGGACCTGTCCGAACCGGTACCATAGTCCTTCGTTCTTCTCCTGGCCTAATTCCGATTATTGACCTTCTTGGATGGTTGTATAAAGACAAATCAGGCGTCCGGATGTTTCTTCGTCACTGGTTGGCCCACCTCTACGATGCTCTCTTTTGTCCTTCCATTCCTTTCTCTTATCGTTGGAGGCTTGTGGCTCTCCAACCGCTAACATTTTTGGGTTATCTTCTAAAATGGGCCCCCTTTGTCTTCTCGAGGGACAAAAGCGTGATATGGATACCGCTTCGTCGGGCTCCCGATCATTCGGTCCGCGCAATCGTATTTAACCCAAGTTCTCTAAGGCAGAAAAACCTTTGCGGAAGACCTATACATTTGGATATTCATGGTGGTGGGTTTTTGGGCGGCATTCCTGAGTATGACGCGCCATTTTGTTTGGAGGTTGCAAGACGGACAGGTGCCGTGGTCATATCCGCCTCCTATAGGTTTGCACCGCGTCACACGTTTCCGACTGCCCACGAAGATATTCAGGACGTTGCCTCTTATTTGATTGAGAATTGCGAGCAGCTTTGGGGTGCTGACCCAACTCTGATGACTGTCAGTGGATTTTCCGCCGGTGGTAACCTTGCACTCGGTGCTGCACAGGGTTTAGCCGGGACTAGTCATTCTATAAAAGGCTCTGTGACCTTCTACAATCCAGTCGGTTACCCAATGTGTTCTTTATCCATTAACTTCTTTTCTGTTGTCTGCTGAAGCTGGCTTCTCCAGCCATCAAAGAAATTGGGATAGGGTATGGGTAGCCAATTGACAGATTCGCTGAGTAAGTAGATTTGCGTATCCCTCCATGGCTGAAGCCCAAGCCCCCAGGTGTCCCTACCAAAGACCCGTTTGCGTTTGTCATGCCTTTATTCGATGCGTATGCCGGATCAAAGCATCCAAGAGAGCTTCAAAGTCCTCTCTTAAGCCCAATCTTGGCAGATATCCGTTCGCTACCCCCAAATATGCTTTTCATTATCCCCACCCACGACATTCTATTACATGAACAGACAACTTTCGTGAACCGGTTAAAGAAAGAGGCCGAGGAGTTAAACATGCGCTCAAACACTAGAGGAATTGAAGATTTCAAGCGAGGCAGCCTAGGAGTCACAGCGCTCGAAGTCCATGAGCAACAAGATGAATCTCGGCAGCGTGATAAGGCCACTGACAGCGTAAAGGATCCACCGCGCTATCGTGTGGAGAGCATAATCTTTGAAAATCAGCTCCATGGCTGGTGTGAACGTGCGTTATTCGTTCCCCGAAGACATGACTCTAGGCTGACAATTCTTGGAATAATAGTCCCTTCTATGGCTATAAATGAACAGACACGCATTGACGCTTATGACGCTGCTATTCGCTTCATTAGAAGTATTCATCGCGATCTTGGTTGGTATTTCGATATTTCAGCATGACGTGTGTCTCATTCAAGTGCCCAGCAATCGCAGTAACACGCTATTCATTCAAAGCAGGGGCCCTTTTTGTACAATACACTCTCGACTCTACTCAATTATTTTAACTTTTCACATTTCAACCTACGAATATGCATTGATGACCAGCTAGGTCTAAAGGAAGTCTTGAAGTGAATACCATTCGCCATGACCACATAAGCCCACAAATCAGATAAGTTCCCTCCTTTCATTTCCCGGGCCGAGCCTAGAATACGTCTCAGCAGGCAATGTTAAAACAGCTCAGATAGGTCATATTACAGTATCTCTAAGAAGACCTCTCAGTATTCATTCTTCCACACGCCATTCAATGTCGGTCCAATCCATATTCTCAATTTTCACCTACAATCCGTATAATCTATAAACATTATTCCCCTGAGATTATAAATAACCTGGGTTTAACAGGAGCGGTTTGAAACGTAGGTTATATTCGACACGCACGTCAGGCATGATATTAGGATAGTAAAACGGTTTGCAAGTAGCGACTCAAGCCTTCTTTTTCGCTGCGGCTTTAGCCTTAGCAGCTTTCTTCCGGTTACTCTGGATCATAACGAGCCCGAGGAATGTTCCGACCACAGCGGATCCAAGGAGTGTTAAGATGACGGGTATACGAATTGCCCAGACTCGGGGGGGGAAGAGATCATGGAGAGGATGTCCGGGGTCGACAAATGGCTACACAAGTCGTTAGTTCCTTAGGGAAACATTGTCTCAAAATTTCTAGAAGCGCTTGCCATCAGTAGAGTCCAGGCGGTGTAGTAAAGGAAAATGGCGGTTGCCACGAGCAACATGGCGAGTCCGAAGAGTTGACCAAACTGTAGAGAGTTAGCTTTACGCGGTTGTTTATCTTCCAACAGAAAGCTTACCATCGCTTTTGTAAGGGAAAAAAAATAATATCTTCCGTAGTTTAACAGCTGTAACACAGATTTGAGAATTAATTTTCTAGCTTTGACATTTCTTAGCCGAAAATGAGGTCGCTCCAACAACTTCTTTCGTAGGTCAAGTAGCTGGCCCCCTAATTGACGAAAGCTTTATATCACGTGATCAGTAAACCTTACAGTCCATCTCTGAAGCTTGATCTCTGAATCCTAATCAATCCTTCCTTGCCTTTCGGGCTGCACATTGACCTACCTATCAGGCTCGCAAAAATGGCGGATCCGGTGATGCTACAATCCGCAGTACGCATGCCCACTCCACCACCAGGAACCTCCTACGCGCTGGAAGCTTTGCCGTCTCGAAAAAGATCGCCATCGTCACGTTCCCCTTCACCCGACCGTCGACGGCCTGCTCCTCATGATTCTTCTCGAGATGGACCCGAAACTCATAACAGCGGAGAAATGGAAAGAGATCGTCAGCTGGTTGAAAGATTTTGCCAGTTTAAAAAGCCCGACGGCCCTTCAAAGCCGCTTACAGAGGAGGAGAAGCAAGCTGCCGCAAAAGCGGAATATGAGAAGCTATTGAATATGCGTTCTGGAGGCACATATATACCTCCTGCTAAACTTCGCGCTTTGCAAGCCCAGATAACAGACAAATCGAGCAAAGAGTACCAACGGATGGCTTGGGAGGCTCTCAAGAAATCTATCAACGGCTTAATCAACAAAGTCAATATTTCCAACATCAAATACATCGTCCCAGAACTTTTTGGAGAAAACTTGGTTCGTGGCAGAGGTCTTTTCTGTCGCAGCATCATGAAAGCTCAGGCCGCTAGTTTTCCATTTACGCCGATATATGCGGCCATGGCAGCTATCGTTAATACAAAACTACCACAGGTTGGACAGTTGTTGCTGACCCGGTTGATTGTCCAGTTCCGTAAAGCGTTCAAGAGAAATGATAAAGCTGTATGCATATCCTCGACAACATTCATCGCGCATCTATGCAATCACCAGGTTGCCCACGAAATCGTCGTGGCAGAAATTCTCTTCCGCCTGCTCCATAAACCTACAGACGACAGCGTGGAAATTGCCGTTGGCCTTACAAGAGAGGTGGGGCAGCATTTAGAAAAAATGAATCAAGCGATTGCCCTCACTGTGTTTGACCAGTTCAGACATATCCTCCATGAAGCGGACATCGACAAGCGTGTCCAATATATGATTGAGGTTTTATTCCAAGTCCGAAAAGATCGTTTCAAAGACAATCCTGCAGTCAAGGAGGAACTCGACCTTGTAGAAGAGGAGGACCAGATCACGCATTGTATTGGCCTGGATGATGAACTCGATGTCCAAGACGGCCTCAACGTCTTTAAATTCGACCATGAGTGGCAGGAGCACGAGGATGCATATAAGAAACTCAAAGCGGAAATATTAGGTGAAGGAAGTGACGAAGAGGATGAAGAAGGGTCGGATGTAACGTCAGATGAGGATGAAGAAGATGAGGAGGAGCGCCAAATGGATGTTAAGGATCAGACTAACGCTGATCTGGTAAACTTGCGACGAACTATTTATCTTACGATCATGTCGAGCATTGATTTCGAAGAATGTTGTCACAAACTCATGAAGATCAATTTGCCTGCAGGCCAAGAGCCGGAACTTCCGTCTATGATTGTTGAATGTTGTTCCCAAGAACGAACGTACTCTAAATTCTACGGACTTATTGGTGAACGATTTGGGAAACTCAATCGTTTGTGGACCGATTTGTTCGAAGCGGCTTTTGCGAAATATTACGAAACTATTCATCGCTACGAGACAAATCGTTTGAGAAACATTGCTAAGTTCTTCGGCCATATGCTTAGCTCTGATGCGATTGGCTGGCATGTTCTTTCTATCATCCATCTAAATGAGGAAGAGACAACATCAAGTAGCCGTATATTCATCAAAATTCTATTTCAGGATCTTGCTGAAGTTCTCGGAATGCCAAAACTCCACGAGCGTCTTCAAGATAACATACTTCGACCAAGTTTTGAGGGCATATTCCCAACTGACAATCCTCGGAACACTCGCTTCTCCATCAACTATTTTACCAGTATTGGAATGGGTGTCCTGACTGAGGAAATGCGCGAGCATCTTAAGAATCTTCCGAAGCCATCAATACCGGCTTTGCCGGCACCTCAAGATGAATCCGAATCTGAATCTGTTAGCTCGTATTCAAGCTATTCGTCGTATACCGGATCTTCTCGTTCTCGTTCCTATTCTCGTTCCCTATCGCCTCGAAGCGGTCGAGATGAGTCTCGAGGACGTCGAAGGTCGAACAGTTCGAGATCGCAAAGTACGAGCCGAAGACGAAGTTATAGCACATCGCGGTCTCGTTCGCCTCCAGGACGTCGTGTTAGACCCTCGTCATATTCTCGGTCTCCATCTCCTCCAAGAAGGAGAGCAAGATCTGTTTCATCGTCCATTTCACGTCGGTATACGCCTAGCAAGTCACCATCACGAAATAGGTCATCTCGCCATCGGCAAATTGCCCGGCGGTCTGTGTCTCGTTCTCCGACTCCACTCCGCCGGCAAGGTCTGGGTCCTGATCCTGCTCCACTTCCGAACAGGCGGAGTTATAGTTGCTCACGATCGCCGTCTCCTTATCGTCGGCGCAGCCCTATTGGAAGAGACAGTTACTCCAGATCCCCGTCCCCTGATAGACCCAGGCCTAAGGGACGTACATCATCACGATCGGTTACCCCGCCTCGTTATGGCCATGGTGCCAGGTCTCGGGACACTAGACGCGCCTCTCCTTCGCCTTCGCGCTCGCGCTCGCGCTACCCAAGGCGTCGACGGGCAAGAAGGGTCTCGCGTTCGATCTCCCGGTCACCATCTCGATCGAGAACACCTCCGTCGCGATCTTACCGTCATCCTAGTCCTGGTCAACGCAGGGCTCGATCTTCTGGACGTGCTAGAGCTTCAGATTTCTTGTGATAGTAATTTTGATATCAACCTCCCTCCAGTGTTGCTTATTTTTTTATTTTCATTTTTTCAGTATACCTTTCCATACCATGTTTACGAACGTTCATTGGGCTACTGTTTTTCGAATGCATCACTCGTCTTTTGCCTAGCGTTTGAAACGATAGCGGAATTGTGAGATCGGTATCAATGAAAGATCCATTTACTCCCAAGTAACTTTTATCAAATAATGATAAGGTTTGCTTTCCTAGCAAGGCAGACGTACCTTTTTCCGCAAGCTACTCCGAACTCTTTTCTGGGCTGCGAAACACTACTGTTCATCATTTCCCCGTGAAGATATTCTATCACATGCAATACAATGCGATTCAAATGACTACGCCATGATGATAAAGGCCGGAATCCAAGTCAAGGCACGTTTTCGAGAAATCGATACGCCAGCCATCCGAGGGTCTCGGCCAGCTTGTGAGAGGCAATGGCATATAATACCCCTACTAAAAGTGTGAAGGAAGGACAGAAACTAAAAGGTGACGCCGGACACGCTGTAGAGATAACGGTTTGTGATATGTTCAGAAGGGACGGATGGGTGCATGTGCCTTGATCGGTTTTCGATCTCCCTCGGCTGCCACAGAGTAAAGTCGTTCTGGAATTTTTCGAAAGGGTGAAATCATGTTTATCTGGAGACATACGACTCTGGGAGGCTTGGAGACTTGCGCTGTTGTGTACGGCAAGGCCAAGCGTGCAAATTGGAGTACAATTTTCTGTTGACTTAGGTAGTGACTGTTCAGAGATTATTGATTGATTCATCAGTTATAAGATACCATCGGATTGGCTGCAAAATGCCACAAGTCTTTCAGGATCTATTCTTACCATAATGCCCGCGGAGGCAGTGGTATAACCAAGTTTTCTACGAAGTTCATCTGCTTAGGCCATCTAAATCCTACGCCAACCATCCAGGGTTTGTAGAAGACGCACACAGCACACGCTATTTTCGAACGTGCTCGGCCATGTCCTCGAAGGAGTATTGCAGCCATCTTCATTGCGGGTGGATGTATGTACTTAACAGGCGCTATTAAACTGAAAAAACCGACAGTGAAGCAGCGATTCGCCCGCTTAACTAGCGTGTGCTCGACACTCTTCCATCACCATCGCCATCACCACTGCACCATTTCCAACCCAACGACTTCAGTCCCTGGAGGAACCTAAGCTATCGACATCGTTGCTGCTGTATCACCGCTAATTTTACACATTTTCCGATGAGATGTCACTCGAAGTATAATTCCTTACGCGCTCATTCGGCATGCTCGCTGCTGCGGTCTTCAGGTTGAAGGGAATTTTGTGAAACGACGTTAGTTGCCAATCAAAGCATTGTCCATGATGACGGGGCCTCATCTGCAGCCACTGTAGATCCCGTCACTCAATCTCAGAAGATCCACAAAGACTATTGCCTGAATGATGCGACAATCTCTTGCTTTGGGGCGAGATTATGTATGGTCAACTGCCATCCAGCCTGATAATACGAGGCTAGCAGGATTCCTGCACCCCTATTGTCGGTAATAGGTTCTGAACTTATTTCACATCTCTCGACGCCTTTATATTCGGGGTTTCCGATTCCAGACAGCGAAAAAAAAAGACTCTTGTCCTCATTATATACTACTTACATGCGACTCTTGCATTATAGGCACGCACACCCACTCCACACCCCGTCTATTTCGGCCTGGTCCGGAGGCTCCGTTCAAGAAACTGAGGGGTAAATAAGATTTATGACTTGTGCGACTGCAAAGGCGAAGATTCCATGAATCGCTTGGAGGAAAAGTCCTTGGCTTGTTGGTTTACTGCAACTAAGTTTTGCCTCCAGCGCCAAACTTGGACTGCCTGAGAGTTCTCTGGGCCAGTGCTAGGCTGCTATTGGAGGGTTTTAATTACGAACCTCCGAATAGTGTAGAGCTTGACAGCCAGCCTCATCCATTCGACAGGCCAGAAATTGACAAACAATCGGCTTTTCTCAATGGAGATCCTCGATCTAAATCTGGGCTAGGAGATCTGTCACTCTAGCAAGTAGCTCCATCAGATTTAAAATCAATTGCTGAAAAGCCCAGGCCGCCATCGCAACCTTAGCTCTCCCCATGACAGCTTGGCCTTTCTGCATCTTTCTGATAGTGTTTCTCTGGCGCCTTTCTCATCTCCTCCAGCCCGGCTCAATGTACCATTATTTCAGTCTCAATTGGGTGACGGCCTTCGCAATTCCCTTAAACGAAAAGACACGAACGCTTGTACCGTACTCTTCGGTTTCACAAAACACCCAGCATAGTTGTCCGAAGGGCCACTTAACACCACGTCCCCCGTATTCTCTCTTTGGACGTGAGCTTGAGGCAAGCCGTGCGAAAAAGAAAGCAAAGAGTTCGACCCCTCAAATTATATACATACAAGACATTCGGGTAAGGCGTGATCGGCTTGACCTGGTTAACCCCCTGCACTCTCTCCAACGTGAGAATGGCGAAAAGGACAATACATACTACTTCACCAGCACAGTCACCCTGGAGCAGCCCTGGTTTGTTCATCCCATTCTTTACCCCGTAATTACGGTTTACCTGACGGAGCCTCGGGTGCAAACATGGTGATGACCCGCTTTTCAATCCCTTTCACCCGTTTTCAGATTAACCTGCCTATTGGATTAAGCACACCCGTGGGCTCCAAGTGTTGCGCGAGCTGTATCAAGTAGGGGTGGATTTCTGCGATAAAAACAAAAAAAATTAAGCTTAAGGCCGGAGTCTAAGGTGGGTTGTGGGTCATCAACCTGGAAGCTTTGCAAATCGAGACATCATTCAACTAGGTAATTTGTGAGGGAAAAGAAGCAAGTTTATCCACCATGCCACCAGCTCATATTCCAGCAGAAAAGCTCACCCATCTTTTTAAGTTGTGCACATTGCAGCAGATCGGATTACAGGGGTTCTTGATCCGAACTTGAGCTTCGAATCTTGCCTGACGTCTAGCAGCGCCGAGTGGATGAGGTGCCAGAAAAAACCGAGACGTCAAATTGCCTTATCTTGAAGTGTGTTTAATCGTCTGGTCCATAATCTGATGGTAGACGCACTTGTGGCTTTGCCTCCCGTTCCGCCTTTCCCATCCAATAACCTGATAGTCACTCGATTTGTGGGATACACAGATATATTTGGGGTCATATCCCACGTCCTTGAAGGTAAGATCCAAATCCTTGGGGGCACTCCATTCTTCAATTTATTCTTTTGCTATCCCCTTCAGCCTTTTGCGCTGTTGAACATAATCTTGCTAGTTCCCGTTACTCGGATTAAGGTCTTATGACGCCTTGGTTTTGTGATTTCTCTAAGCAACGACTCCCTCGGATACTCCCGCTTACTTTGCTGATGGTTCTCCTTTGCTTGTGATAAGTATCAACTGCGAAACATCACTTCTACCTAGGAAGGCCACTTGACGGGACTGGCCTATTATAATAAGTGAATCCAGAGCGACAAGGGAATTCTAGCCTCCACCACCTCCCTTTGCTCCATTCGTCTTCACTGTGAGCCTGAGAATCGAGTCCCGATATCCCAGATCCCTTTGAACACTATTTGAAAAGGTCGTGGAACGCTCGGTCTCACAACGCGGCCAACGGTTGCATCAAATTTGTTCATTCCGAGCCCGTGATCTCAGGTTGAAACCGCGAAATCGACGTCAATATCGAATCAGAAGCAAATCGCCATATTGGTCGCTCAGTGCACAATTGGAAACGTTGTGGTTATGCCTCCGACTCCACAAAGTAAGAATGGGCGTCAGAGGAGTCGGTCTCAGGAGGAAGAATATGTTGTTTTCCTCCAGGGCGTAAGTTCCCATCCTTTCTTCTCCTTGACCAAGGTCTTAACCTTACATTGCATGTGTGAGAGCAGATTCCACCGCAGTGCCGCTGGCAGGAGCTCAAAGACCTTGTACGCCAAACTGCGCTTCACATACGACAGGCGGTGGTGTATGATGACTGCCATGGTCATCCGACGGGACTAGGGCAAATCATCATCAAAAACGAAGATGAAGCATGGAGGACGTACAGTTAGTTTCTGATGGTCGGAAGAGGTTCTCTAATCTAATGGAGTTGAGTAGATCGATTGTCGACAAACGGATGGAACGGCCATAGTTTGACGGTAACTTTGTCAATGGCGAACGCACCAACCCAGCCCATTGCGGGCCCGACGAAGAGCCCGTCAGCCCATCGAATCCCTTTTATCCCAGCGTACTCTTCCCAGCCGCTCATGTCCTCGCCATCGTGCACGGTCGGTCATGAGTAAGCCTCTCGAAACCTTTCAACCCATTTGCTTGTGGACAAGGTTTGCTGATTGAACAGCCAAAGAATCCCTTTATCACCGATATACCCGCAGTCGCCCGAATTTCCGCCTTTTACAGCTCACATCACTCCGGGTTGCCACCCCCATCTTGTCTCCCTGCCTCCAGAAACCATGGGCTACCAATTACCTTTTATCTTACCAAACGATAATTCTTTTATCTTCCCGCACTTCTACCACACAACCTTTGATCCTTGCTCGATGGGTCCTCATCGTTACCCGCCGCCACCGGGACCTATGCACCACTTTTCTCATAGTAATCGTAGCAGCATTTCAACAACTAGCAACTATAGCACAGGATCGAACGTGGAGTCGACTGTACCGATGTCGCGCCATCTTTTTGTCCAGAATCTGAGTCCTGGAACCACTTCGCAACAGTTAAAGGATTACCTTCAACCTGCTGGGACAGTGAGTAGGTGTGATATAATTGATCAAAGGTCCTTCAGCCGAACAAAAGTTTGCGCAACGGTCAGTTTTCAGACTGAGGAGGAAGCAAAGATGGCGATATCAATGTTTGATAGTACAACGTTTATGGGCTCAAGAATAAGAGTGCGAATCAACAGGGAACGGAGTGGATCAAGTAGCAGCCAACCCAAGCAGGTCCATTCTGACGAGAAGAAGGTTGGCGAGGAGCCGAAGAAAGCAACAGAAACGACCTCTAGCAATGGCAAGCCCGATGAAAACGCTATCTTGCCTAGGATGGCAAAGACAGAGGAGGCTAGTCCCGAGAAGAAGCGTGGTGAGCCGTTGGTGGTTAATGGTTCATGTGTGGGTATGAAGGCGGGCTGGGAGAAGGAAGAAAAGCGAGACCATGAAGGTTAGTCATTGCGGAGCCCCTTCGTGGTTATGGATTGCTTTGCTCTTTTCTTTTCCTTTCTTTTTTTTTTTTTTTTTGCAGGGGAGCTAGCCCTAATCGCTACAGTGACAGGTGAATTGACGAAAGGAGTGCAAGAGATACATTTGTAATGTATTGAATTCGGATGGGGATACTGGGCAAGGACATGGCTATGGTGGTGCACACACGGGAAAGGGGCTTTTGTTTACTAGGATCATTGATACCATTTTACTTACAACTGACTAATATCATGCTTTGTCCTTTTTTTTCCCCCTTCCTAGCTTTGTTTTGAAAGACATTTCGATCATGCGAGCGTTTCAACAACTACGATTGAAAATGCAACTTATGCAAGTCTGCTCCCAGCCTTTCAAGGGTAACTAATACGCGCAGCACCAGGCATTTCCTGAAGGGGAAGATGAAAAGGAAGATCAACATCAACGACAGGACTCTGCGCATTCCATTCCATTCCATTCCATCCAGCTTTGCTATGCAATGTCTTCCTCCGTGCTACAACCCTTGGCCTTTTTTTCCTTTCTTTCCGTACCGTTTTCGGTATGCCTTGGTCCTTTCTTTTTTCCCTGTCAAAGTTTTTTCCGCTTTTTTTCCCGGCGCACAATCGTCACTGAATGTAAGCAATGATACCCGTCCTTTATCTCGCTTCAATATAGCCCGGCATGCTATGGATACTACTTGCCATCCCATAGTTATTGCGTCGATAACTAACACTCTCCATCCACGGCAAATCGGCTTGCGCATCCCCGAACCTTAAAAAACAGAAAAGGAATCCCAGTTTATTCTCCCGACGGATCTCGCCCCGGTGCAGGGTACGCTTCCCTTTTTCGCTCATTTTTGGTCGAAGGCATCGTCTACACCCGCCCCCTTCACTGGAGGCCCCTGGTCAGCTATTCAAACGATTGCATGCAATCCCCTAGCCCTAGCCCTAGCCCTAGTTCATCTAAATTTTGAGAGACAGATAACCCATAGTTATACAAGGGTCTACAACTTTTGTTTTGTTTTCCAAATTTCATCTCTGTGGATTTTCCATATATTTTCTCTGCCGTTCGGATAATAAGGTCTCTACCGGAGGTTTCTTTGATTTGTTTGTCAAACAGAGCTGATGGATGTTACCAGATACATCGTACGCAAGGTTTCTATGCATAGTTAGGCATGGACATTTGTACTCGAGATATAGGCTACAAGAGCGCGGAAAGTCCGTTGGCCGTTGTGATTAATCCCATCGAGGAGTATGAATTGACGTGCAGATGGGTAATAATCCATGGGCTTGTTTTAAACTGGATGTAATGGGAAAATGCATGAAGAATGTATCAAAGTTGCATTTTATCAGGCCATCCTGGGTCTGCTTCGAGCCGGGAGCCGCTTGTCCTTTATCACCACCTCCGACCTCAACACAACGAAGATGAAGCTCATAACATCCTCCACGAAGAAATCTCTTTCTTTTTCAATAAATGCATATAATGAAAAGGGGAAAGACCCGCGGAAGGGGAGGAATAAAAAATGCCAAAAAAAGAGCAAAGGCCAAGCCCCTGCCGGCTCAACCCATAAGTGGCAAAGCAAGCTTCTTCTCTTCCCTCCCCCAAACTCAGACATGATTCAAGTCACTCGGGCGAGCGAGACCATGTCGAGTCAGTTTTGAGATACAGTATATAGGTAGGTATACATGCACACACATTCAACTCTCCAAGTCGAATTTGCCTACAACATTACAAGTTAAGTCCGTACTATTTGGGGAAGAAACACCACAATGAAAACAAACCCACATGGGCTCATGAAACAAAACTAGTGGTTCAGATTCTTAGCGAGAAAGGAAAAATTAAGAAATTCGAGTCAAAATTAATCTTTTTGCTTTTTTTTCCTTTTTTTTTTTTTCTTTTGCAAGTCTCGTGATATGAAAAGATCAAGTAGACATTAGGATTCTGTAATTGAATTACGGTATAAGGGTTGTTATAATATATGTCTGGGTGATGCTGAGTGGTGTGAAACACTCATTATGAATTCCTTATCGCCAAATAAACATGTCACGCAGGTGAAAGCAAAGAGGTAAAATATGCAAGGGTATAATGCTCTGGTACTGAATAGGCAATTGGCCACACAAAAGGGGATTTCCTCCAGCCCTACTCCGTAAGATTTGAGTTAAAAAGATATAGATGCTAAATTCGCCCGATTCTGGAAAAGAAAAAGATGAAGACATAAAATCCTCCCATTTCTATGGTGCCGCTTGAACGCTCAAACAAGGAAATATTGTCGTAGTCTCGTAAATAAGAAAAAAAAAAAAAGGGGGGGAGGAGGGTAATTTGGGTTGTAGTTTTCAAATATGGTACAGGGCATCGATTTTAATGTTTTTATTGTTTTTTTATTTCATCGGGAGAGGGAGTTGGGGAAGAAGCGGTGATGGCCACGATCCGATCGGGATTGGCGGTGAGTTGGGGAGTTGAGTTGGGAGGTGTGTTTTGACGGTTGGGGAAAGGCGGATGGGGAGAGGCTGAGAGAGAGAGAGACAGAGTGAGAGAGAGTGAGTGTGTTTGCAGTGTTCGGTTGGCGGTCACATGGCGCCAGGGCTGATCTGTCCGGCTGATCACGAGGCACCGCATGACTGTTTCGAAATCTGCACCCTTCCGCGTCGAAACTGCAGGTCGTTGAAATCGAGTATGAATATCGTTTGGACACACACCCTTTTTTTTGGGAGTTTCTTAGATCTTTTTTCCCTTTCCTTTTTCGCTCGTCCATATGGTTGTTACCGACGGGTCACAGCAGCTGGTGGATCAAAAGTCGGCATAGTGGTTCTTTGGCACCGCAGAGCATTTCTATCCTGCCTAGTAAAAGCCGGTATAGTAGTCGTAGCCCGTTGAAGGAAACTCGGTGTCGAACAAGTTAAGGATAAGTCGGGATATCAATATCAAGGTCCGCCGTCAATGATGCATGGTGCAAAAAGAAAAGAAAAAAGATTCCGTTCTATTTCCCGCGTGCCCCTGTTGCCTACTTTTGTCATAGTAGGAGTCGTTTGTTGTCGTCGTCGTCTTCCCATCTGGATAATATCACCGCTTATACCCCACCATCGAAGCACAACGAGAGCAGTAGTAGCAGTTGATACCGAATTGCACGGACTTTGCGGGGCTGAGGGAGAGCTGGCATCTGGAGCAGCGGACCTCGATAGAAGAGCCATCTACAGCGCGAGGGGGCATTCCGGGAGAAGATCCGGCCGCTGTGGGTTGTCGGGGAACAGCCGTGGAAGACATTTCGGAAAATGGAAATGGCTTGAGCTTAGATAGTAGCTCTTGCGGAGATTGGACAGGTTGAAGACGTGGAGTGTAGGTAGGAATTCCGTTAAATGTTTGCGGCAAAGGGCAGAGAGGTAAAGGCAAGGCGAGTTGATGGCAGCAAGGCTGAGCGGAACTAGGGGGAAGAGTAGCTGATTTAACTGTTTGAAGGATTGATGAGTCTTCGCAACGGAAGCTGACGGAGGAAGAAGGCGAAGTCCATAAAAGCGCAGCAGGTATCTCGTATTCTGTGTAGCAAAGCGAAGTGGAGGAGGAAGAAAGAAAGACAGAGGAAGGGGGATAGAGAGAGAGAGAGAGATCAAGAAGAGGAAAAGGGCGAAGGAAGACGCGGTAAATAGAGGTAATTTTGAGTTCGGGGGGCAGCCTAAGCCCAGAATCGACAAGCGGCGTAACCAAGAAACGTAACCGTGTGTTAATCTGGGAGCCTGGCCGTAACTTTGGTAACCAACCCTAAATGTATTCACGATCCTGTCACTAAGCCCACGCCTTTGCGGTGCGACGAGGGGGAGAAGAGGGGGCGTGGAGGAGCGTGCAGGCCCCGACAGAATGCAAAAACAACAAGTGATAAAAGCGAAGGGCTGACAACTGCAAGTCGTATTGTTCGTTACTTTATTTTTGCATTTTTATTTTATTTATTTTATTTTTTCCAAGCGAAGGACTTTTTTGGGTGGGATTGTTTTGCATTGGCAAACAATGGGTCTGGCGCAATCTTATAAAGTATCCGCGAAAAAAAAAAGAAAACTTGGCTGAATCATGACATCTACGTTTCAGAGGCTTGTGGACTGGGAGAAACTTAAGAAAAAGAAAAAGAAACTTCCACAATTCTTTCCCTTGTTTTTTTAGGCTGCTCTTCCACATCACAACGAGAGATACAAAAAAGCAAACAAGCCCTGTAAGTTACCAACGTAGGCCTTTCACCCACGCGTTCTCGACGCACTGCCAGGGTTTCTCGCATGGAATCGTCACTGAAGATTCTTGAGATGCTTGCGCAGGCGAGACTCTTTGCTCCATCTGAGAGCCTTTAGAGTTTGCGCGCCCGCTGTGATGGAAATGATTGCGCCCCATTTCATCCCATCGTCCTTTTCCCTGCTGCCAGACTCTGCAAAACATCCCACACTTTATTTTCCATTATTATATCTTCAAAATGTGAGCCACTCCTTGCACGCGGGAACTCACTGCACCCACCACCCCGGGAAATTGTTCCGTTGATCGCGTACGTACTGGATGTGACTACTGTACATAAAACGCCAGGGAAAGCCCATGCTTCTCGTAGCTACCTGCAAGACGTTCGAAATGGAATTCTAGGCCTCTCTCTCTAATACCCCTTGGCCTTGGTTTCAATGCAATGTCAGGCGATCGCATATACATACATACACAAACACACACAAGGTGTTTGTCCCCTTAAGCATGAACAATGACTATTGTCTTTGGTCGAGGGCTTTTGTATTATTTAAGTATGTATTACAGTACCTATGTTACTAGATGCTCTCCTTTCTTCCATCCTTCCACTCCCGTTCCAATTTGGATGGACACTAGTATCAGGCCGAAATGCACGATGATGTTATCCTGCAGTTGCCTTAATATAGCAGCCCTAAGGAAAGACCAGAAACATTAATCAGAGTCTAGCATTCAAGTCTACCCACAGAGAGGTACGACACCCTTATGTTGCCATCGAGATTGCATCAATTTCCTGCTGCTTGATGGAGTAGAAGGGCTTTTGCTTGTCCCCACAGTAGTCTCTTCTACGTAGCACTCCGTACCTTGAGAGGGAAGTGATCTTCGCGGCTCTCGAACTTGGGGGTTGGAGGAAGAAACACAGACCTTCCGACCTCATCAAATCCCGGGATCAGCGAAGCAAAATATACTGCAGTTGGTCTTGGTGGTGGTGGGGACCACTGCTGATTAATTTTCTGATCCGCCAACTTCCTCACCCTGTGTAGTACAGTACATCAGGTATCGACAATTCGGAGTATGTATCGACATACGTATTTTCTCCGGGAGGGAAATTCCAAACGAATTTGCTATCATGGCCTGAAGTCGAAGAAGCATAGGCCATCTCTGCAACTTTCCCGATTTTCAGCTGATGGATAATTGCATTCAAAGTCCGACGGGATTTGATCTTCCTCTCAACCGACAGGGCCAATCTCCCGCGTGGGGTCGAAACAAGTATAATAGGACCAGATCCTTTCCTTCGGCATCGACAATTCTATCACGCTGGATCGGGAGACATACATATTGTTCATGCCCATTCCCGCGGCTGAATGTGTGTACATACAGTACCTACCTACATCATATATATGCAAGCAAGCCTTTTCGGCCCCTTTTCTCCTGTCGTCCCTCCCTCTTTGTGTATTTTGTGTCCTCCCTACTTCAGCCGATACTGACATTGGGGTCTACCGTCGGCCATCCCGCCTTCTACTCCCATTATCGCTTATGCTCTGATCTTCCGCCACTCCACTTTCATCCATCACTCTGGAATGCGCATCGACCTCGTGGAGAAGTGAACCTGGAGTACATGCGTAACCTGGACCACGCAAAATTTCCCCCTCTCACCATTATTCCCTTATCCGGCAAGGCGTAGTTATACAATCTATCGCCCGACACCCAGAAGCAAAATCTATCCAGATATATTATACTATACATACATACAATGACCCAGCTCTGCTTTAACCTCTTTTATCTGGCTCGGAGAATACGCACCATTTTCGCGGGTGGACTATCTGGATACAGGTATATTATTAAAAATGGAGTTCCTTTTTCGGTCGTTCCGGGCAAGAAGATATTCCACGGTAATTCCGGCCGTTGATGCCGTTTGCAGGGACGAGGTCATATGAGGATTACAATAGGAATGACTGTCAACCTAGTGCATGTATGTATGGACAACGCTTTCTGCCAAGGCGACAGAAGGCTCGGTATGACTTGCAGTGTCAGTGTGTGTTCCCCTGCAATTAGTGGTGTTTACATCTTGGATACTGGACAAGGGAAGAACCAACCGTGCAGAACCCGCAACCTTAACTGCCCCTCCCAGGAACCCCAATGACGTCACTACCTACCCACCTATCCGCTCTCTCCCAGGCGCAAAAGCTGTACAGTATGTACTTCACCACGAACCTTCGATCCTTCCCATTCGACACGTGTTATTACTATCTACCAAATATATAGCCAACAAGAGTATTTGATTTCTACCTACTCCAGGAGCAGATGGATCACTTAATTCGAAATTTGTGCCTCGGTTTCCGCGGATATTTTTCCCGACGTCAAATGATCTTGGCATGACAATTCCCGCTAGACACGGCTTGCGATGTCATTATGCATTACGTGCCCTTTTATAGGTTTACCGACCTGAGATCGCATCTGAACACATCACCATGTGTACGTGTGTGAGGGACTGTTTCTATCGCCAACACCCTTGCACATTTATGTTGATGGATTTATCGTTGTTCGTGCTTTTGCTTTTATTACCTCTCGATTTTCAATGTGACGATGCTTCTTTTCCTGGTTTCTTTTTCTTTCTTAATTTTTTTTGTTTAACCTAGTCTTGCTGTTAAGCGATAAGATTATGCTTCCAGGAAAATTGCATCTAGCAACACCGTTCAAGTTATCGACTGGATTTTTATACTTGAATTCTAGCAAAATTGGATACGACCACATGACATTGAATTTCCCTGGGGATCAGGTGACAACGAGTTTGGGGAAATGAAGCTTTGCAGCTAACAAACAGTTGGAAGGAAGGACGAGCTCGGCCTGGTTTAGCATCGCCCCAAGAGACCGGCTCTCACGAAACACCCTTACGCCCAAAACCGCTTTTTTGCTGCCTGTTCTGAAGCGAAGGCGTCAACGAAGCGAACCACTATAGCATTGTTTTCTAATGATTTGAGGGATTTTGATCTCTGGTTTTATACTAATGTAACAGGTTTTGAAATCATGTACCATGTATGTGAGTTCTGTACGTATGTATGTACATACATACTGTACAGAGAGGTGCTGCGCTATTTGTGCTGTATTCTTTACTGTCGCGTTCTGTTGCCGTATTTACCATTACTCAAGCAGTGGCTCACCGCAAGACCCAAAACAATGTCACTTGTGGCGCGCGCCAACAAATGTAACCCGGGTCCTATTTTTAGTCGATTTCAGCCTGGCGGATTAACCATTGCTGGCGTGTCTCTGCTTCAGCCTCGGATCTGCCGTCGCCCCGGGATAATGAAATGAAAACGAGCTATCTCGCGCTTTGACCGTTCTTCGGGTCAGCTGAGTCGTCGTGGATTCTTGATTAGCAGTTGGATATTCTGTGTATCCGAAGTTCTAACTGGCGAATTTGTATTCCCTATGAGGCCATCTGTTCGCCTCTGAATATCGTTTGCCAAGGGGCATTTGGGGAACTTGGTGATTCTCCTTTCGTTAGTTAGTGCGCTTGGAGATTCCTTGAGAACATCAGCCAGGGTTTCACGTCACTCTTGAATCAATGGCAAGCGGTTACGGTGTAACTACATCCTGCAATTCACTTGCAACCCTGGAGGGAAGTAAATGACGCATTAACCATGTCTGTCAAGTCAACAACCTGGAGTTTTGCTCATACAGAGCATGGAACTAGCCATATATAGTCGCGACATTTACCTATGTTTTATTCCTATTCGGTCCAATTAACTTTAGCAGTTTACTTGACTCACTCTAGTTTAGGCTAATCTTATCGCCCTTCAATTTGGGCCCCGTTGCGGTAGGTTGTAGAACGGAAATAGTCTAGTATATTCTCCTTAGGGAGCTAATGAGCAACAAGACTCTTAAATGATAATGTGTTTGTATAATGATCTGAATAATTACAACAAGCTTGTCAAAGTTACTATTTAATTGGCTTGGAGTTGACGCAGTTGCAACCACATCTGATAGTTCCAAGTTGTGCGCTAACGTCAGCATTTGAGGCTAGCTTGATGGCCCTTCAACTCCGATTTGGTATATTCGCGGACCGTACAAAGCTCATGGAGGTCCCCATGAAGGAATTGGAGCCAAGTTTGTGGATTGTATGCCACCTTTCTATTGCTGCATGGCTAGGGAGTAATTGAATGATCCCACGGGGCTTCATGTAGCATCGTACTCGACTGACGATATTCTAAGACACTATCTCCTTAACTGGCAAATGCGGTTCTAAAAGTATTTTGCATCCACACAGATAGTATCAAAGTGTTATGTCGGCAACGAATTCCTTTTGGGTTACGTATACGCATGCATATACGACAAGATTCATCGATTCGTTTGTTTCCATTGATGCTAGCCAATATAAGTGGTGTCTGATACCGTCACTCTGAAGATCGGAGTAGATTTAAAGAATGGGATGGAAGATAAATATGAGTGAACTTGGTTTCATGGCCCATGTGGGAAGATATGACCATCAAGACATTCATGTGGAGTGAGATGTACATATGTCCAAGATATATGTATAGTTAATACAGTTAAAGGTTTCGCATTCATAATAACTGATCCATGTTCAGCTGTGTAGAAACGTAGCGATATCATAAATATTGAATAGCCCAAAAGCCAACAGAAAACTGTAGAGGTCTTAAGATGTAATAAGACCTGACAGGAGGCCCTTTATAGGCTGGGCCATCTGGAGAGGTTCATCGAGCAATACGACACACTCAGGCGACTCCTTCGAGGCTGCTATATTGAAGGTCTGGAGATTCTTTCAGCTCCTTGGGAGCTTTATATATCTGCTCGCTATGAACTTGTTAGCCTAGCCCTGTTTGTAAAGGTTCTTAGCCGACAAGAAATAGTAAAGCAAAATAAAATATCTGAGTATATTCATGGAGAAATTCTGTGGTTTCCAAGCTCTCTGTAGGTTCATCAGGCCAGGTCGGCCTGTTGTAAGTTGCAAAGTCTCTGTTTAGCTGGAGGGTTTCATCACACCTAATCTTTTGCATCGTACTTCTGGTTGCCTCTTACACGGACCGTATGTAGCTTAGAATGCCTTACAGACAGTGCATATTATTGTTCTGAAGAATGCCCATGCAATTTCGTCACTCAAGGCCTTGGTTTTAGAGAAGATGAGGCTTGAGGTCTTATAAGCATTGAAGGTTTCCCATAGTTATTAAAAAAAGTCCACGCATTCTGAAGGCGCTTTAAAGGGTCATTAGTTAACTTGGTAACACGCTTGTTGGGAAGCTCATCGATCGGCGGGCTGGGAAACTGAATCAAGCTTTCTAAGGCTGTTCATTTGGCTCAGCAAACAATACGGCCTATCCTGTTGGCTGATATTTACCTCGCTAAAGAACAACATGGCAGGTGTCTAGAATAGCGCCTGATAACACAATGAGCTCTTAAGTCAACCCCCAATCTTGGTCTAACTCACCCATTCAAAACCCTTCCGTCAAAATTATCCCAAACAATGACCCTACCTACAAGATCACACTCTCTGCGCGATCCACCATCCTCTCACAAAAGGAAGCCCGGTAGCCAAGACACCACGGTACGAATAATGGGCTCTTGTGATTCTCTATATAGACATTGACTCTAAAGCTTTTCGAAATATCATAGACTCCCAGCGCTCGACAAGGCTTGACTAGTAGACTTACCCGCACGACCTCCGTATCGACGACGCCTGCGAATCAACCTAGCAATGCCCACAGAGCTTCCGAGAGCGGCCCGCTCGCCGCAAGCGGGCCCATTTCCACGTCGCGGAAGAGCCTGTTGCCGCACAGACAGCCCAGTGGTATCCCCAGCAGCAGAACATCAGAGAGAACCACGGTGACCCCACCCCTAAGAGTTCAGATCCCGGAAACCCAGCTGAAACCGTCGAGAGATGTTCAATCTGGAGTGACACCATCTAGACGGGGTAGTTTACATTCGCCTGTCAAGCGGAGTGGTGCTGGAGCTGGTTCTGGGTTGGCGGCTGAATCGAAACTGGGTGATGGGAAGCAGCAACAGCGGTCAGCTGACGGGTCGAATTCGGGGCTGGAGAGACAAGGACGTGCACCAATGACAAGGTTGGATAGATCGGCTTCTTTGCGACAGCCTGTTGCGGCGAGGGTAGCTTCTGTTGGCACCAGCCATGTGCGGCATCGGAGTCAAGTACTTGGTTCGGGCATGGGGCAGGCTGGAACTGCACACCGACAGGATAAGGAGGTGGCAAACATACAGCTGGGTGCTTCAAAACTTGCAAAGCCACAATTTAATACATATCAGCAACATTTTAGCCCGAAAAAGTCGGCGCCTAAATCGTCTACGAATACTTTGTCTATAGTCGGAGGGAATAGCAGTACTTCAGCAACGTTGCCTCCGCATATCCCTCTTCTGCAGACCGAACTTCTTCAGCTGCATCTCCTCCATTCTCAAGCTCTCCAAGCAAAGCGCAGATGGGAAGTTAATGCCGATATAAAGTGCCGCAAATTACATGAATCGGTGGTGACGACATACCGCTCGGCTCTTTCCGATGAGCAGTCCATACAGCGAAGTCGCAATGCAGCAGCAATAGAACAGTTCGCAGCAGAAATTAAAGCGTGTGATAATCGTTACGACTTTTTGACGCAGATACAAATGCTATCCAAAATCATACAGGAGATCTCGGACCTTGATGGGTCCCGAGATGGCAGATTCAATGCGGTTGTACGGGAGTTTGAGAAGTGGTCTTCTTACGTTGGCGAGGTGAGACAAAACAGATCCCAGTTCACGAACGGAGACTCTACGACAGTTGGGAATGATTTGCAATTCATCGGTCCCTTGAGTGATGGATGGAGGAAAGATGTGGCTTCACTATCAGCGAAACTGGAACTGTTTCTCCGCGAATTGAGTTGTTTGGAAGTTACTCCTAGAGCTTTGGAAGATAGCGGTACTTCGGATTACGACGCTTCCGCGTTGGTTAGGGCCATTAGGGGACATAGGGCTTTAATACAATCGATGGTAGAAGAATTGGAAGTTATGGCAAAAACTGAGGTCGAAGTGTTGAAGATGGAGAGGTCTTGGGTCAAGGAAAACGTTGAATCTATCACAAGACATGGAAATTTGAACGATGGCCTTGAATTGACGATTCCAGCGTGGAAACAAATGTAGGGAAGAAATTGAATAGTTTATTTACAGGTAATACCCCGAGACAGCACACAAGTAACTTTGCAATGAAGATTCCACATTCCTTAATGCTTTAACCTCCTCCAGATTGGGTCTAGACTTGATCAAATGATATCATCTTGCCAAGAGAAGCACGTGCCACCAACAGGACGTCAGGATATTATGTAAGGTTATGAAGTGGGATTCAACAGCAACTTCACAATATTTATCAACCTCTTTCTATCTTGCTCTCTTTAGAAGGCAGATTGAAGCTGGGGAAGAAGTTGTACAGTATATCAATTCATCGCGAGATTGTCGTGGCCAGCCTCGCTTGGCATTGACTCAAAACCTACTGCGTAAGTTTGTCCCCCTCACTCTCTACTACTCGCCGAGAGAGTAACGAGACGTTCCAGTATTCATAGAAGGCAGTGGCGGGAGGTGGCGGTAAAGCTAAATGATTCGTTCCAAAGCAGGATTCGAATCACTGCTTCTCCATTCTTACTACTCACCAATGTCGACATAGATCGATCCACGTCCGGGTAACGGCGACTACTATAGTGCGCTTTAGTCCAAGGATTGCCCGGACAATATTTTGAGAAACGCATCAACTAAAGAGTTGTTTTCGGGCATCATCTTCGAATTTTGCCTTGTCCTTGTCCGTTTGTGAAGATGAAGTCAGTAATCTACGACCGCCTACTGCAGCGGGAGCTGGGGAATCGCGGGTCCTATGCTGGGATTCGCGGAATCTATGGCGATAGGGTTTGGGTTGATGATATGGATATAGTGAATGAGCTTGGTGGACATACCGGCTGTGTCAATGCTCTAAAGTACGTTTTTGAAATCTGTGGGCAACGGGGACCCAATATCATTGTAAAATTGCTGCTCGACTTGTATGACACTGGTTACTGACGATGATGATTGTCTCTTTCGATAGCTGGTCTACTTCCGGGAAGCTTCTCGCTTCGGGCTCGGACGACAAGCATATTAATATCTATTCATATCAACCAGAATCTACCACGTTGCCGTTCTTCCTTAACACCACAGTTCTCACTGGTCATTCAGCCAATATATTTTCTGTCAAATTCATGCCACACTCGAACGACCGGACGCTGGTATCATGTGCTGGGGATTCAGAGGTTCGCGTGTTTGATATCGAATACTCTGGACGGTCCGCAAATACCGCGGTATCGTCACCCCGAAGCCGGAGATTTAACAACTTCTTTAATGGAATGTGGTATCTTACAGACGGGAATACAAATTGCAGAGTTTACAAATCGCACGCAGATCGTGTTAAGCGCATAGTGACAGAGTCATCACCCTATTTGTTCCTTACCTGCTCTGAAGATGGAGAAATTCGCCAATGGGATTTACGACAGCCTTCTTCTGCCTACCCGTCTCCTCGGGGCGGGCAAGGGTTCATGGCGTATAGGCCAGGTTTACACCACGACGATTCTAATGTTCCACCGCCGCTAATCTCATACAAGAAGTACCATATCGATTTGAATACTATTTCCTGTTCTACAAGTCAGCCTCATTACATTGCTCTTGGCGGAGCCCACCTCCACTGCTTTCTGCACGACCGACGGATGATGGGAAGAGATTTGTTGGATGAGAGGGGACAAATGGGAAGCCCATCAGGTCTTTCCCCGCGTGATGACGAAGCCATGGGCCAGGCAACGAGATGTGTCCGAAGATTTGCTCCAAACGGCCAAAAGAAAATGAGGACCCGCGATAGCGGGCATATTACCGCCTGTAAAATCAGCAACGCCAATCCCAATGAGATGATAGTCAGTTGGTCTGGTGATCATATCTACAGTTTCGACTTGATTCGCAGTCCAGACGTCCGAGATGGAGCGGAAGATACGCAGTCAACTCAACAAGATAACTCGGGATTTGGGAGGGCGAAGAAAGATAAGAATCGAAAAAGGAAGCGTGCAAAGGCAACATCTCCAACGTCCTTAGCCAGTAGTGCTCGACATCAGTCACGGCTTAGATCTGAGGATGGGCAGGGAGGTGAGGAGATGTCCTTCAGGGTCAGATACGGGAACGGGCAATCTGAAGATATCCCACTCGATTCACTCCCGGGCGCGAGAGCTACCGATGTCCCGGAACAAGTGTTGGAGAGGGCTAGGGAATCCGTTTTGAACGAGGCGCAAAAACTCAGTCTCCGCATCGCAAAAGGTTTTGTTGAAATCCGGAAGTTGTTGTTCTCTGTGGAGGCTTCCACGAGAGATGCTGCAGCAGCCTCGCCAATCACTGAACCGACGCCCTATACGGCTTCGTTTACGTCAGTACTTGGGTATGCTGCAACTTATCTTCCAGAAATGGATGAAGTGATTAGGACTTGGAGGTACCCTCTTAGCCCTTCTCCCGATGACGTCCTCTTCCAGCAAGCATTGCGTAGGAATCGTGAATCGTCTAGGAGATTTGTACAAGCTTCAGGAACTCTTGCAAGGGTGCTAGGAGGGCGACTACAAACTGCAGCCGGTGGTGAAAGCCCACAGTTGTCATTGTTTCGGCACATTGTACCCGCCCCTTCTGAGGATGGCATCATTGACCCTTCATCACAATTTGGATATGATTTCCTGAAAGCTATTCTATTGTGGCTTGATGGGGGCCGACAGGCGGTGGTGGATGGTTTCAAGCGAAATGGCATTAGCCGGCGTGATGCCGGCAGGTTCCCAATTCTAGATACTGCTGGGGACGAGGCTATTGAGGACATTCTGATTCCATACTTACGGGAGCTTGCCGGAACTGAGGCCATAGTCAACGTTGATGCTTCGAGATTCGAACACGATGAGTCTCGCGTCTTGTTCGGTTGCCAAGCCGATGCTGTCGAGGCATTTGGGAAAGCCATTAAAATTCCATTGCAGGACCTCGGTGACTCGGCTGCCGACCGTGAAACCGGAGCTCTCTCACAAACGGAGTCGATCCGAGCTCTCGATAGGAACGCTGCGATCAGATTCTGGGGTATGAAAGTTGGAAGAGGTATTTTAATGGAAGTCGGTGAAGGTGTCAATTTTGAATTTGTGAATCGCGCCTTTGGTGGCTTAAGGACCGTCATCGAGGAAGATGAGGATGAGGATGATGGCCGGGAAAGGCTACAAGAGGATATAGATCCGGAGGAAAACGAAGAACCCATTTCGGAAGTCCGATTAATAACAAGCCAGCCATCTCACCAACGACAACGCCACAGCACGGGCGAACAAAGCGCAGAGCCGCATGAGGAGGCTGAAAGCATGACAGGAAGGTCGATCGAACGATCGGAACCTCGAAGCGGCCTTGGGACTGGTGATGAAGATGAGGACGAAGATGACGAAGATGACGAAGATTTTGACAATGAGGACGAGGATGAGGAAGATGACGACGAGGGAGAGGACGAGGAAGAGGATGACACCAGTGATGAAAGTGATGAAGAAGGGCGAGTTTTCGTCCGGCAGTCATCTGGTGGCCGACGACGAGAAGTGGAGAGTCACGTTCCGTGTTCCTCGCATCTGAATGTTTATCGAGGGCATTGCAATGTCAAAACGGTCAAGGATGTGAACTATTTTGGATTGAATGATGAGTATGTTGTTAGTGGCAGCGATTGCGGAAATGTATTTATTTGGGACCGAAAGACATCGGATTTGGTCAATATTCTTTCAGGCGACAGTGATGTCGTAAATGTTGTGCAAGGTGACCATTTTCACGTCTGCCCTATAGAGTTTAGATACTGATTCGATCTAGGTCACCCCTATGAACCAGCTCTGGCCGTATCCGGTATCGATAACACGATAAAAGTATTTTCCCCGGACGCTCGAGCACAGCACGATGCTAAAGTTGGTATCAATATCGCCGATCCCGATGCTCAAGCTAATATCGTTGCTGGGAATCCACCTGGAGGCAACCGAACCGAGCGCAACGCACTTGGCCTTAGAAGTCGGAAGCGCATGCAAGATAGTTACCAAATCATGAGCCAAAACGATGTGAACCGGCAGGGTGGAATGAACGAAGCTTTCATTACGGTACGTCTGCTACACATTCTGGCTGCCCGCAGAACGGAGGTGTCGTTTTCCGAGTGGGCCTCGTGGTTTTGAATATTGGCTGCGGGGACCCATGACTTGTCTTTATTTCGAGATGCAAACCTTGCCGTCCCTTTCTTGTTTCATTCTCTGTTTCCTAATACTCATGGTCATGGGAATTTCTAGAGAAGCATGCTGGCACGATTAGCCGCTTCCTTAAGGGAAAGACAAGCCATCAGAGTAGGATTCAACACTACAGAGGGGGGAGAAGGAGGAACTATTATCTTGGACGAAAACTGTACTGTGAGTCACGCAAATGCCGGCAGGATTTTTGGTTTGTTGCCTACGGAAACTAATCCTCCTGTCTAGGTGATGTAAATTTGGCATGTAAGCATTCAATGTTCGCAGAAGCTTTAGGCCTAGGTTTGGGAACACTTTTTTTATTTGATTTGGACTTTATCGCCAGTCATGGATCGCATGATAGCCTGATCGATTTCGGCCACCTATCGTGATATATTCGTTCTAATGTTTCGCATGCATCCTCTCTCTTGGGCGTTTCCATATCCTAGCCATCCATTGTCCCGTATCACATAGGACCTTATTCCTATGGCGCCAAGTGCTTTTAGCAATTTCCCACTTCGAGGCTAGCATAGCATAGATTGCAAGTCTCCTAATCGCAAGAGTAATATGCGATATCCAGACAATAAGTGACGGTAAGGTCTCGACATGATTAAAGGAAGAAACCTGTTTGTTTCCTGGAACTTATATGACTCTTGAGCAATGGGTGAACAATCTAGATACATCCCGGGGGCTTGTCATATCCCTAGTAAAGAACAGCAGGCCAGGTGCATGCTGCCAGTTTTGCTGTCTCGTTTGCCCGAATGCCCCTGAGCCGTCATGGTCACGTGATATGCGGATGGCGAAAAAATTCCGACGGGCGGCAACATGCCCCTCGCTGTGAAGAGACTGCGCTGCCGGAGTTCTTCTGCAATGCTGAACGGCAGCCCGGAGAGTGTGGAGCGGCGCTGAGGGCGAAAGTTGACCCAAAAAAAAGCGTGTGCTTTCGCTTTATTTATTTTTCTATATTTTACCTCCATTTTTTTCGTGGTGACCTCTCTGGAAGATACATTAGAAGGGAAACTTGTCGCTCTGTTCAAGCTTGCGGGTGTGGTTCTACCAGAAAACGATTGTGGTTCCAAAATGGAGTACGGAATCCCTTTGAACCCTCTCTTACTTTGCTATACATGCACCGTCTTTTGCAAAGTTCTTGATATTTCATTCCGTCAGCTAATTTTAGCAGGGATATGTTTCACCTATTTGGCAAGACGGGGCTGAGACCTGACGAGACAGAATGGGCTATGCCTAGCTCTGCAGCGCACGAAGGATATCTCGCGTTGCGTGAGCACGTTACCAAAATGATATTCGAGGAGCCGCATGACCCGAGTGCGTATGTGGAGCGCAGCAAAATTTACCTTCAACTTGGATTTGCAGATCTTGCCGCTGCTGACGCGTACCGTGCTCTCGCTCTATACGAGACTATCAT
Organism: Amauroascus verrucosus; assembly: GCA_001430935.1. Taxonomy (NCBI): domain Eukaryota; kingdom Fungi; phylum Ascomycota; class Eurotiomycetes; order Onygenales; family Onygenaceae; genus Amauroascus; species Amauroascus verrucosus. The sequence goes on from LJPJ01000294.1 coordinate 800,226, forward strand.
TGAGCCAAATGATGACTTTGTTGCCCGGAAAAGAACTAGGCGCAGGCCATCATTTGATCAAGCTACGAGTGGGACAGAGCATTCTGAGTCGAATAGCGATTCGAGCGGTAGCGGCACTGAAGAGGATGAGAATGCCGAGCATTACACGATGGATGACTATGAAATAGGGATTGATCTCGTCTTTACGCTCCTAGTCAGCAGCCTTATGCATTGCGGATGCCTGAGGGATGCGTATGATTTTTGTGTACAGGGGTTAAAACATCCTTATGGAGCGATGAGGGATTGCAGGAACAAAATTTTGGCGGATATGCTAGAAAAAATCACCCGTTCCTTTGGTGGTGGTAATTGCAATCCTGCTATCTTGCCAGCACAAGGATATGCAAGGAGAGTGGTGTATCCATGGAACACTCATGAACCAAATCGGAACTCCCCTGACATTGTGAAATTGTTGAATGAAAGACTGCATAAGGTGGCTCCAAAGTGTGAGGTCCGAACTGTAGGGCTACCAGTGTTGCATGGTTTGGAGGCTAGTGATAAACGTGCCCTAGTTTCCGAGGAGAAGAAGGAGATATCACTTCAGTTAGGGCTTTTCGCGACGGAAGATATCGCCCCTGGTGAAACCTTATTACATGAATCGTCCATGCTAACTGCCACAAATCGGTTGCATGACGACCTGTGTGATGCATGCAATAGTCCACTGCCAGAACTCGGCTCTGCTAACCCACCAGTCGCTTGTGAGAATTGTGATGATACCGTTTTCTGCGGCGAAAAATGTTACAACGTTGCACTTAAATCCTATCATGGCGCGATATGTGGAATGGAAGCTCTGGCATCAATTGGAAGAGATATCCAGGACCCAAAGGACAAAGCGGATTATTTATATCTCCTATTGGTTGCTCGCGCGTTGGCCATGGCAGAAACACAAGGCCTACATCCTCTAGATCTGCCGGAGGTGAAATACATTTGGGGAGATTTTCACGAAATTGAACAGGACTATCGTCCCCTAACTGCCCGAGAACTCATGACTGGCAAGGGTCTTGAACGATCGGCCACCCTCCCATTCTCGTTTCAATTGAATATACTTCAACCACACCGTATTATCGAGGCCATGGACCTCAGTCCATTTAGCGTACTAAACACCTGCGATACCTGGGTCATAAACACTCTCTACGCCAAATTTCGTGGTACGGCATCCGGTCGTTTATCCACGTGGGACGGCGGACCTGAAGTGTGTGCAGTCCACCCGCTCTGGTGCTTGGCAAATCATAGTTGTGATCCAAACGTGCGCTGGGAATGGGGAGGGGAGATTACGTTTGTGGCTAGGGGTGACGGTGAGAGAGTGCAGTGGGGCAGCGAGGAGGAGAGAAACCGAAGGAATAAGGATAGGAGCAGTATGGTTGCCATTAAGAAAGATGAGGAGGTCCTGAACCATTATTGTGATCCCAGACTAACAGTGTCTAAGAGGAGAGAGTGGGCTATGGGAGCACTGGGAGGACCTTGTCAATGCGCAAGATGCGTCTGGGAAGATTTCCAGCCTTGATTGGTGTTTGTCTCTAGTATATATTCGATACCCTGGACGCCTTTTTATGATAAACCAAGATCGCAACGCTGAACGAGATTCAAAAAGAAGCATCAATGACGGATAGTATCAACATTATTTCTTCATCACATCATTAATCATGATAATGTACATCAGTCATAAACCTCCTAAATAGCCTGGAAAGCTGTGAGAAGGATAAATGAATGAAATTCAATCATTTTTAACATTTGATAGATCTAATTCCATTCGTGCCATTTATTTTCAAGGTTATTTAGCATGCTGGACGAGCTGTTCATATAAATCGTCAGGAATCTTCCTCACAATAAGAACTGCCAGGGCAATAATCTCTTTCGCGTCGAGTGAAGGAAACGACCGAAGTGACTTGTTGGGACTAGAGCAAAATTCAGCAGCGGGGCATATTGATTACAGTTCACTACTTACCTCGAACTTGCCAATAGAGTATCCCGCATCCGAATTAGCTGAGCGACGATACACAAAATGTTCAAGTGCGGGCCATAAGCAAAGAGAAAATCCCACAGATGCAGAACTTCGGGCAGAGGTGGCGTGCATGCGCACAATGTAAGCACTGACGGAAACGCATACAGCTCGGCGTGCATCCCCTTGCTAAATAGGTGATTGGCCAATTTAGGTTCGACAACCTCCAGGCATTGATCTACTAATTTTAGACCCTTGTGAACTCCGTCCATGGCGCCGCGGATGTACCCCGGGCACTCTTGGGTGATGAAATGGTGGAATAGGGCGAAGGCTTCGACTTCACTTCGGGAAGCATAAAGGAAAGGAGCACAGAGGACGTTCATGCCCTGGACATATATTGCTGAGTCTGCCGTGTTTGTTTTGCTGGATTGCTGGTGCGGAGGGTGTTCTGGAATTGGCGAAGGGAGTGTGTCTGCGGATAATTTGCTCGAATGCCGAGCAATATTATTGGATGTGGTCGAGGGCGGTGGCTCTACGATCGAAGCTCCTTCTTTTACTTTTGAGTCGTGGATTTTCCAAGCTACCGCGTTGAGAAGTCGGATTAGACTAGCTTCTGTAACACGCCGTTTGAACAGAGGATCTGTAGCGAGTGTTCGGAAAGTGTCATTACGGATTTTAGTGTAGGCGGGTGATCGACCGCGGTGAACGAGAGAAAGGTATTCATCGGTCGGAAGAGGAGAAATATTAAGCAGAGCTAGCCAAACGTATATGCGATGAGGTGACTATGCCCATTTTAAGTCAGCTCTCCAGAAATAAACAAACTCCTAGGAAGAAAACTTCGTACCATGCCGTCTCCATCTGCATCCACTCTACTAGACAAAATAAGATATCTTAACTCATCTAATCCGGCAACAAGGTCATTGCTGGGAGGCCCGTCTCTCAGCAATAATTCAAGCCCAGAACGCTTTCCTGGAAAGCCCATTGATCCCGATTTTCTAGTTGACGAACGAGGCTTGTGCGCTAAGTTCCTCGCGGTCGTGGGACTTGTAACATCGCTGTTGGACCGGTGACGGCCATGTGCGGGGCCTGGTGTAGTATTAATTTGGGCGTTATTATTCTGGCCTCCAATTTGCTCAGGTTTGTCCTTTGGATTGAACGTGCGATGGGACTGCTGTCGCGATTGATTCGAAAGGGACTGTGCCTTTGTCGATAAGTTCTGGTGTGATTGGAACCTTCGAAGGGTGCGCACTGGTTGCGGCGTCGAAGCATTTGGCAACGGTGGGAGATGGAACTGAGACTGTGGCTTCGAAGCCATTGCGGGCAATGCGGGAGTCAGATAGAGACCGAAAAGAAGGTCTTCATACTATGCTCTCTGAGCCGTTGATCGGATACTCTCGACAAGGACGCGTCTTTAGGCAAGTAGGGGCTTCAACCGCTTAGGTTAACTGCCAGTGTGCACACCTCCGGGTACCACGCGTCGTAGGAATCCCTTTGCTCATCCAGCTGCTGATAGAGGCGGTGGTGATCATGTGACCGCGGCGATAACGGGCTAACTACGGCTTATCGTTGGCGAAAAGGAGAAAGTCGAGCATTCTACGAAGGATAGCAAAATTCAGAAGCGATGCCATGTCATTACAAAGTCGTCATTAAAAACCAGTACATATTAAAAAAACCATTACTCTTGGCCTAAACTCCTGCAACCCAACCAAAACAAGACGCTTCAGGTATGCGCCACGGAGTTCTTTGTTCCCTGGCTCGAACCAGTGATATTTGCGACGAACTCCTGGTACCGAAACACTTCTCCGCGATGCCTTGATGCGTTGAGATTGGCTTGTTTTCCTCCTTTAGTACCAAAGGCTCTCCTGCTAGTAAAACCGAAAACGACTTCATCAATTTCCTTTTCCGTTATCCTTCCTTCGTCGCCTTCCGGAAGGGTGTGGAGCAAAGCATCCCGAAGTTCAGCAAGGTCTATCTGTCCATTGTCATCCTCGTCGAAAGCCGCGAACGCATTAAGGAGTTCTTGAGGGTCGGATAAAGGTGTAAGTAATGATGCAATTGTGTTCAAATACGTAGGGAGGTTTATAGCCTCTGAAGTCCCTGGTGGGAAAAATGCTGCAGTCGCAGAAGTGGACGAATCCCGGCCTGCCACAAAAGGAATGTTAGGTACATGAATTAGAATGGGATCGTTTTGCAAAGGGCTTACCTAGGTTGTTCAAGATATTGGCCACATCTTCTTTATTTACTTGCCCATCGCTATCTCGATCTAGAACTTGAAATGCCTCTCGCATCTCTCGCAACTGTGCTGGCGGCAACCGGGCCAATACTTCACTATTCACCGTCTGATCGTCGCGTGGCTTGGGACTCATGTTGCCAGAGAAATGTGTTTGTTGAACACTAGTTCCTCTTGTAGGGGATGACTGGAGGTTTCTAAACCTTGCTGTTGATGGCATGCTATTGCCATTAGTGAATACATCCTCTTCCTCGACCGTTACTGGGTTTATCTTGTTGGGGGATTGGCTAGGCGTCGTCGGCTTGTTGCCAGGACTTGCCGGTGCGTTTGCGCATATGGTAGTCGGGGATGATACGGCAGACTGGCGTCTAAAGGGAGATGATCTCGGCGAACCAAAAGATAGTGGTGACGGTTTATATGGAGTCGTGTTAGGGGTCACCTTAGACAGCTAGTCAATCCATGCTTGACTATAAATTGGTAAGGAAGTTACAAACCATGTTGATTCAGCAATACTGCGGTATATAGAGGACTTAGGGCTATGCTAGAAACTTTTTAAGGATAAGGATTTTTCTCTGGACTTATTTGATGATCCTGTAATTTGTTCTGAAGCTATATAGCATGTTTTTTGATGGCTTCAAGACCAGACGTTACCCAAATAGGCAAAAGCAAAACAGACGTACTATTGTTAATCCGACCCCGGCCCCCCGGGGGCGGAAACCCGGAATTAAGGATATTCCGGCCCCAGCAATAAGTTCCATCTTGATGGTCCGTGCGCAGTTTTGTCTCGCCGGCGGCAACTCGAGCGATGACCAGCATGGCTCCATCCTGCCATTGCGGAGAAGCAGTGGGAGTCTTGTGCGGTCCGCTGAGAGAGCTGCGGCGATGAATTTGCTTAATTAATTACTTTAGTCCTTTAATTGACATTTCAATTCCCCAACAAACTCGCAAACGTCCTCCGCTTTGGGTGGGGGAGCTGCACTGTGGGATACTTAATTGCCCCTGAGGTTTGGAAATTGCATTAATTAACCTCACCGGGAAGATTGAGAGCTAATAAAAAAACCCAGCTTTTATTGTCTTATTCTCAATTCTCTCTTTGAAAATGTCTGTCTCTTTAGCCCATCGGCCGTCAGGGAATGGTTCTCTTCGCGAAAAGCGCCGTTCGGTTTCATCGTTTCCCGCCTCGGTCCCGTCTTCGAGCCCACATTTTGAAAGTCCCCGGAAACTGCGCTCCCAGACATCTCTTAGTCGGAGATCCCCAGTCAGCTCGCAGGACTCTGCGAGACCGCGCTCTGTGCTATCATACAGCAGCTTTCAGAAAGGAAAGCGGAGATACAAGTCTCAGTATCCAGCAGATACACCAGAGCTTCATGTCGAATATATTCTCGTTGCTTCTTTCCACGTAGATCGTGGGCCGATCATGGAACATCAATATCCGACCGCAATTAGTGGCGACGAGCATATGTTAGCAGAGCTAATGTTGCCAGACCAAACGCACGTTCGGAGCCAAGACTGGACAATTTTTTTCCTACATAGGGACGCCGGGTCGGAGGATGAGAACGAATACGGGGATGATTCTCAGGGCCAAGCGGATAAAACATCAAATGAGACCAATGAGACTTGTGAGGATGGTCAAGATGGCAATGGTCAAGAGAATGATGAGGTGTCCACCGACGGAGATGATGATGATGATGATGAATACGACGAAGATTATGGTGACGGCCCACCGTTAATGTATGTTTTGAATCTTGTCAATACGAAGCAAGACAACTCTGTAAAACGGTAGGTATCTAAATTCTCCTTTTCCTTTGCCATTGCTCTGATCTAACATTCCTCTAGGGGAGCTGTTGTGAAGGCCATGGCAATCTGTACCCGACATTCTTTTTTACATATATATAAGGTGGGTGATAATTTTATAGCTTCTTTACTTACATCCTTATGATCCCGATTTGTTCTAATACCGCTATAGCCGCTTCTCTTACTGGCATTGGAAGATTACTTTAAATCGCCCTATCCAGAGACTTTGGCCGCACTTTACGACTCCCTGAATGCAATGGACCTTTCGCTTATGCCTCGACTTTCGTACCTCGAGCGACACATTCTCCAAGCCACTGATGTCAAGGATATGTTCATTGAGAAATTCGAACGAATGACCAAACAACGCTTAACCGACGACCGAGCTGCCTATGAACTCGCAGGTGGTGACCCAAACTCCTTCACCCTACCAAAATACTCCCTTCCACGGGATACCCACGAGTTCGAATCTAAAATAATTTATAACGAAATTGCTATTCCAGTCAAAGTTCCCACGGCAGTCTCGCCAGAGACCGTTGGCGACTTTTCTTTGATTAAATTAATCCAAACATTTTCCGTTCCACATTCTTCCTCTCCTCAGGCCTTTCCCCTTCATCCCCACCTAACTACAAGTGGGCCATTCACTCACCCCATTATTATCCTAGTTAATGCTTTGCTTACCCAAAAGCGAGTAATCTTTCTGGGTCACAATCGTCCATCCGGAGAAGTTGCTGAAGCAGTCCTGGCAGCTTGTGCGCTCGCATCCGGGGGAATTCTTCGAGGTTTTACTCGCCATGCCTTTCCTTACACTGACTTGACGAAGATCGACGAGTTACTTAAAGTGCCTGGGTTTGTAGCAGGCGTTACCAACCCAGCGTTCGGCAACCACCACGAATGGTGGGATCTGCTATGCGACCTTCCCAGTGGCCGTATGAAGATTAGTAGTCGTATTGAAACAGCTCCTGTGACAGAAGGCACACAATTCTTTCAACAGCATGCTCCCTTGACAACTTCCTCCATCCTTGGAGGAAGCAGCTCCTCTTCTTCTGATGCTACAGGTGACAACAACTTCATGGAGGATATTACTCGAAGTATTGCGTCACGACATGGGGAGGGCGCGATTCGAGCTAAGTGGAGAGCGTATATTACGAAATTTACAAGGATTTCTGCGACGTTTGAGGAGGCTGTGTATGGTGCAACTGCTTTATACGTTATGGGCCCGGGAGAGGATGCTTCTGAGGTCCAGTCTCCTCTCCAGGAAACCCAACCCGACCTGTCATCTCTCCGTGGTCACGGGTATGTCTGGCCTGATGAAAACACCAAGCAACGTGAACTTGCTGCTTGGGTAAACCGGATTGAGGGCTGGAGAAACACACGGTCCTACTACTACTTCATTCAGGACACTGCCTCGTTATATCCACTCAGCAAACCGGTCAGAAGCCTTGATCTGCATCATCATCATGACAAGCTACGATCCCTCAAACTGAGCTCCATGGAATCCGGGGCAATATATTTAGCATTCGCGAACGCCATTCAGGACTATAATTCAATCTGTCAGTTGATATCTATCACACCGGAAAGTCAAGCCGGTTTATTCTATATTTCTCTCGGGCTGTTTCACCCTGACGCGGTTGTTCGAACTGCCACTCTGGGATTGCTGGAACGAATAGCCGATCACGAAGCGGGACGACATCTTTGGGCTCAATTGAGCAGGTTCACCAAGGTAGCTTACTTTCGGATGAAACGAGATAAAGATGGAGATCGTGATGGTGCAGATCTTCAATCGGCTGATTCATCTGTCCAAAAGCGCTTCCAAAGTAGCCACGAATTCAAAGCTCGCAGAAGTTAAAGCGAGGCAGGCATTTCTCCTCAAACTTTGAGGCCCAGCTGGCCTTTCTCCATATCCTGTCTATGTGTTTCGTGTCATTCTACATATGATTAGCTCCCGTTACGGGTTCTGACTGATGATTTATGCTGACATATTTATAACGGTATTATGCAAAACTCACTCTGGGCTTTGGGTTCTTTAGGGGGATGTTCGCTTAGCTACTATACCCATTAGCATTACATTTGCATTTAGTAAAACTCTTGCGCCTTACTGCATTCACTCGTTAGACTTTATTTCTGTGAGTAGTCTGCATGCTTGCCATTGACTTATTAGCGCCGAGTTTGATCAGATGGAGCTCTCGATACCAGGCGAAGGAACTTCTCTTTTGTTTTCTCTTTCGTATTATTTAGGTCGAGACTCTTTCGCTCACGGGCCGATTATTCTACTTAAGAATACAAGTCGGTATATCCAATGTAGCATTTTCTCGCCATGCTTCGTAAAAGTATTCCTAAATTTTAGGGACATGTTAGTCGTATCGTGAACGAAAAATAAATGGAAAAAGTACATTTGAGGCTAAATAGTAAATGTCTACTCAACTAAGCAAGTACTTTGCAATAAATTATATGGGAGCATAGACAGATGGTCAGATAGAAAACTGGCGTTGCCATTGTTCAAGCACCCTGTTCAACCCGATACAGCAAATAAAGAAGGAAAATGGAAGATAAGAAATTAAAAAAAGGAATAGATATTATACATGAAAAGCACAAAAATAGAGATACTCCCCCCACCCCAACTCCATGGCTATGAATTTTTTTTCAAGCGCGGGTAGCGAAATCGCTTGGGTATATTAGTACAACAACCAAGCGGAAAAAGAAGAATTAAAAAAAAAAAAAAGAAAAAAAGAAGTTTATTCATGAAACATTGTCAAAGGGACGGACAAGGACAGGGGAAAAAATGTAGGACACGGTCTCTCTCTCTGTCTGTGTGTGTGTGTGTGCGCGTGTGTGTCATGCAAAGTGATTGAAAAATATGTATATTGATGCAATTAGTGGAAGGGCTAGGTATGATATTATGCCCGAAGGAAGAGATGAAACAGCGGCAGCTGTTTGTACGCGTTCGGAGACGAAACCTGGACCACAGCCGATATTTATCTGTTGGGCAGCGGGCTTATATGTCAGGGAAAGCGGCTGTTCTTTCAATCCTGCGCCTTTGGAGTATGTCTGCATTGTCCCTTGTAGACATTTATTGCATTGTGGAAGTGAGGCGCCAGGTAATGGTGTGCCCAGAGCGATGTGGTAGACAAAAGTATTACCTACGGTGTCTTCGGAGGCCAGTGCGTCTGCGAAGCAATAGCTTCCGGTCTCCGGGTTCTTCTGGCACGTGGCGTCGTGGACGAATTTGTAAGCCACGAAACCGTTGCGCGCGTCGGCAACGAGTTTGTTTTCTGCGGCCAGATCTTTATCACAGGCCTTTTTGGAGACGATTTCTCTGCCGAGTCGGGAGAGTATCTCGGTGCATTTTTCGGCATCCACGGAACATGATGCGTCGAGGGCGCGGGTGATTGAAACGAATGATTTGGCGGCGTTGAACCAGGATGTGGAGCTGCTGAGAAGGAGGGAGACGGGGTGGCAGTCCTGGAAGGTGGAATTGCTAAGGAAATCTTTGAAAAATTGTGTGCAGGACTCCGTGGAGAAAGAGTTGCTGCCGATGTTTGTGTCGAATGCTGAGGGTAGGGGTCCGACGGGGCCTGTGGGACTGGCCCTGACGATGCCGGTGCCACTTTCTGAGCCGGTGGCGCGAATGATGGATGGTAGAGACGTTGGCGGGGAGGAGGAGGAGGAAGAAGAAGAAGAAGAAGAGGAATAAGAGGAAGATGTCAAGGGTGATTTGGAAGACGAAGAGGCTGGCGATGATCGAGCTGAAGATTCGGAGTCGGAGTCATCATCGCTTTCGGATCGTTTTCTTAGATGGTGGAAAAGGAGATCGGCGTTGATCGGCGGTGTCAAAGGCGGACGAGGCGTGAGCTCCGGCGACATGTTGATAGGGTCATCTTTATGTGCTGAAGTAGTTGATAGCAGGCTGAGGGTTAAGACAAGAATGAGAGGGAGAGAAAAAGCAAGAAGCCGGAATGGCGCACGGCCGGTAGTTGCGTAGACATGCTGCTGCTGTTGCCCCATAGCGGGGATCCACCGAAATGGTGCTTGGTGATGGGGATGAGGATATAGCGATCGTGGTGACGGGAGGATGAAACGAGCCGATGTTAGGAGCGGACGGCTCTTATCTCTTCTGGTCTAGGACGAGCCGGACGGTGGTCAAGGTGACTTTCATCTCAGTGCTGGTGAAGAAGCTTTGTTGGCTGCAGCGGATCGATCGATGAAACACACATGGAGGGTACAGGTAAAGGTAAGTTTCACGATGTTACGGCCCGGCGCAAACAAGGGTAAGAGGAACAGCTGTTTTTATCGGGAGCAAAAGAGAGACAGAAAGAAAGACAGAAAGAGAGAGGGAGAGGGAGAGGGAGAGGGAGAGAGAAGCATCGGGCGATGCGAGGTGGTTTTGTATAGCCTAGTTGAGTGTCTGGGATGGGGTTGATTCACTTTGGATGTAACAGAGTGACTCGGAGATCCGCAGCAGGAGTGAGTGATTCTTCTTTCGTTCTGTAAATCTAGTCAGGGGTCTCTCTCTCTCTAGTCGAATTAACTTAACTGACTAGTTGGCCTCGTGGAAAACTAACAAACTAGTATTCAACTAAACTAGTTCTACCACGATGTCTGTTGCTGCGAGGAATCCGCTAAACGAGTTCAATAGTGCGCTACTAGCAGACGCCCATGGCTTTGCTGGCCAGAACAATCCAAATGCATCTCGCCGTCGCCAAAGCCTTGCAGCCAACCAACCAACCAACCATCCCATCCTATCCCGGCCCCCAAATCTGCCATCATTCCCAATAAACAACCCTGGCTTGTCATCGCGTTCAAAGACAAGACACCCCTCGCCACTGCATGCAACGAATATAAAGTGAATGCCAGGGTCCTTTGCACAGTGACATCGCATATATCTCCCAAGCCAAGGCTGTCACTGCTTGTGTGTTGCTCTGTAGGAAACAGGGAGAGTTGTTCGTGTGTTGGTTGACTTGGCAAGGGAGCTCAGCTGGTCGTTGAATTCCTGCTTCCGATTTGAAGGTGCCATCCGAATCCCAATCTTAAGCCATGACTAACTACTCGAACCAACTCAACGATGCTCGATGCTCACGAAAGAAGAAGAGGGAAAAAAGAAAAGAAAATAAAATAAAATAAACCTCCCGACCAGGGGAACATTCCATAAAGACCGGCCAGCGCCTGTGTGGCGCCAAAAAAAGGCATAACAACCTAACCAATTCATTCGATACGAAATGCAGATATTCCTCCTCCTCAACAGCCCCAGATCAATTGTTCAGCTCTCTAGTTAACTATATAAACACCAGTCTCCTTTGAAATCGTCAAAACCCCTCTCCTTTGCCGGGTTCTCTTCTGCCATATTTTGTCCTCAAGAACTATTATGCGGATTGATTCCAAGAGGGGCTTTTGCGCGCCTCACAAGGATCGATGCAACCGTCTCTACATGTGTATGCGTCAGGAATAAGCAAAAACACCTCAACAAATCAATAACGGCCTTTTCCTTTTTTTTTTAAACTCGGCCTTTTCCACTGCCATCAATCCGCCTGTCGCTTTGTGTCACCAGCCGTCCGCAGTTGGAAGAAACGCCCTGCGGAAGCCTCGTGGAAGGTCTGTAGAACATTCTGTGACCCGTTGAATCGCGCGAACTTGAGACTGGCTCCCTTATCACCTCGGAATAAACACATGGGGCTTTTTTTGAACAACTCCCCGTGTACCCTAGTCCCAGGCATAGAGATTATCTATGTGTGCATCGCTTGCGGAAACCCCTGGCAATTGCAAGGAAGCGCTGCGTTAATTATCGGCCCCCTGCAATTCCGCATTTCTTGCACAGGGAAGTCGGTTATCTGTGTATAATTATTTCAACCAGGACTAGCCGTCCAGATTTCTAAAGGGCGTCCATCTGACGCTTTGACCCTCGGCTTTTTTTTTTTTTAACGCTGCTAAGGTGTGTTGGTTATGAATGCATCGCAGATCGGAGGTTTTCCCACTTGCATCCTGTCGAACCTGTCCCATTAGCACTTTTTCGAACTGGTATCTATTGTTCGAATAAGTGTCTGTTTTTGCACTTCTTTATCTCCTAACAGTATCTAATATTTCCCTTGAACCCTTGGTCTAACATGCTTCTTCCTTCCAAGCAGCTCGGAGCCACCGGCATGATACCTCTTGGGATGCCTCAATGCTCAAAATAACCTATCTTATATATCAATTCATTTCAATGCAACAATGGAGCCGGCCTATTTTTCCTACACATCTCACCCCTCCAAACACGATTAACACCCATGCATTCGTTATTGCCTTCAACAGCTGCAGTGCATCGGGACACTCTTATCAAACTGCAACCAGTCGACTTCTTAATGTCTAAGCCAGCCCAGCATTTGGAAATACGAAGCATGTTTTTGTATTGGAAGCAATGGAAGGTTTTTATCGCAAACTCGCGCCCCATGCGCACGGCCTGGCAGTCCGATAACCTCGCTCTCAAAGATATGGTCTTGCATTGAGTGAGAGCTCCGAATGTCGTTGCGCTGGTTTATTTAAAAAGCATTTGGTCTGAACTTCCTCCTTTTTTCCCCCCGCTTCTTCTTTACGACGTGTCCGTCGTTTTACGCTTTGTAACCAGCTCGTTTATAGCAATCTGAACTCCTTCTGGGACCACTTTCCATTCAATCTCATGTACCTTCTTCTCAAACACCTGAAAGTTCTCATCAACGCCTTTGATGAACGGTATCTCTCTGACTAACAGGGGTGTGCCCATGTCGACTTCAGCAATAACCTTGTGGATCATTACTCCGGTTCTATCGATCTTCCCTTCCAGCCACGCTGCGTGTGCACGTTCAATCGCATGCTAGATACGAAAGAAAAAAAAAACAACAAGCTCAGTAAACCCAAGAGAGAAAGCGGGATAGACATTCCAACTCACTGCTCCATTAAACTGCCCAGGCAATGCCGGATGTAAATTAATAATCCCCACCCCAGCCTTCTCCAGCGGATCCAAAAATGTCTTCGACAAGATGTGAAGGAAGCCCAAACACACCACCAACTCCGGTCCATCCGCCAGCACTAATCTCGCCAATTCGGCATCATACTCTTCTCGCGCATCGCGAATCCCATCGTCCGTCGGCGGATGTGCTCGCTTGTATGGTAGTAGGTTGTGGTAGAGCGTTGGGATCCCAGCACGTCTGGCGCGTTCGAGGCCGAATGCATCTTTTCTGTTAGATATCACTCGGATGATTGTTGCGGGTAATTTCTTGGCTTCGATGCTGTCAAGAACGGCTTGGAGATTCGTGCCGTTGCCGGAGATAAGGACTGTGAGGCGCGCGGGGCTGTCCATTTTCTTTTCTTTTTTTCCTTTTTTTTTTCTCGTTGGCCTGCTATTTCTTTCTCTGTGCTTCTTTGCGCTCGCGTGTGGTACACGCTCTAAGGACACCGTTGGACTTGAATCGGAATTGGGAGAAATAATTGGCACCTAGTACTCCCCATAGATCGTGGTTTTTTTTCGTGTTGTTCGCTTCGGACCCTCCATGAGGTGATACCCCTCCCTTCACATGACCCGCAACCATGGAATTTAGTCCCTGCTTAGCAAGATAAGCTTCTCAAGAACGGACCATTTTCCTTTAGAAGATCAAGACCTTAAAGCATTCATTATATCACAAAATAATTATAGAATTTTCTATATAAACAGCTAATATTTGTAGCTTATTAAATGTAATAATGATCTCAGGAGTTGCTGACTCCATGGACCAAGAGAACAAACAGAGGAAGATAGCTCCCCGGGGCTGGAAACCCATCGTTACCAAGCTAGTCGAACCAGATTGAGCATGTCTACTTGACGCATGAAGACCTTGACTTTCTGGGGATCAAGCTCTCCAACCTTGGCCTAGAAGATGACAAATGGATCGTGCTTTTTCCAGCCGATGTCCATGGACGAGTACCAGAAGATACCAAAATATTATCCGGATTTCGAATGCCGGTCTGACTACACCGATTCCCCATTTCATATGAGGATGCACTTGGAGAGCGTCATTGTCGAGAATTCTCTCTTTCGTGGCGAGGAGATGGTGGCCTCTAAGTACAACAAGTGGTGTAGAGCGAGGTATTAACTCCTCGCGGTACAAGATCTTTATTTGTGCAATAAGGCTGACTGATGGTGCTACTTACTACGTGCTGCAGTCCCAACGAGCATATACTTACAACTGCCCAGTACGAGTTCCAATACCCAGGTTCCACCGTCTTTTATGAGTGGAGATTGCTACGATCATTTGGTTTAAAGCCAGAGGTCCGGAAGAGATTACCGTATTGTCCGCGTCAATTTGTGGTAACTTCTCACGGACTGCAGGCAACAAAGGACACTGAAGGCAAGCTCACACACAGTGAAGCTCTCCCACTTGTCAATCTCATCCAGGCTCAGTTATGCCACGAAGCCTTTTATGCCACGAAGCCTTGCGACATAATAATACGGTCTTTCCAGTATGCTTTGCCATTTCTCCCTAACATCCATTCACCTGGGTATCATTTCCTTCATGAAAATTTCAGCTTGACATGGCGTCATTCATTGGCCCTAAACTACGATTCATTGAAGCTTATTCTGATGGCAGCAAGCACCTGTACATCTATATGAGCAAGCTGATTGATCACTCCGAGTTCAACCAGGCACTTAACACTCCGCCGGTTCTTGAATAGCCCCGTTGGAAAGGCAATGCTTCCTTCCAACACTCAGACATCGCCAACGCCAGAGGCTGCGCGTACCTAGAGACAAGCAGTAAATAAAAATGCCAGATGGTAATGGCTGAATCTAGGATGGTTGGAATGGCGCTGGTGACTTCATTTTGGGGTGGATACAGTCCAACTCTATCCTAATCTCACTTTTTTTTTCAATCACTTTGTTTCACGGCGATGAAATGCATCGCTCACTAAAGTCACAATTGGTACTTTGGAGCAAGGTTTTAACGATGGTTTCAACTTTCAAAAGTGACTAAATAGAACCACCTTGAAGTCTAGGATAGGCTACGTATATGAGATGTGTACAAAGCGTATCGTCCATATCCTCTCTCGCGTCGGTTAAGCATCTATAGCGCTATCGGATTCGTAAGCTTCTAACAGATAAAATAATGGATGGCAATCTTGGATTTGGGCATTGTCAGGCTTTGAAGCCCAGTTTAGAACTCTGAACTTGGACTCGCTTCCTAATCTCCATTGTGGATAATTAGTACAGTTCCTTGTTATATCCCTTGACATCCAATTCTGCATCGTCCGGCAAGGGTCTACCATCGAGCAAGGAATTATCAGCTTTATAAGAGCAAAGGAGATCGAAGAGGATCGTGCGTCAATTTCCTATATACTTGCCCTCTTTGATTTTCTCCTCGTTGTCACAGCGGTGCGCGTCGTCGATGGCATTTGTTGGCGCAGATAAGAATGAGGATTGCCAAAGCACGCTTTATGTTGGCGCAGTTGGTCCTTTGAACCTCCGACAGGCGGTTTCTTGTATTGGACTATAATCTGTCTGTCAAGTGGAAACACAGGTAATCTTAGTTGCCGCTGTCCCAGTAGCACTATAAACGTGGTACGCAGGTTGTTATCAATGAATATGTTACTATGATGCAATCGATTATCATGACATAGTCGACAGCGGAATATGTATAGTCTCAGGGCATTCCTGCAAAGGTTCCCTCACTCCCTAAGTTATACATCAGAGAACGGCCGGCTTCTAGTTACGATAACGTATTGTCGACAACTGAACCTGACATTCCCACTAGGCTTGAGTATTAGACAAAAGGCCAGTGGAGAACTGTGTTTGTTCTTGATCCATGGGTTTTTGATAATATTTTCCTTTTGGACTCGGCGACCAACCCTTGATTCTGGACTAAGTATCTCGCTTGTGACACTACAGACATAATGTAAGGGATTGAGTAGCCAAACCAAGGGCGTGATAAGAAAGCCCAAACCTATTCAGGTGCCAAATTGGGACTTTAAGCCAGTGGCCATGCAACCGGACACAACTAGCGCATCACAGCGCATTTTGTCTCATCTCTATCTCTAGGCAAGAACCCGACTTCCCCAATGCTGCCTTGTATTCCAATTCAAAATAGAAACTGGAATAGAAATATCACCGCTTCTGCGGAACCAGTGCGTTCCATCGGCGACATTACAGGTGTCGGACAACGATAGCCTTGACCCGGTATCTTGCAAGATCAGAAGAGAATTGTGTTGGACATATTAGCTCAGGCAACGGACTCTTTATGTCTTGTCAGCTGAATAGGCTATTCCTTCACACAGAATTCCAGAGAAGGCGGGTATTCAACATGAAGGCCCAGCAAGTAATCCTGCGACAAGCGACGGACTTTTGTAGATCCGTGTAACTCCAAGGCACGTGATTCAGGCACTGACAAAACGCCGGACGCTAATCCTCTTGGGATTTAGCGTCGGCCCTTTGTGAGCCCGTTTGCTGTAGTTACGATGTTAGAGTCACGAATATAAAACGTATCGTGGAGCGAGCAACCCCAAGATTCCAGTTTAATCTCGGCCAGCAGTCTCAACCTTGTGGGATTGTAACCATTTTGGCTTACTTTAAGAATGATGTCGTCTGACTTAGTGCCCGAAACCCGGGTGCTGGCTATCGCAAGCCATGTATGGACACCCATTCCGCATAGCCGCTAAGTCCATCTCAACTGGAAAGTAGTCTGACCTGACTGACTTCTTTTGGTAGGTTGTGTATGGGTATGTGATATATTACTTCTATGGCTTTATCTTTATGGTTTGCGAAGATCATCTTCCTCTCTCTTTCTGTGATTGCGCCCTTCATGAAATGGGATAGCAATTGACACTAGTCGTCGAATGAACTCCTCTAATGAGCGTAGAGAGGCAATCTGTACTTGTGCTTATTATGAAAGCCTTCTAACCTACAGTGGGGATAATACAGATATGTGGGAAATACAATGGCAACTTTCGTGATGCAGTCTTTAGGATGCGAAGTCGCCGCATTAAACACTGTCCACTTTAGTGAGCTCCCATGATTCTATGCTCCATTCTGCTACTGCTCTAATTCCTTTTCGAACACCACAGTGGTGCCATTCTTGAGATTTTTTGTCACATTTGAGTTTGACTAGAGGCATTTGATAGGAAGACTTGCTTACAATGATTCGCAGGTAATCACACAGGGTACGGACAGGTTAAAGGAACAAAATCGTCCGCCCAGGAAATTGCTTCTCTTTATGATGGTCTACGTCAAAGTTTTCTGACGGATTTCGATGTTTTGCTGACCGGCTATGCCCCGAGTGCAACGGCAGTGGAGGCTGTTGGTGCGATTGCCATGGACCTCAGAAAAAGGTCTCTCAAACGACCTGGATCATTCTTTTGGGGTTTGTCTCACGCATTCGTCATCAAAATCTAGTCTTTTCTTTGTCAATCAATTTGTGGTGCTACAAAGCGCTAACATAAACACCAGTACTGGATCCGGTTATGGGAGACCAGGGGCGGATATATGTTAATGAGGATGTGGTACCTGCTTATAAAACTTTGGTGCCGCATGCTGATCTAATACTGCCAAACCAATTTGAAGCCGAGTAGGTTGCCCCTAGAACTTGTTCTTTTTTGGAAGACATAGTCGTTAATCATCATGGAAACAGGCTTCTTTCGGGCATAAGGATAACGTCCTTGGCGAACCTTATGGACGCCGTAACTGCAATTCATCGAAACTACAATGTACCACATGTAATTGTTACTTCAGTACACCTCGCAAGCACTCTATCCGCATCATCATCAACGGTATCTTTAGCAACCGCCGACGGCTCCATTAGCACCCAAGATACCCGGATAAGCACACTTTTGGTAATCGGGTCAACGATGCGAACTGACGGTTCTGCCCGCCTATTTAAAGTGGATGTGCCACGTATGGATTGCTTCTTCAGCGGGACAGGTGACATGTTTGCCGCACTTATGGTTGCAAGATTACGTGAGGCTGTGTTTGCTGTGGAACACATGTCACCACCATTACATGAAACACCCTCCTGGGTATCACCGGACCATATCTCGGCCACACAGTTGCCCCTAGCCAAGGCCACTGAAAAGGTCCTAGCTAGCATGAATGCTATTTTGGAAAAGACAATGTTGGCGAGAAGCGAGGAGCTTGCGAACTACACAGGACAAGAAGTTGATGTCACCTTCGCGGCGCTGCCAGAAACCCAGCGCAATGCCGCCATGGAAATGAGAGAACATCTTCGTCGGACCAAGGCTGCTGAGGTGAGGCTTGTACGCAATGTCGACTCATTGAAAAACCCTGAAATCAAATATTTTGCGGAGGACTGGTGTCTATAATGGACGCACGGTCTATTTTCTCGGCACAACTTTTCTGCGATGATTCGGATACCTTGCTCCAAGAGAGATGAGATGCTATAGAATCTAAACAGGATATGTTGGTGGAATGATATGCATTCTCTGCAAGGCTACAAAGATGATGGATCAGTAACTTGTATTAATGTCGCATGAAATGATCCAATTCGGGTCAAGAACGCTCTTAATCCTTTTTCCTACTTTATTTTAACTGTACGGGGAAGTTGTTTATCTAGTATCATTATCGTCGGTGACTTATAACACATACCACCATGGTTTTCTCCTGGTATCTTAAAGGTCTAGTTTGCCATTTCTACCTGCCAAAACTGCCAAAGCAAAAAGAGTAATGGAAGCCGAGCAAACTCAGCCAGTGCTACCAAATCCACCGGCGCCTCTCACACTTTCTTCTAACTGCTCAACCACGTGTACCTCTGGTGTATAAATCTGCGCGAATTGATTAGGCATCATTTCCGACATGTCATACACGTTATGACGGAGCACTTACCCGCTCAAGAACAAGCTGTGCAATCCTATCCCCTTCATTGACGGTAAAGTCCACGTCGGAGAAATTAAATAGTAATACTTTGACTTCTCCGCGATAATCTGCATCGATCACGCCGGCACCGGTATCGATGAAATTTTTTGCGGCAAGGCCGCTTCGGGGTGCTATTCTTCCGTCTAATCGACGTGACGAACAATAATCAGTTACCATTTCCAAGCGACTAGAACGTTGAACCAGGGAGAATAAGAGAAAGCCATGAATTGTAACTGGGAGAAATAAAATACTCACATGTCCCGTCGGGCACGGCAATGGCAAGCCCAGTATCTACGAGCCCTTTGCCCTTTGCTGGGATGACCGTCTGCTTTGCGGCGTAGAGATCATACCCGGCAGCGAAAGCGGAACCTCGTTTGGGGGCTTGAGCTTGGGGAACTAGTTTCTTTACTAATAGTGGGGGTAAGGTGTTCTGGGAGAGGGATGTCACGGCGGGGGTGTTGGAAGATTGGACTGCTGAAGTCATATTGCTTGTCTTAGGACGTTTTGCAAGCGGGGAGTTTGGAAGAGACGGAGCGGGGTGTGAGGTGGTGCTATCGAGGTTGGATTGTGGAGGAGGGGGAGTGCCTTCTTTGGTCATGATATTCTAGAGAATGGGTAGATGGTTATCGCTTTCTGGTGTTTGGGAGTCGATGGCGCTGTTTTTTTGGTTGTAACTAATTGGCCAAGCGCGTTGTTCCTTGACGACGCGAACCGACACGATGGCACGTGCAGGGAGTAGCCTTGACCAAAAGCGGTAAAGCGCATTTGAAGCCAATAATATTAGTCCAGTTGGAGCGGGGAATGCGCTAGTCCCGATTTGGATGAACAATGAACTTAGATAATCGGCTGTAGCCTCGGTACCCGGTTGTTGCAGCTGAAGAGCCAGAAAGCTCCCCGACGAGATCATGAACATCCGATATTTATTTGAGCGGCTGCCTTGGGGATGTGTCAACCAACCTCGCAACTCCGATTTGCTCACAGGGAAACTGCTAGTATAGGGGGCGTATGACTACACCAAGATGGCTGGTGCCGTACGTCAACCGATCGATATCTCAGCACTGGAAAGGTATATAGAGCGAAATGCACCCGCTATAAAAATTCCTTTGGATCTGAAGCAGGTTTGTTTGTCTTTCGTAGCTTCAATTGGGCGCCCGAGTTTCTTAGCTTTCAAAACTCAATCGCTAACACATGGTTCAATTTCTAGTTTGGGTTTGGTCAATCAAACCCAACATACCTTCTCACCGCGTCCGATGGGCAAAAGTTCGTCATGCGCAAGAAGCCACCAGGCAAACTCCTTTCGAAAACGGCCCATCGAGTAGATCGTGAATACCAAATCATTCATGCGCTCGAAAAGACAGACGTTCCAGTGCCAAAGGCCATTTGTTTGTGTGAAGATGATACCGTCATTGGAACCGCCTTTTACATAATGGAGTTCTTAGACGGACGCATATTCACGGATCCTGCGATTCCGGATGTGAGCCCAGAGGAGAGGAAGGCAATGTATGTTTTATAAGTGGAAAATTATTAAGACGTGAGGAGCTAATAGAACCTTTCTTTTTTTCTTTAGTTGGAAAGACGCGATTGAGACATTGGCAAAATTCCATCGGCTTAATCCAAAATCCGTTGGCATGGAGAAATTCGGGCGGCCATCAGGATTTTACGATCGACAGATTGCGACTTTCCGAACTATTTCCAAGGCACAAGCGGACACAATTGACATTGAGACGAAAGTTCCTGTTGGGAATTTGCCATATTTTGATGAGATGGTGGAATTCTTTTCTAACAAGGACCTGCAGCCAAAAGACAGGGGGACATTCGTCCACGGTGATTACAAGATTGACAATATGGTTTTCCACAAGACGGAACCTAGAGTCATTGGTGTCTTGGATTGGGAGATGGCGACAATAGGGCATCCGCTGTCTGACTTTTGCAACTTAACCGGGCCATATTTGCACACCGGCGGAACGCCAAACACAATGACTTTCTCGCCTGATGTTGCCCCCGGTCTTCCAACGCGAGAGGAATGTGTTCAATGGTACAGCAAGATCGCAGGATGGAACCCGAGCACCGAGTTGATGTGGGGTGATGCCTTCCATGGATTCCGGGGTTCGGTGATTATGCAAGGGATTGCAGCTCGATATGCCTTGAGACAGGCAAGTAGCGCACGGGCAAACGAATATGGAAAGCAGATGGGCCCGTTTGCGCTACGCTCATATGAGAAGGTCAAGAAGATGAAGGATGATGCACGGCGAAAGAACAAGCTCTAGTCTACGGTTGATTAGTGGCGATACCATGTTTCTCTCTGCAATTATACCTGGCCCATTTCTCGGGCGTTATTGCTTGTAGACTGTTGCAACAGTTATTGAGTAGATTTCTATCTTTCTATCTTTCTTTTTTTTTTTTCCCTCCCTTTTTAAATCAACATCGCCTAAAGTAACATTGGATGGGTACCTAAATTGACCTTGGCTCAGTTCCTGGGCATTAGATCCGTATTGGCACTTTGACAGAAGTTGCTGGGGGGGTGTGGAGGGGAAAACTTTTAATATTATTCAGAATCAGCCTCTTGTTGAAACGTGTCTGGAAGGTTAACAGGGTATAAGTTGTTATACCCTGGGTCTATTGGTGAGTGAAAGTCTCCCACTTTGCCCTACGCTTGGATCCTCGTGGCAGGACAAGGTGACGATCAGAGATGTGAAAGCTACCGTCAGAAAAGTCGCAACCAACAAACCAGCCTAATGAGAGTTGAAATTTTGGAATGTTCTTTGGATGGTAGGATTGACGCAACGAGCAAAGTTGATTTGTTCTTTCGGCCCCCCACAAGCGATAACGAAAACCCCTGTCAAATCAATTATAATGATGGCAGCGGATTTGCCGTCCACTAGCGTTCCTGAAAACCCTCGTATTAGGCCAGCTTGCTTCCACAAGAACAACTCATCAAGCATGACCATAATCCTTCATATTAATTTGCGCCCCGGCTTTCTGTTTAGTCTCTCGACTGTTGCATATCACAGTCCGTAGATAATCCTTGGTAATGGGGCGCTGTCTGAAAATTGTCAAGTTCGTCCTCCTAACTATTTTCTTAGGATAATGGTACAGGGTTTACCGACTGAATGGGAGACAGAGTTTCGACTCCACCCATGGCACACACCAAGTAGTCTCTTGAGCTACCCAGACAAGAGGAAAGTTTTTTTAGATCACGCATGTTGTAGCGGTAGGAAGAGCAGCAACGACAGTCAGGGCAGAAGTGCCGAAGTAGCCGTCTCGTCTGGCATTCTTGTCGACACAGATACTACGCCACCAAGACATCGCTGTTCGCCGACAAGCCAACGAACCATGGAGTCGATCAGGTGATTGAGGCTCTGCAGGCGCATGGGGCTCGCTGGCTGCTTTAACCGCTTTTGGCAGAGTGCGAGGGCATTTCCCAACCGACGACGTCCAGCAACGTCGCTTCACCCTGGTGCTCTTTAAGCATCAGTCTCAAGCCACTTCCGCGTTTGCTGTCGTTCATTAGAACTTGCTGTGTGAGGTTGCAACACCTCCCTTGATCCATGCTCTCTACGTCTGTGCTAGAAACAATGCTATGAGCCTGCTGCTCCGCTTGCCCCGCGCGCTGCGGAGCCTTAATAGTTCATAGCCTGCAGAATTCGCACGGTTTATATATCCTCCGATTCATGACCTTCTCGGAGTTAGCTCTTCTCCTAACTCATCCTGACCGTCTCATCGCTCCATTCCGGTAAAGTCTTCCCTCATGAATCGATTGTTTTACTTTCTGGGCCACCCTTGATTCGATGGTGACTCTTGGCCCTGCTTCTCTGGCCAATTGAACTTTGTTGTCTGTATCGGCTTTCGCGGCGCTGCTGAATTCATATAAACCATTATCCTCTTCATCTGTGGCTTGCTGCCGATTCTCTTCTGCCGGCCTTGTGGATCATCAATTTTATTTTATATTATTATTCTTTTTTTTTTTTAAAAAAAAAAAAAAACTACCCGTCTCATTCCTAAGGTTGCTAAGCGCTCCGAGTCCCTGCGGATTCGAGCTTGAAAAATATAAACGCTAACAATTATTCGAATCACCAGTCATACATTAACGCTTAATTCCAATCGTGATCCTCTTCCCCGTGGCGTTCCCGTTAGACCTTTCATTGATTGCTCTTTTATCGAGAGCCTCTATATCTTACCTAGTGTGATTCGTACTCCTTCACCTGGCATTGTAATACAACCTTTTTGATGATTGCCGCATGAATGCGGCCATATGTTATGAATACAGTCATGTACGACGACGACTATAACTCAGATGATGCCCGCATTACCACTCCTCCTCTCGAGCAATCCCGAGTCGATTTCACGCCGTATAAAACTCCATCCCCTCCATTTATTCCCGAAAAAAGCGAGAAAAGCCCGGCTAGAAAAGAAAGCCCCCCTGGATATGTCCGTAAAGGTTCTCGCCCGCGGAGAGAGTGTGAGACGACAGTAGAGGTCAAGCTAATAATCGGAAACTTAGCGGATAACGCACAAAATTACGTCCATCAACTTGACCAGGCGGCCCAACAATCAGATTTGCGCTCCGACACAGGCAACTCTGACGATGAAGATGAGGATGGATCATTAAAGCTTGAGCAGGAGGACCTCATGCAAGATGTGGAGCCAAGCTCTAAGCCAAACTCGGAGATGCAAAATAAGCCGACCCACGAGGAAAGACGCTCTCAAAGCTTCCAGCAAAGAAAAGCACAGGATCCGTGTAATGTTATGAACATTTGCAATCACTTGGTAGAACCGACCGAATCTCAGAAAGAGCAAGCGTCTAATGACCATGATTGGATTCCATTCCGCAACCGACACTCCCAAGACCCAAATTTCGGGTACCAACTCCCAAGGATCAACTCCAATCCGGAAGGTCGAGATTTTATAGGAAGTTTAGCAAGACCGAAGGAGGAACTCCCCCGGCCAGGCCTGAATCGCATCTCTCGAAGTCATCACCCGTCTCCCACTTTTCCAGTCCTCCAATCCCCTCCACAGTCAATAGGATCTCCAGACTCTGTTCGAAATTTACCACCAATCGAAGTTGCCGTTAAACGTGCCTTTGAAGAACGCCCCCGCCTTCCGGCGCTTGAATACATTCAGCCGTCTTTTCCCCGCACGGCTACTTTGGCACACCTTACTCCTGCTAGTCCAAAAGATGTAAGCGTTTCACCTACGCCTGTGGCTAGTGCATCCCAGAGCTCGTACTGGGCACGACAATTAAATGCTGAATGCTCTCAGACCCAATCCCCTGGGGACACTAGCTCCCATTTCACGGGAAGCCCGGCCGCTGGTTATCCGACTCCAATAGAACCCAAGAAAGAGGATCCTGAAGATGTCTTACCTTTCAACAAGCGTGCAAAGGCGTCTACACCCCAAAACTCAGGCGGTTTCAAATGCGATTTCGATGGCTGTACCGCAGACCCCTTTCAAACTCAATACCTTCTCAAGTAAGCGGCCGAAGAGATTTATAGGAGCCCGCTAGCTAACTCACTCACAGCTCTCATGCAAACGTGCATTCTGAAAACCGGCCTTATTATTGCTCTGTAAAGGGCTGCATTCGGGGCGAAGGTGGAAAGGGGTTTAAACGGAAGAATGAAATGATACGACACGGCCTCGTACATGAATCCCCAGGATATGTCTGCCCATTTTGCTCGGATCAGCAACGCCGATACCCCCGCCCGGACAACCTTCAAAGGTAAGTTATGGGGAAGGATTCCCGGGTTCGTGCTGTATTAATTTGTACGGCTAGACACGTTCGAGCCCAGCATGCAGACAGAGACAGAGACGATCCTTTGCTACGGCAAGTTCTTTCTAAGAGGTCAGAAGGTGTAGCCCGAGGACGACGCCGGCGAGCATAGCGTTTGTTTGAAGCCATTAGCTACTTTGTTTCAGTTCTTCCATTTTATTTCGAGTATATCACTGACGGATCCACATCTTTGTCTCCTTACGGACAATAGCGGGTAAGGTTACCGGAGTTATGGTAATCCTTATACGAGTCTCAGATTCGTTTATGTTATATTGTTTCGATCAAGGTAAACCCCATTTCAGTCGTTACGGAGTTCCGAGGTGAAACCAAGACATGGGACGAGTCACGACATTTGCATATATTATCTTGATATATATGTTTATACATTTTATTCTTATTTTCCCAGGACACGTCTGGGCCACGATTCTTCTTTTCCGATCCTGCATTGGGATCCCAGTGAAGTCGGTAATCTACCTATTTACGGACGTACCATCGTTCATAGGATCGAATGCGCATATGGCAAGATTTTGAGGATATATCATAAAAACTTTCGTTCTTGTTTGAGTCTATATTCCCCCTTTCCTTCAGGCATTTATGAGATTATTTTTGAGTATTACATACATGGGTTAGGAGTCACGGAATAGGCTAAGTGGCATTGATGGATATGCGGCGTTTAGAGCCAGCATGAGTATAATTTACATATGTACTTCGCTTTTGCTTATCCTCCCATATGGCGTGTACTTCGCTTGCTGACGCATTAGTCCGATGACAACCGAGGTCAACTTATGTAGCAGAATATGAGAGAACAGCGGGCTCAAAAGGGGGTATTATATTGGATATATTCAGTAATAGATAGAGTTGTACGGATATATTGCTTCTAGTGTGTATTTCCTGAACGTTCGGTAATACTTCAAAATTCAAGCTTCTGAAGTGTCTTTATACGCCAATAGACATGGCAACCAAACTATGGAACGAGTAGAAAAAGGTGTTCATGGTATATCATGCTGCTCGTTATCAACCAAAAGCGGCGCAGACGGATTGTCGTCATCCTTCAAGGCGATGGATCTTTCGGGATAAAGAATATAGTGTTGGACCATGAATATCAGATCGAAAAAGATGCTGACATTGCCAAGTAACAATTTGATAGGATTACCTGTAATCCCACTCCAGTCATCCTGCAACGCCGAGTCAATAACGAGCTGGAGAATCGACAGAATGCCACCGGAGAAATCGAGAAGGATTTGTCCTATGCTCCAGCCGACAGTAGATTTACGCTTGTAGTTCACCCAGGCCTGGGGGATGTATTTGATTATAGTAACAACGAGTTTCACGTAGGAGACGGTATAAATCTAAAAGGATGGAGGGAAGTCAGGGATTTTGGCATATTCGGGCCAACAACAATAACAACCGCTTAAGAGATTTTGGTGGACATACGACGTCTATCCAGGCCCAGCTGGACGGGTCATTGCCTCCCTTTGAGGCCACTAAAACAGTAATAATAGCAGTGGCGCATATGCAACCCCAGAATATTCCTGCAACAGGCCGGCTCACCCGCTGAAATTTGGAGACCTTGAATCCCCAGACTTGCGGGAAAAACTGGCTATATACAGTGGCGCTCAGAATCACAGCGTGCACGGCGAATGCGAAGTCGTTGAATCGCACCGACGGCTCCGGAGATATTGGGTGTCGAGCAGCGTATTGCTCGCGAATTAGCGGAGAGTAGAGAAAGGCAGTGGTGTATATTGCGTAGCAAATAAAGCCGAGGACATTAGTTGTAGGGAAGTCGATGGCTAAACCTTGAGTGGAGCGGCGGCGCCAGTTGAGGATCGGCTGGGGATAGAATGAGGCGGACCAGCAGAACATGCTGCATTGCGGCGGCAGTCTTTTCGTTAGAGAGGAGCCTTCTTCTTTTCATTTTTTTGGTTTGGAAATAAAAGGGCGAGGTACGGTGCCTTTACAAAATAAAGTAAAAAAATGAAGGACGTACTATATCCACCCGATGAGGCTGCGGGACGGATGACTTTATCAGCATGTCTCGCTGTGACGAAGGATAGAGAATAGGGCGAAGGTACTAATTACCGTGATATCGCTTTGGCGAACACTTCTCCTTGAGACGCCATTTCAAGATCAGGTTTATTGGGTGGCAGTGCTGGTTATCGCCTACACGCTGCCGAGTTCATATTACACGGTTCAACAAGCGTCCGCGTTCGATGGCCCGAGTCCCGTTCTCTTGTATGCAGCAGGACGAGTCTTGTGGTGCGGCGGAATGTGGCTTGTCTTATCAGATGTTGCCGTAACAATACGCCGTATCGAAAGATTCTGTCCTTGCAGCGCATCGCCTTACATAAGCAGGGCGTTCTCTCTGCGCTGTCAACGCTAAACCCAAAACGGCAAACCGTTGATGGTTTCCCCGCCAGCAAGCTGCCCGACCGCTTCATCTGCGCCGTCATCACTCACTGCTTGAAACAACTCTGTTGGCGCCTCCTTTCTTCCTGGCACTTCTCTCTCAGCTTCTCTCTTCCTTATTTGTACTTCCGATACTCCCTATCTTTCATTTTCTCTGTCGCAGCGCGGTCAATGCCCTAGCTATGCCCTGGGCATGCTAGAAGGTTTGCTATACATTCGTTTATTCACTGCTTTACTGACATCCTTCATCCAAAACTCACATTTGCTTCCCACCACCGCCAGTTGCTACCCAAGTGAAGCTTCCTGTGATTACAACCTCATTTCCATTCGATTATTGGTTTCCATATCAAGTTGAAATAAACGCCACCGCATCCTATCTGTTTTGACGGCGAATGGTGTATTCCCCGGAGCGAGGGGTCTATAAAGATCACCTCTGCTAACTCCGACGGGACATAGAGGCATTCACGAGGTATTTTCAAAATCGAGGCAGCTGGTCGTCAGAGACATCACCCTATAAGTCATGTCTCCGTCCCCGCAGTTAGCTCCGCCGGGGAGCAGCACATACTCCTCAGACACATTACATGTTGGGGACGGAACATGGGATTCGCAGCGGAATACCTTCCTGTTACCAAACCTAATGGGTGTCAATTTCGAAACGATGCAATATAATGGTTGGTTTTGCGATTCCGTCATGACTTCTCACACGACGGTGCTAATCAGTCCTAGGAATGGGCAACCGTTTTCGAAATATGCCCGGATACCACTCTCTGATCCGTGGCCATGGTGTTATAGCAGCAATAACCTTCCTTGGGCTCGTTCCGATCTCCATATTAATAGCTCGATTTTATTCGCGAAGTCCATATTGGGCGCTCCGATTGCACATCTGGATGCAAATCCTCGCTCTGTTCCTCACAACTGTCGTTTTTGTCACCGGTTGGTTTGCAGTCGGCCCCAAGAGAAGTCTGACAAATCCACATCACGGTATTGGGCTTGCCATATATGTTTTGGTCATATCTCAAATCTTATGGGGCTGGTTCGTTCATAATCGGCAAAAGGGTAGAAGGAGACTATACCTGCCCTTCAAGTTAATGGTAAGACAGAACTGAATCTATTTTTTAATGTCTTTACTCACATTTCTTGCAGCTCCATAATTGGTTGGGCTCGGCAACTGCTCTCCTTGGGATTGTTCAAATACCTCTTGGACTTACCCTCTATGGTTCTCCATTATCTCTATTTATATTGTACGCTTTGGCTGTGTTTACCTTGCTTATTGTCTACTTCGCCCTTTCGTATCTTCATGAACGGCGTTTAGCTCTAGAGTACGACAGGCGGAGCTATTCAGGTGGACCAGAAGTGATCGATGACGGGCGCAGTCATAGTAACCTTGGCCCGCTTGGTGCAGGAGCAGCCGCTGGTGCTGGGCCTGCTTTTCTAGGAAGTCGAGCACCGAGAAGGCCACATAGCAGAAGTCCACGAGATGACGTATCTGAGAGGACGCCATACATTGATGAGAAGCATTCAGACCATGAACGCTCAGGTGGCTGGAAAAAGAAGTTGTTTAAAATTGGTGGAGTTGTAGGCGCGGCAGGGTTGGCGAAACACTTTATGGACAAGCGCCGTGACCGCGAGAGTGACGCAGAATCGGGAAGATATCGCCCAGCCCATACAGCTACGGAGAGTCTCGACGACGACTTTTCAGAAACCCGGATTGAAAATGGGCGACTCCCACCACCAGCCCACCATCGTCGATTCGATGGCCCTCCAAGTTTACCTCAAAGCCAGTTTACGGAATCCGAATTTTCACCTAGGCATCAAACCGGTCAAGGCGCCCGAAACGCATTGTTTGGTTCAGGAGTGTTAGCTGCATTCAAAGGACTGTTCAGGAGCCGTGCAGCTAGAGAAGAAGAACGCCGACTTGAAGAATTGAGGCGGGCAGATTTGGAGAGCGAGCGAATGATGCGGGAGAGAAGATATACCGGGGACGGTCGCATGCCTCGAAGAAACGAACGACGATATCCCTCTGCTAGCGAATTCACTGGGCCCACTGATCCGGACGCTTTACAATCTGCGCCAAGTGACAATCTTCAGGTTCCTCGTCACCTCCATGAACTTTCAGGTTCCGATACTGCGACTTCCCTAGGCCAAGAGCACGGACCACCTGCTTCAATAGCGGCAGCGGGAGACACTGCTGGGGGCGCAATGGCCGGCCCTTCAAATACCCAAAGATTTAGTGGAACGCAGGATGAGTCTGTCGAATCCCCTCCTGTTTCGATAAAAGTAAAATTGCATAACAATGGCCGCCGCGTTACCTTAAGGCAGTTGACTAGGGAGGAAGCAGAAGCAAATCGTGAAGCAAGACGCAAGGATCGCACCAGATCTGGACGCCGTCGCCGTGAAGCCTCGCTGTCAGGCGGCGAAGGTGACGATCATTGGCGCCGAGTTGAAGAGCGGGAGCGGCAGCAGGCACAAGAAATGCAGAATGCCAATGCATCTGTCGTAAGCGCTGGTCCGTCTGCTCCTCCCCCCGCACCGCCGGTTACTCAACCTGAACCTACCGCTCCAGTAGATAACGGGATTTCGGCTCCTTTACCGCCGCCTCCCATGCCGCCTCCCGCAGGGATACATTCTCCTATGACTATGAGTACCGATCTTAGCGGCAGCTTTGCTAGCCGCAGTGGTCGTCGACGTGCAGAGCGAAGAAATCAAGCCAGGCAGGGAGGAAGTCGTGTGGAGTTCACATGAGAGATCGTAAAAGAGTTTCACATCATTCATGCACATATAATCAGATGACACTGCTAATGTTTTATGGAAATATATGAAATATGCTATCCGAGAAGGATATCAATGGTTTGGGTAACTAGGCGAATATACTCCGAGGTATTTACGACATGGCGTTGGGCTGGTGGTTCGTCACCATATTTCACTTCACGGAAACTCGATTTCTTTATCTCAATGTCACATTGTCTTACATGTACTGTATAAACACATTCCGAATAGTTTGTTCCATCCTGTACACCGTATCTACTGTGCTTTTCAAACTGGTGTAATATTTCGTGTCCGCTGCGTGGAGGTCGATGTCTTCCAATAGTAACCAGAAAATAATTGCTCATAAGAATCTTTGCATGAAAAACCTCTATTTCCTTTCTTTAAAAACAAATATCACTTTGCTCATTGGGAGAAGCAAAGTCAGAAGCATCCTTAAGGCTTTTTTTGTGAATTTCGTTCGTCCGTATGGTCGTGGCTATTTCATTGTATCCACCGAGAATTACGGCTTTTGCTGTTCATACAAATAAAATCTTAACCAAATCTTGATCAACAAACCACCATATTGTAGTGACGCACGAGTCAAGTGTAAAAACTGAAGCAGATAGTTCTACACGCTTAGCATTGCAACATGGGTGTCAACAAAATATATATGTACACTCCTGTCTATTTCATAGAAGCCTGAAGGCTCTCGAGGACCTAGTGAGACTTAATTAGCAAACTTCGCACACCTAGAGATTGCGCTCGGGGGCCTAGGAACGCTTACCTCTAACTCGACCTTAGCTTCAGCAACGTCCTGCTCGCTTCCAGAACCGGCAGCGATCTTTTGAGCTTCAGCGATTTGAGACTTGACGGCCTTTAGAATTCCGATTAGGGTCAGTTGATTTCGAAACTTCATAATAAATCAGTTTGGACATACATCAGCGCTGAAATCCTCGAGAGCAAAACCCTCGACAGCATTGATGCTAAGGTTTGAATCAGGTTGGACGACAGCGAAACCGCCAGCAACTACTCGAGATCAATAGGGTAAAATCAGCCATCACATGTCTTTGGAAGAAAATTGGCGAAAAGTCGCCGAATCCAATTTGGGGTAAATCACGTACGGAAGAACTTCTTGGTCTGTCCACTCTCTTCGATAATCTCGATGGGACCGGGTCTCAATTGTTCGATGCTGGGAACGTGGTTGGAGAGAATACCCATGTCTCCAGACTCCGCTGAAATATTCACTTGGACACTGTCGATTTCCATTTAATCAGATTAGCCGTTGCCATTCATCTGGGCTCCTTTGCATTTGACTAAACGGATCTTTTGCCGATGGGGCGACCCGGGTATAACGTACACATCAGTAGATTTGTAGATGGTCTAAAGCAAAGTCGAAATTGTTAGCAAAATCCCATGTTATTTATCATCCAATTGAGAGACATGTTCCGTACCTCATGCGGCAAGACCAGAGAGAGCCGTAGTTTCTCAGACACGGCTTGCGCATACGTTCTCTGCTGGATTGGGATTCTGAAAGCGGCAGGCCGTGCTCTCAGAGCAGACCGGGCGAAGCGGACTGAGAACATTGCGAAGAGTTCCAAATGGAAGAGGACGGAATGTCTTGAATTGACGGAGTGGGAGGACTTCGATTTATCTGGTGGACGTCGTCGGTTTCGAAGAGTTTAAGGTTTGGGATTGGTCGGCATGGCATGAGTTTAGCGCTAAGCCTAATTTGAAGAAGGAGATCACGGGATTCGTATGATCTTGGAGCAGAAGCTGATGGCGGGAATTTATAAGACGCTCTACGGGCAAAGCAGCAAAGAATTGCGCTTGGTGTCAATACTCACACAGGGCATTAATATCTATACACGCTTTGATTCCAATTTCTACACTGTCGGCGGCAGTCCTGCGTCTCTTTGGGAATATATGGTGCCGCTTTAGGAGCGATTCTGGAGAGACGGTAACCCTGCGAAACTTGTAAATTTTCTACGGGAAAGATGCACACATCATATACATAAGAAAGAAAAAGATGGATTCGATTTTTTATATCTCCTCGTCGCCCATAAGTCTGTAATCAGGAGCAAATCACTGCCCTGGCTCTCCCGCGGTTGTTGCCAAATAGCCTAATCCGTACTAGCCCCATCGCTATGTTAATGTAAGCGAGAACCCACAACAACTGAACACAGATTAGATAAGTTGGGTGAATTTGGTTTGGCTTTTGACGACGAGCAAGTTGTTCAAGGTCCAGCGACATCTCTCCATCCCGACTTCTTCAACAACCCGCATTGTTGCGATAAGACCGTCAAGATGGCCAGTATGTATTCCGAGGTTTTTTTCTTATATTTAGGTCCATATTGGATTCAGTGACTAACATCTTCGGGCGCGCAGAATCCAAGAACTCGTCGCAACACAACCAGAACAAGAAAGCCCACAGGAACGGGTACGTATTTTCGTCAGCCCCTTGAATCGACATATCCCTGGACAGTTTATACTTCTCACTCGAGCAAATAGAAAAGGGTTTCTAGATTTGTTGGATTGCTGGAGGAAATGGAAAGATCAAGCAGGACTTTCTGGAATATCGCAACAATCAAGGAGCCCGGCTAATGGGTTCAATTCTCCAACTAGGATTAAAAAGCCAAAGACTCACCGTTACCCTTCCCTTAAGGGTGTCGACCCCAAATTCAGACGGAATCACAGACATGCTCTCCACGGCACCATGAAGGCTTTGGTATGTTCGTTTCTTTTTATTTTTCTTTTTGCACGCTTCAATCGAATCCTGCACAACCTCTCCCTTCACATTCCAGACGGCGCAGAACGACAAATAGAAGAGTGAAAAATCATTTGCTAACAACTCGACTGTAGAAGGAGGTCAAGGAGGGCAAGCGAGAGTCCGCATAAACCAATTAAAAATGAAATGGATGAAATCAGAAATCCCAGATGTGCCACGTTGCTCTGTCCATAGATCCGCCCATCTTTTTTTGCCGTTACCTTAGCCCTTGGGAAACGAGCGAGAGATTTAAAAAGAAAAACAATATCGAGACTTCGATAAATGCATCATGGGTTACTTTGCGCTGGCTCTTTTCCCAAGGTTCCCATTATCTTCCCCTGTCTACCTAGGAAAGAATAAACGGACGGTAGCGCTAATATGCCTCCCCCGTGACCATTGGGCCATAGAGCTTTTTACATGGGATGTGATGCTTCGCGCATGCTTTTGTTTTTTCTTTCCTTTTTAACAGCTACGTCTAGGTAGATCCACTCCAAGAATATGGACCACATTTCACGACTTCTCTCCTTCCCCTTTTCTACGTGAAGCTGCTTCCGCCATCCGTCTCTCAAACCCAAGTTTTTATCCCGGATTCTGTCCGAATACGGATACGTTTGTTTTTCTGTTTATTTTATTTTTTTTACATGGCAATGTGTGTACAGCAGCGGAGTGTTTTCCAATGTCCGATTGCTGAAGGATTTTATTACTTGCCGATATTAGGTTATTCCTGCCTTCTAATTACCAAACACCCTTTGCCTTTGCTTTACCATGGTGCAGCGGTGCATGGACAGATGGCTACATATCTATGGGTCAGTAGTTGTTGACAGATCAATGAATAACAGTTCATGTAGTACTTCATAATTGATATAAAACTCGAGAAGAACCACTCGAGCACTTACACTTGACACCACGTAATGTTTTTCAGCTCCGTGGATCCAGCTCCCATTATCGATGCCATAAACAAGGGTTATCTGTCACTAAATTAATCATCATATCTTTCGCGTCGCGATTGAATCTCCCAAACCCAGCGCCAAACGCATTGCAATTTTAACAAGCCAAAAGGAGGAATACCGAGGAATCAATCAAACCCGCAATGCCACCCAATTCTAAAACAAAAAGTAAAAAAGTGCCTTTTCAGTAGAACATATCCTCCGCTTTCCTCCGTCTCCCGCCTCTGCCATCCAGCTTATCAGAGAACAGCTCCTTCCCTTCATTTCCGGTATACCTAGATGGGAATAACTCTCTAACAGAAGCTGTGCCCTTTATAGATATTCCATTGTTCAAGTTCGCCGCATTGCCACGGATAGATAGGCCTGGACAATCGGATTGACCACGGATCTTAAGACCACGGCTTACTCCGGATGTACTACCAGGGAAGAGTTCCACATTCCTGTTATCAAAGTTTCGGGAACTCGTTCCGTTGTCGTTTGTCCCGTCGACTAATGGTAGAGAAATGCGTTTAGAAAACAGATCAGCTGTCTCGTCTGCGGCGTCGAATGCATCGGAACGCCGATGGTTACTAATTGAGGTCTTATTCGGGAATAATTCTTTCTTAAGGTAACTGGCGGCAGTTTTATTCGGGAAGAGCTCCCTATAGCCAGAACTCTCGTCGCTAGAAACTTTCGTAGAGCCGAGCAGTTCTTTTCCGGAATTGAGGTGGGCATATCCGTTTCTATCTCTAATTCTCCGTGGTGAACGATCACGAAAGCGTCTGCTGGACTCGCGATAGCCATCACCCATTCGAACACCATTATCAAAACCTGAGCGAATAGGAGACGCACTGCGATCTCTTAACCTCCCCCTTGACCTTTCTGAGTCATCAGGAAACAAGTCATCGACGGCCTTACATCCACTTCGCACTCCATCGAGGCTGGATCGTCGACTTTCTCTCGGTGTATCATCATACATAGAATCGTCGAATCTCTCGTCTCTAGCAAGGCCCTTACGGCGTCTATGCTCTCTATCATCAAAACGTCGCCTGTTATAATCGCCCGTACTGTCATCACGGCTTCCAGCCCGCCTTCTCTCTGCGAATTCCCGCCTCACTCGTTCTCTTGGATCATGTTCTGGATGCATTAAATAGAACCGGCTAGCCTCATGTGCGCGACGCTTCTTGCGATCTGTCTTTACCGCCGATCTCACTTGCAGCACCGAATCAGGATGTGTAGACAAGACTTTAGCAGTACGTAGTCGTAACGAAGGTAATGCTGAATCGACCTCCTCTATCGACTGCTGAGTAAATGCAGACAGGGCTTGCAACCCCACTTCTGTAGAGCTGTAGACAATATTCGCCGACGAGTCGTCGATCCATTCAATTCTTGTTACTTCCTCGCCTTGAAAATGCTCAGTCGCAAACCGCTTGATATCCTCCGTCGTCAATTCATCAACGCCGCGAATATGGACTTTTTCGGCTTGAGGTTCTTCATTGGTGGCGAGGGGATTGATGCCCTCAAGCGCGCCATTATTCACCGTAGTGGACTTGACTTCCTATTAACAGGGAGTCAGGGAAAAGGGAAAAAGGAAGGGGGTTTTCAAGTGGTATGTGAGACCAAACTGACCAGTTCAATAGGCTCTGGTTCGGGTCCGAGATCAAGCTCCATGTCAATGTCCATTGAGGTGTCCATGGTGTCCATGGTGTCTGGAGGGAACACGGGTGATTGGCTGAAGCTAAGATGAGGTTCTGAGAGCTGGAGCGGGCTGGAAGGGGCAATTGCTTCAATTGGAATGCCCAGGAGCTCTGAGGTAAGGGCCAAAGACGAAAAGGTAAGAGATAGAGGTCCTACTGTGGAAGGGTAGGAATGTCAGATAGGATCTTAGAAGAAGTGAGAGAAGGCGGCAATATGCTGAGATGAGAGCAGCGTCATTCTTTCGATGTCAGGTTGAAGATTCGAACAAGCAAGTGAGCTGTTCCCGATCGGGCTAGCTCTGTAGCCAAAGGATCACAACCCTAAAAATAGCCATCCCACGTGATGCCACGCTAACTTTTGATCTTTTTGCTCTGTTTACAACATCATCATCATCATCCTCAGCATTCTTCATCGTTGTTGATTTTGCTGATATCAGTTTTCTGGCTTCAGGTCATAAGAGCCATTGCACATGGCTCTAGTACTGGCAGCAATGCGGTTCTGATGAATTCTCGTACAGCATTCGCAAATACTTATGACTACATGCAACGAGGGGTTTTGAGTTACCGTGCCGAACTGATCTGCCTGTCAAGTTAAGATAGAGGGAAGCTGGCAAAAGTGAGCCGTTATATTCTTGGTGGGATAGTGGCTGCAGTTACCTTCTCCAGGGATTGGTCTCATGGTATTTGAAT
Source organism: Amauroascus verrucosus (assembly GCA_001430935.1). Taxonomy (NCBI): domain Eukaryota; kingdom Fungi; phylum Ascomycota; class Eurotiomycetes; order Onygenales; family Onygenaceae; genus Amauroascus; species Amauroascus verrucosus. The sequence continues at coordinate 836,055 of LJPJ01000294.1, forward strand.
GAAACTTATTTTAAACATGGAAATGCGGGCGAAGCGAGACGGGAGGCAGGAAGTTATACAGTGAGAAGAGTGTGTCACAACGACGCCATGTAATGTTGTCTTCGGCAACGCAGATAAAAGATACACTCACATGTATGTTGTATGTAGGGATGTGATTCCAATTGTTGTTAAACAGCCGCTCAAGAGGCGATCTCTACCCAAAGTGGATAATGGATAGATCCCAAGCTGAAAGACAGTTGAAAAATAGCATGGCCTTGGCGAGGTTCAATTGGTAGGATCAATGAACCGTTGACATGGGGGGGGCGGAGTAGGCAACGGACCATGGTCCAAGCCCGAGAAAACTCTTCTCCAATGCGTCAATCTCTTTTCTTGCTTCCTTTCTTTCTTTTTTTTCTGTTCGCCTTTTGGGCACTGGGACGCCCCACAACTGGCGCACAACTGTCATTCAAAGGCATGGCAAACGCAGAGCTGGTAAGAGGACAATCGATTCTGTAACCAGCAAACACCACCTGATGGAAACGGAAGAGATTTGCAACGATTGTAGCAATGCGAATTAAACGGCTTTGTATTATTGGACTACGGTACAATGCATTCAAGCCGTCTGTCTGATAAGGCCTTTTCGCGCCAGAGCAAGCTCAGTCTTGCCGGAGGTTGGCCTCCGCTCCCAAGGAAAGATTTTTCTCTTTTTTTTCAATTTTTGGTCTTTATTTTTGAAGGCTTCAATGGCCAGCGTTCGACAAATCACGACTATCGTTTAAAAAAAAAAGGGAGGAGGGGGG